>CM065702.1:44302464-44399964 GCA_017654935.2 Phymorhynchus buccinoides | reverse complement strand
GCCTGCATTAGGGTTATTCCTCTTCATCTGATGACATCATCAGTGATGTAATCAGGTCAGTATGTAATACGTTGATGGCAGTCAAGGGGTTAAACCAGCCTCTTCTATGTAGACTAAGTATGTATCTTCGTTTCTCAAAGTACACATATTAACACCATTTTTCGCCCTTGGACTGCTGGTCTCGGATTCTGCTACTTGAACAAACCGGGGTGTAGCTGCGAATTGGGATTCGGAACGAGCGGCGTGGGAGCAACGCCACTGTACGGCCCAGAAGATCGGAC
Organism: Phymorhynchus buccinoides; assembly: GCA_017654935.2. Classification (NCBI taxonomy): domain Eukaryota; kingdom Metazoa; phylum Mollusca; class Gastropoda; order Neogastropoda; family Raphitomidae; genus Phymorhynchus; species Phymorhynchus buccinoides. Next base: position 44,399,683 of record CM065702.1, on the reverse strand, counting down.
AGCAAAAAAACCCCCACAAAAACAACCAACCATTTTTTCTTTCGAGCTTTCAAAGCCCAGTATATATCTTCTTCTTCGTTCGCTCAGACAGTTTCCTGTCATATGAGCGTAGATGCGTCATGCTGCCGTTATGCGCCTAACTAAGAAATAGTTAGGCCCAGCATGTCCGACTTCGGATGAAGAACCTCTTCGTTGTAAGATTTGTAGAAAAGGTAAAGATGTGCCACCCCCCATGCATTTCTCGGTGAATTGTATTTTTCCGTTTTTGGCAGAGTCAAAGAGAATGACAGCTGTATTTTAGGAACATTTTTAGCTAATTACCTTTTTGGAATACTAACCCTTTGTACTAAAAGACCCCCTAAACCCCCCCTACCCCCCACTATGTACTGCAGTACACCGCGATTTGTCCTCAGTTGTGGTTCAGTTGCGTTTTTCCGTCTTATAGAGTGGGGGGTAGGGTTAGGGTTAGTAAAAGGGGGGGGGGGTTATTAGCTAAAAATGTTCCTAAAATACAGCTTTATGTATGGTAAGAAAGGCAAAGAACGGAAAAATACAATTAACCGAGAAGGTGGTGGGGGGTGGCATGATCTTGACCTTTACAAAAAAGAGGCAGGAGAATGGACCATGCAGTGACTGTGAGATAGAAAGATAGTTACAGATGACAATTTATGCAAAGGGAAAAGGCAGAGTCAAAGAGACGGTGGAAGACAAGTTTCCAGTGATTGTTACAAGCACAGAACTTCCAGAAGGTGGGGTTGTTGTTTTTGTACAAAAGACCCCTGGCTTACCCTCCAGGTATCATCCCGACAGGGGGGACTATATTGAACTTAGTACCACCAGCTGAGTTACTCATTACAGAATCTTTTTTTTTTGATTAAAAAGCCAGGGGGGTGTAGGAAAAAGGGGGGGGGGGGGATTTTAGACAATGGAAAAATGGAGGGAGCTTGGAATGGCTTAAAGAAAAGAAAGTCACGTTAAAAATGAAGGCGGAAGTGGTGGTGTTTTGCATGATGAGTGAGCAAGATAAGAGATCGGATGAATGATTGGGTTGCATGATGAGTGAGCTAGATAGTGGAGAGCGGATGAATGATTGGGTGTGGTGTGAGAGTTACATATTTGTTAATGTAAATTTATGTTTCATACTTTAATTTTGATGTAGCCTTTCATTTCTACACGGTGGAAAACAAGTTTTCATGTGCGTTGTACAATGCCAAAGGACAATAAAGAAACTTATGACTACATTAAGTCTTTAAATTAATTGCTTTGTCTAATGTTCTGTGGGCACCATGCTCGAGAACCTGGGCTGGGAATCACTGGAGAGCAGACGGCAGAGGACCAGGCTCTCCACGCTGCACAAGATCAGCACAGACGCTGTACACTGCCCGAATCTGCAAGCCAAGCTGGTGCCGCTTCCATCTCGGCAAAGGCGTGGACACCACCTGCAGTTTCAGAGAATTCAGTGCCGCACTAAGTACAGGTCCAACTCGTTCCTCCCAAGGACCATCAGGGAGTGGAACGAACTGCGGCAGGACTCCATCGCAGCCTTCACTGCTGACGTGCGTGGCACGTCAGGACTGCAGGCTGATCAATAGCTCATCAGTCTCGCCCCCCCTCCCCCCTCTCCGCCCCCCTTTCAGCCTATCTATGTTTCATAATATCAACTGCTTTGCTACCTTTGTGTAATAGTATGCCTTGCCATGTTTGTGTTTGTGTTAGTATTATATGTATCAAGGGCAGATTGGAAGAATAGGCGTTGCCTAAAATCTATATCCTTGGAAAATAAAGCTTAAGTTTTCCCCCCAAAAAAGAAAAAAGTTTTCACCCCTCCTTCCTCCGTCCTTGCTTCTTCCTTACCCACTCCAATCCCTATTTTTGTTGTTACACCACCACTGCCAACTGAAATTTGAACAACACCGGAACCCCTCTTTTTCAGTCATTTTTTTTTTCAAAAGGAGACAGAATGGTCAGCTCATTGACCGTGGGCCCTCAAGAGAAGAAGAAGAAGTTCTTCGATCGCTCAGACAGTTTCCTGTCAATTATGAGCGCAGATGCGTCATACTGCCGTTATGCGCCTAACTAAGAAACAGTTAGGCCCAGCAAGTCCGACTTCGGCTGAAGGAAATCTTTTTGAAAGTGTTTTGTGAAAAAAGGCAGGAGAATGGACCGGTAAGGCAGAAAGATAGTAGATGACAGCAAGCAGAGGGGAAAGGCAGAGTCAAAGAGAGTGACAGATTAGGGGAAGTTACAAGCACAGAACTTCCAGAAGGTGGGGGAACTATTTTTTATGAAAGACCCCCCGGTATCCCCATGGGGGAAGAAGAAGTCTAAATATAGCATCCATGTCAGAATCTAAGACCCAGAGGCGGACCAAATGATTCGTAAGGAGGGGGGAGGGGGTCCGACTGGAGTTAAGCATTATATAGCCGGGGGATCCAGGGAGCTACATAGGTTCTGGGTCAAGTTAAGGGGCAGTGCTCTGTCTTTGGGGGTCCAGGGGGCTGCATAGGTTCTGGGTCAAGCTAAAGGGCAGTGCTCTGTCTGTGGGGGGTCCATGGGGCTGCATAGGTTCTGGGTCAAGTTAAGGGGCAGTGCTCTGTCTTTGGGGGGTCCAGGGATGCATAGGTTCTGGGTCAAGTTAAGGGGCAGTGCTCTTTGGGGGTCCAGGGAGCTACATAGGTTCTGGGTCAAGTTAAGGGGCAGTGCTCTGTCTTTGGGGGGTCCAGGGATCTGCATAGGTTCTGGGTCAAGTTAAGGGGCAGTGCTCTGTCTTTGGGGGGTCCAGGGATCTGCATAGGTTCTGGGTCAAGTTAAGGGGCAGTGCTCCTTGGGGGGGGGGGGGGGGGGGGGGGGTCCAGGGGGCTGCATAGGTTCTGGGTCAAGTTAAGGGGCAGTGATCCTTTGGGGGGGGAGGGGTTCAGGGGGCAAAGCCGGCCCCCACAGAAATATGTGCAATGTACTCAGTAGTGATTATTAAGGCAAAAATCGAGTCATTTTCTTACGTCGGTTATGCTTTACGTCATCCCGCTCTTAAAAGAACATATGGGACATAAAATATTTCCTTACTTTTGTCCGTGACTCTTGTATACTGTACATGCTTGGGGTAGAGGGGAGGGGGGGGGGGTCCGAAAACCAGACCCCCCCCCCCCCCCCCCCCTAGATCCGGCCCTACACACACACACACACACACACACACACACACACACACACACACACACACTTGTTATATTCCTTTATTGTATTTTATGCCAGCATTTTATTAAACATATTTGTTTCTTTCAGTTAGAAGTTCTTTTGTAATCTCCAGGGGTGGGGTGGTGTTAATGTTTTTCTCTCCTTTAGATCTAAAGCTTACATGAATCATCAGAATAGGCTTGAAACACAATGTGCATAATTATCTGAAATATCGTAGTGTATAAGCTAGCAAGCGAATAGTAGGCTAAAACAAGGTCAGGACGGCGAACTTTTTTGCGCGGATGCCTTCCTCTCATGATGACACACCACTGTGAAGATGATATCCTACCTCTATCAAATAAGTACCCCTAGCTGCCCCTAGCCAATCAGAATCGTTTGTTTGTCCGCCATTGTGAATTGTACGAAACCCCTCACCCCCCCCCCCCCCCCCAAGGATCACTGCCCCTTAACTTGACCCAGAACCTATGCAGCCCCCTGGACCCCCCCCCCCCCCCCCCCCCCCCCCCCCCAAAGGAGCACTGCCCCTTAAACATGCTTTGTACATCGATTTATCGGCAAATATGTAGATTTACACCCTCCTGCTCTATTTCTTGGTTCTTTCCGTGGTTAGGGATAGGGTTAGGGTTAGGGTTAGGGTTAGATGGTTATAGTTCGTATGCGAGAGGTAGATATTTCATGACAGGTACTTATTTATCGTGACACCACCACATAAAATTTGAAGGGATTCGGTCAAGCGGTTCGGGATATATCCTTGGGATAGACAAAAACAAACAAACAAACAAAAAAAAAAAAACAAACATACACGAACGAAAACATACTCCTTTGCAATCGTAGATCGGCAAAAGACAATAAACAGCTTAATAGTCATGATTCTGCATTTTTGTGCAGCATGTGTCCGCTTAGTTGTTTAGCCATTGTTTGTATCTGTGGACTTTAAGCCTGCCGAGCGCGCGGGAAAATCAGCCAATGAAAGTTGCATAATTGTGTGACGTCAAAATGCAGCTCACTTGCAAATATCCCCGGGGATTTCACTCAGTCAGTGGCGAGAGCTCGCAACAGAAAGTGCAGAAATGCGAAATGGAGAAGATGCTCACAGCAACAGCCAACACCAGATTAAAAAAAGTAATGGTGAGTTATTAGCTAGCATGGTGGTTCTGGTTCTGGTATCAATTGTGGATTTTATTGTGCAGTGCACGGTTTCAAAAAACAGCATGCACACAACGAAAGTGAAAGTTAGTGAGCCCCATCACTTTTTGTCTCCAGCTTGCAAAAAAACCAAAACCGGTCGGCTGCTAAACCGGTCGGTTTTGTGTAACTAAACTGTATGCGCGACAGTTAGAAATGTTATGCTTCAGCTTGTAATAACTTCCAGCGAATTTGCTTGTGGGCAAAAAAGGAAGAACACAATTCAGGCCAAAAAATATATTAAAAAACTAAACGGCTGTAAAACTTAGAATACAACTTGCACAATTATTAATGGGGCAGTGCAACTTTGTTCAGACTGCTCATTGAATGGGGGCTGCAAAACACCAAGTTTTGGCAGAAGTATAGACTAGATCTAATTTAGACCCCACACTGACTTGTTTAAATTCTGAGATCCAACTTTGCCTGTTTTGAGAAATAAGGCAGGTCAGAATTGGCTGTTTAGGTGGAGTAAGCAGGGAACCCCATTTGGGTGTCTATGAAGTAGGGATGTTACTAAATTTTTGAAATTATCAAAGTCATAATTATATTTACATCAGTCGAAAGAGGAAATCATAAGCTTTCCAACGGTGCAATTCTTTTAAGAATCGGATGACCCTGTCAAAAGCTACACCATTTTAGAGGTGATTTTTTCAAGTATATAAACAAAGAAAGAAAATTGTGACCAAATTCCTTGTTTTATGAAGGAAAAGTAGCATAACTTAAGAAATATCAAAATAATCCCAACATATTATATATCAGTGGATAGGTCGTTCTATATAGAACATATTTGCATTAACAATTTTGCTATAAATTAAATTGATGACTACCAATCAATTAATCAATTGACCACCCCCCAGAATACAACTTCAGAGACTAAGCAAAAAAAAAATTTAATTTCTTTTGTAATGCAAAACCTTGATAATAATGTCATTTAAATATAACACCAGTGAATAGTGTTCTGGTAAAACACAAAATACATGTGCTTGTAGCTTATTTGAAAATATTAAAATGATTTGGATGAAGATTTGGTATTGTTACTAAGGGAAGTAAATCATTCAAGAAATTATTTCCCTTGGTTATCAGCCCTCCTCAAGTAAAATTAACTCCCTTTACAAGAAAGAAGTATTCAATCAATGAATAAATGTAAAATTCAATATCAAATTATCTGAAGTGTATTAACAATTATAATACTAATAATACTTCATTGTGAAAGGGGCTTTTTGGAAACAATAAAACCTTCATAATAAAATTTTTAAAAACCTTCAATTGTCCAGTGCTTTTCTTTCTATCTACAAAAGCGCACCAAACTTCTTACATTGGCTGATTTGGAGTTGCCTCTTATTTTAAAAAAACAAAACAAACAACAACAGACAAGCAATACTGTCTTTTGAAAACCCCTACTGCCTTTTGGTAAATTGGTTGTGACTTGGAAATCAAAAAGGAAGGTGAACAAGGTTTGGTGTGCAATCAAATAGAGAATAAACAGAATTTCATTAACACACACCTCCCCATGAGTCCCCCCACCTTCTGGAAGTTACATGTTTGTGACTTCCTCTAATCTGCCCCTCTCTTTGACTCTTGTCTTTTCCATTTGCTTTCTATCATCTATTTTTTTTTTTACTTATTGGTCCATTCTCCTGCATTTAAAAAAAAATCTCCCAAATACTTTTTCTTCGTTGAGCTCCTCCAAAATCGGAATGTGTCGGCTGTGCGCAGCGGGGAGACCAGTGAAAACTGAAAAACGGACACATATGTACCTTACCCATTATGGCCAAATGGCCCAAGAACGTGGAAGAAGAAGAATCGACATGTGTACACATACATACACACACAATGAAAATGACTGAAGTGAGAATTGGACTAGACATGACATAACATATTCTTAAGTCATAAGTTTCTTTATTGTCCATTGGCATTGTACTTTTGTACATCACACATGGAAACTTGTCTTCCAACGTGCAATATAAAATGAGATATATTAAAATAAAAATATTTTCAAAAGCCTTAAGTGTTGTTTGGATACAAAAATGTCAAGGTTTCTGTGTGAGCTAGTTTGGTGTACTGACACATTCATACTGTGTGAAACTGGTGTGTGTCTATGTGAGAAAGAGTGTGTGTATGCGTGTGTGTGTGTTGTGTGTGTGTGTGTGTGTGAGCATGCATGTGTGCATACATGTGTGCTTGTATGTGTTTTGGTTTTGTGGGTTGTGTGTGCACGCATGTGTGTGTGTGTGTCTATGTTTGTGTGCGTGTCTGTGTGTCTGTCTGCGTGCGTACGTTTTTGTGTGAGGGTGTTTGTGTATGTGTGTTGGTGTATGTGGTCAATCCATGCGGCTCGGTTGCTGTGGCTTACCGAATGGGGTATGAACGAGTTGGCGTCGATAAATATGTGTGTTTATTGTGTGTGTGTGTGCGCGTGTGTGTGTGTGAGAGAGAGAGAGAGAGTTGCTTTGTATATGCGCTGTTGCTGGTTAATGCTGTTTTTGTTGTCTGTTGATGAATCATTGATTGTAAAGCGCTTTGGGCTCATCTGAGGTAAAGCGCTATATAAATGTACAATTATTATTATTGTTATTATAAGTATAACTGAATTTAGTGGTACATTTCATTTGTTGACAATCACTTACAAGAACAGTCTTACAAGAATAGTCTGCTGAAATTGTTGCCTCTGAGTCTGAATCACTGTCTCCACTCATTTTCTTTGAATATCTGAATAAAATCAAACCTACTCTACTATCACTGTATCAGCCATTTGCTATAAAAGTTAAAACATTAGAAATGTGATTTATTTTTATTTTTACAAATTTCCTTCTGTCTTTAAATCTATTGAATATTAATCTCTTCTTCTTCTAATCTTCTGTGGTGGTGGCCAACTTCTTTATACAGAAGTAATTGTACACACTTTAGTGGGTGACCATAGAAAAAGAAGCGGAAGAGGGAAAGAGAGAAAAGAGCACACACATTACATTATCAGTTTTCCAAGAAAGGGCTACACACGTCACCCTATTAGTTTTACTTGGGTTCAGCTTCAATATCTAGGGTAAAATCAGGAGTAGCAAACAAAATAAAGACCTAGTTCCGGGCTGGGGAGGGGAGGACTACAGGGAGCTGCCGGCAGCTACTAATTTTCATGTTTGCCCCCAGCAAGCTGGGAACTAGCTGACCTTAGGCACTCCATAAGACAATGTCCAGGCCCCAAGCAAAAGGACAAACAAGACAATTATATCCCTATTGGGATAAAAAAAAAAAAATATCAACCTAGGCCCTATGCTGCAGCTGAGATTTTTAAAAAAATAGTACCAGTAAATAGGTCTAGTACAAAACAGCACAAGTTATAATTTAAGGTAATATACTAATAATACTAACTGCAAACAACAGAATTGCATAATTATTCAGACTCAAAATATAGAGTTACTTAGCAAACTGTAGGCCCAACAGAAGTAGCCTTTCTAAAGTCCTTGGAAAGTGAGGAACATTTAAAAAAAAAAAAAGAGATCAATTATTTTTGTTCCTATATTTTAATGCATCATAACATTTTTTTTCTTTGCATAATGCATCAATCATTGTCACTTATTGTTGCTAAATGAAACGATGTCAACACACTGTGGGGAAGTTGAATGCATGTCTGAGGCAAGATGGCGTCACTGAATGACAGATCTAGGCTAAAACTAAGGAAACTTTGGGACGCTAGTTTACATATTTGGAACATACTGACATGCACCAAATTTTGCACAGTACTAGAAACACATCTTAGCTTTGTGGAGCTGAAATAAAATGTATACGAAATAAATATACAATGGGTTTTTTTAACGTCTAAAGACAACAGGTAACTTACGTCGATCAACGAACTGCTTCGAACCGGTTAACGAAGTAAAATGAGAACTCGGAACCGCTAACGAATGTTCCAACGTTATTTTGAAGTATCGCAAATCCTGTTAAGGTCACTCGGCTGTCCAGAATCTGGACACAACAAACCTACCCTCTCTGACACGCTCGCAGCGGCGGGTCACAAGAATAGAACACGGCTGAGCCTGCGCAATGCGCGATTTTCTAACATCGCTATATGAAGCACTAAAATAGTAGGAACGACGGAATTAGGTCAAGCCGCAGCGATTTTTCTCGTTGAAAATCCGAACCGCGATTTTGGCTATGTGCCAAACGGTCACTTCCTTTGCTTGTTTTTATTGGTGGTTATTCTTGGCGCTGACCATCCGAGTTTCTTTCTTTCGGGAAGCAGACACCTACTCGGTCATTCGGGAACGATCTTTTTTTACGCTAAGACGGCCGATCGCGAGAGACAAGCGATCCAACATATAGGAAGAACCAACAAAATTTAAACAAACAAAAAAACAAAACAAAATCTTTATAAAATACTTCTGTAAGGTGTTTAAATAACATTTCAATTGAAACTATTATGAAATATCAAGAAATCAATTTAAAAAAACAAGTTAAGCAACACGAAACTGACGTTTTGGGTAACATTTTTAGAAAACGCGTCACTCCGTGGGCATGAGAAAACCAAAGACAATAATTCATTTATAATTATGGAACAATGTGTACTTTAATGTCCTCTTTGCATTCAACAACTTTCAGTTTGATCAAGCTGTCCATCCATAATTTTTTTTATAATTTTTTACTCCAATTTAATTGTTAAAATGTCTCACTTTAACCTATAATTAAGCATAAACACGTTTCTTTCTTGGGGGCTCCACTGGATGGTCAGCATCTGCAGTAGAGACATCAGGGGTATATGAAATATTAAACTGAACATTTATATTTCACATATATATTAAAAACACCTCCACATGAAGTGGAATACTGATCTAGCCTTGATCAAGGGAGACAACTACACATAACCATCAACACAGAACTGGCACCTGTATGAAGAAAAACAAGGCATGTACATTAAACAATGGAATCTGTTGTATTGAATAACTATGACAATAATGATAAAGAAAAATACTAATGGGTTTATCTAAGGTTGTGTAAACCATTAACAATAATGAAAGAAAGATTGCTTTATTCTCCAACAATAAACGTTGAGTCATCAGTTTAAAAAAAAAATCCTACTGTCTGTAAAAGGTAACAAGAATAAGATTTTCAGACTGATTGTCCCAGATCCAATGTATGTGCTATACCTTAAAAGGCTTGCGTCATGATTATAAATAAAAATTCTCCTGATTAGAGTAATTTTAAATGAGACTTTGCCACTTGTTCGACTTAGTAGCAATAGTACATTAACAATAACAAAATAAAAAATGTAAAATACTACACGTCATGACAGACACAGGGCTCCCAATCCCGCAAAACAAGGGGTCCCAGGGACTCCTTCACTTAGTGACTGTATAGAGGGTCCAAGAGGCGGGATAGAGGGTCCCACTCCCAGTGGCGTTACGAATGCCAAAATAATTGTTCTAGTGCATCCCTGGGACCCCCAGCACATTCTTTTAGAATCCTGTAGAATTTTAGTGCTTCATACAATCATAGACCCCAAAATAGGGGTCCCTGGGAGCCCTGAGACAGGAGTGCTAAAACTGAAACTGTGATTCATCATATCAGTCATCAGAACAAAGAACAAAAGCCCGCAGAAAGTAGGTGCCAAGGAGAGCAGGGCCAGGGGTGGCCAATGGCAATGAAACGTCTCCTTTGACTCCCCTATGTTGGGGCTACATAACGTTTTGGGGGGTTTGTTCACACAAGGAGGAATTTAGGAAACACGTGGCGAGTTGGTGATCAACTCCACCAGCCAACCACCCAACAAGATCAACACGCTCCCTGCATGCTCAGTCTGCTTGGCGCGGCATCATGTTAGGGACCGATTAGCGGGACCTGGCTGGCTGGGCCAAACTTTCTATATTTCTTCTTTTTCTCCTATCCACTTCCTTCTTCTTGATAGTTTGTTGTCTTACGCATTCCCGTAGATCCTCCCAAATACAGCGACATAATAGTCTGCGGAAAAGAAAGAAAGGCTCAAAGCCTGAGAGTGAGAAGAAACTGAAAAGTTAGGCCTTAGAGTTAGACAGAAGAAGGACAGATAGACTCATAAAGAAATAAAGGCTTAATGCTTGTAGTTTTTTAGTTGTACTGGGTTAAGAACTTAAGACCATTAAACCCCCAGTTCACCTGGAAAGGAACAGGCCCCACTTCCAGCAACAAGCAATTATAAATTTAAGCAGAAGTCTCTCCAGGAGAAAGGGAACAAAAAAATCAACTCTGGAACTGCTCAGCTGCGAGTGACCTCTTCGTGACGAGAGCTCTCAGTCTCAAAATGACTGAAATATCATCTGCTTATAATTATGTCCAGCTACATTATTACAAAGGCTAGAGATTAAATCAAACTATACCAACAACAAACATTGTCCATGTCCTGAATGATCGAGACAAAAACTGCTGACTTGCTGATTGAGGCAATGGCTCCACACCACAGGCACAAATCAGCAAAAACCGCTTTACCAAAATCCACCAAAATCGTTTTTTAGACATGCCCTGCTCACATTTCTCTTCTTTTTTTTTACAGGATTTTCTTAAGCAATGTCTAAACTACCAGAAATATATTATCACGACCGGGTGAGTCGTGCCGTAGTAGGAAATAGCGATACAAAGACGTGTATTTATCAACTTTTCAACTCCTTCCCGCGATCTCAGCAGACTCTAATGTTGATTCACCGAAGCTTTCATGTCTTCTCGAATTTTATTGGTTGAGTTTTCAGCTCTTTGACCAATAGAAAAGCTGTTATCTGAGCCAGAAATAACCCATCAGAACACGTTTTCACAAAACCGGATTTGGGGATAACTCTTGGCAAAAACACGTTCGATAACTCTTGCAGTTGGGCCTTGCTACAAGTATTTGGGTCCAATTCATTCGTTTATCATTTCTGAACGGTAATTATATAATTCTTTAAAACAAATGCGCAGTTACATTTAATTATTTTTCTACAAGTACACCAAATTTGGTGCATCTAGAATAAATCTCAATGCTGCTCAAGTTGGAGTTGTCTAGAATTTTACGTCCTCTCGACCTGGGAAGGCACATATGGGACATTTGTTAGTTGGAGAAATGAAACATAAAAGACGATACAAAACTAAAAAGGACATATACAAAGACGTAGACAAAACATAGAAATATATGGGGAGGATTCTAAAAGCGCAAGATTTGATTTTGAACAGAGGAGCATCCTGATAAAAACTTAAAAATATAGTTATTAGTGTCCGTGGACATCAAATAGTTAACTATATAAGTATAAAAGTTTTAATATTAAAAGTCTTTTTTTTGCAGATTTGCCTAGGATCAACCCTCCCGGTTGAAATTAAAATTCAAGGGCTACTGTGTTAAAATTAGAAATATGCTTTTATTTATAAAAACCAATAATGGCATTAATTATGTTTAAAAACATATTTACAGATATATCTTTTTTATTTTTTTATTTACAGTATATACAAAACTTTAAATGTATTTACATAGTAAATAACATTTATATACAAATCTATTAAAATATCAGGGGAGAGAACTCCTAACCTGGCTATAGTTTTATAGTATTTACATGAACCAAATTAGTTATTAAAGGGGGATAATGTCAAATCCAAGAAAGGGATCTTAATGGAAAAGGGGATGAGGGGGGGTAAGAGGGGACCCCGGAGGGCCTCAACACACCGAGTTGGGACGGGCCAGCCGAGGGAGGTATACGCAAGACATCCTCGCGTCAACAACCCACGACGGGCCCGCCCCATCAAGGGGGAGGTCATCTCACGGGTTTTGGGAGGGTGGGAAGTGGGAGGGATAGTAACCCGGGGGTCCTCGGCCAGTCAGGAGGAGCTGCCGACGGGTACGAGGGGCAACCCCCCATCCACCATCAACAGCGGGCACACCTCCCCGAGAGGGGGACCTCCACACGGGCTTAATTACTTTAATTGATCCCAGTCTTGGTTAACTATAATACAAAACATAGGATACAAACATGTATAATTATTATACAAGTAGGGCACCATGTTCTAAGCTATAATTAAAATATTCTAGTTAAGATGGGTCCCTTTGTTATATTATAAGGGAATTTTATAATGTTTTTTTGTTTAAAATAAATTAAAAATAGGTTAAGATTTATCTTGTTGATTAAAAAGGCTAAAATTATTTTGGTAGATCAGTCTGAGGACCGATAGTCTTCCAAATGAGACAATTGGTTAAAAGTTAATGATAAAATTCTTGTTTATATCTTTGTATGAATTACGGTATACTATTATAATTAATCAATTAAAAACGGGATGTGTACACGGACTCGCGAAAGGTCCCCGGCCGGAAACAAGACACGGTATGTTAAAGTGGGAATATTTATAATTTATATGGTTTTATACGGTGACGGCCGCACGAAGTGTATTGTATGTATTATAATGTCACATGCATTCCCGAGGGGGGGTGGCCACAAAATCCCTCCCGCCGTCGTTGGCATGGTATATTTAAGTGTAATTAACAAAATTGGTGGCATGGGAGCCCGAGCAACCGTTACGGCATTAATAATAATAATAATAAAAGGTGATGTTAAATTATGATAATGTTTGTAGATAAAGTTGAAAGTGAAGGTGGTGAAGGTGGTGGGGGAGGTTAGGGATTCTTTCTTGGGTGAGGCAGAGGGAGGGAGGGAAAGGGGCCCCTCCTCCCCCGCCCCACACAGAGGAAAGGTGTCGCTTATGTAATCCTTTAGCGGGGGGATTACAATGCTAAGCATGACGACTACCAAAGAACTGTCTGGGTGACGACCCCGGCGCCCACAAACTGGGGGAAGGGAGATTAAAAAAGGGTGGACTCAAAAGGAGTCGCTACAGCCCTACTGGCACATATGTATTTAAAACGGAATGGGGGAAAGGGACAAGGGGATGTGAATGGGCTCCAGGCCCGCCACCCAGAGAGACTCCCCCCCCATCATTGGGATTTTAGTAATTTTTAAATATAATTTATGATAGACTGGTTAAGGATTCCCTTCGGTTTAGGGACACTGCCACGGGTGTAACACCAATAGGGGTGACCACCCGGAGGTAACTCGGGCAGGAAAGGGATATAATCCGTCGCCCGCCCGAGGCACCCATACAGAGTTCCCACCCCCTATCCAAAAAAGAAAGGGGAGAAGAAACACTGTTATGCAGCTACCACGGTTTCGATGTCTGGGTTGCACCAAGCATCCACCCCCGTCATAAGAAAGGGGAGGGTACCGATCCGACCCAGACATGGAGTCCCCATAAAGAGATAATAAAAAGTAAACAAATTTTTATATTTATTAATATGTACATAAGTGCGAGACTATGCTGGAAAATGTCAAGATGGCCGCCAAAAGCCGACCCTCCATGAGGACAAAAAATAGCAGAGTTAAAAATAGGTTAGTAATGGACGAGGGGTACCGAAAGGCGGCCCTCGGCCGATTGTTTTTATGATCTTTCTTTTTTCTTTTCTTTTTTTAAATAATTTTTAACTGAAGACTGCTGTATGGCTTCTGCGAGCCATACAAGGGGGGACCATTCCTTAATACCGTATGTTACAATTGATTTCTGTATAAATGGAATATTTACTGTTTTTAATTTATTGATAAATTTAGTGAAGTCTGTTTGAATATAGGGACATGATGTGAAAAGATGGTCAAAATCTAGTCTGTTACTACATTCACAAATTACATTTTGGAATGTACAGTAAGTTGATCTTGTTCTTATACGGAAAATGAGTTTGATTATATGGTGTGGAACGGCAAGGAAAAGTCCCCCCTGGACAATGTTATGATCCCAGAGGTGGGCCTTTGCATAAGACTCAAGTTCTTTAGCCCACCCCTGGAATGATGTTTTTTGTAACCGAGATTTAGCCTCTCCCAATGACAGGCCTATGTCCGTTGGTATTCCTGACATGTGGGTGGCTGCTTTTTTTGCCTCTCTATCGGCCAAGTCATTTCCTAGAATACCACAGTGGGAGGGGATCCATATTAAGGTTACTTTAGTACCTCTAAGGTGGAGATGATGGATTAATTTTTTAATTTCATTTTTAATTTCGAGGCGGTCTTGACTTTCTCCTTGAAGGGATAAAATAGAAGAAAGGGAGTCGGAAAAGATTACTATTTGAAATGGGGGATTGGGAAGGTCATTTGTGTAGGAAAGGGCTTCCAAAATGGCCCAGAGCTCCGCAGAAAAAATGGAAATATTTTTGTTAAGTGAAAATCTTTTGAAATTTTTTAAAGAGGGTATTGTAAAGGCACAGCCTATTTGTTGTTCATTTATTTTGGAACCATCTGTAAAGATGCATAGTTGATGTTTATAGTTATAAATTTTTTGTTTAGCAGCTACAGTAAGTTGATTTATGTTCTTCTTTATTAAATTCTTGATGTAGTTGTATATCATAGTCTGGAGGATCCCAATCCCACTGTGGCACTGTCTGTTTGGGGTAGAAGACAATGTCATCTATACTTATCTCTGATTCCTCAAAGAGGCTTTGTGAGAAGTCATATATATTAATAAATTTGTTAACCGTTTTTTTGGAAGTAGCGAAATATGGAAAATTGAGTGAGGAAATCTGCCTTTGTAAAGTTATTTGTACTGTGCAATCTTGATATGAATGTTGCACAGTTTAATTTTATTAAGTGATGTAGGGGGAGCCAGCCAATATCCCTGTAGACTAAAAAGCCTACAGCGAAAAACGGGAGGCCCAGGGCAGTTTTTAGGGCTTTTAATTCAATAGTTTGTAGAGCCTTAAGGTTAGATTTATTTAAGTTGTAGAATGTTTCCATACCGTATGTAAGTCGGCTACGGACCAGAGTTCTAACCAGATATGTTAAAAATTTAGGGTCACGAGCCCATTTTTGTCTTGATATTACTTTAATAAAGTTAAGGGCTTTTGTTGCTTTATTCACTAGGTTAGTTATATGTTGGGTCCATGACAAGTCTCTCGAGAGATAAACTCCCAGAAATTTGACATAGGGAGGTGGTGTTTTTATTTGATCTAGAATTTTGATTTGAAAATTGTCATTTTTAACTGTTCCAGATGAGAAAACCATAAATTCGCATTTTTGTGGTGAGATGGAAAATCCATTAAAGTTTAGGTAGTGTAATATTAAGTTGGTATTATGTTGGTGTACTCCCATTTCTGGGTCGAGAGAGTAGCGTACTCCTCTTGCTGTGGGTAGTGACCATATAGCGATGTCGTCTGCTGAGCAAATACATCGAAATGCGACATCCTTCAAGTTTAATTTGGAAAATTGATCGAAATGTCATGGACCATGATGTTAAATAAAGTCGGTGCAATAATACTGCCCTGGGGAAAGGACTCCCATATCCATATGATGGTTTGCTGAAAGTGACTGGCCCACCCTAACTCTGAAAGATCTATTTTGTAAAAAATGACTAATATCTATTTTGTAAAAAATTTAATATAAAGTTATATGTGTGCCCCTCAATTCCGAGCCTGCTGATTTTTTCTAATAGCCTCCCATGCCAGACGGAGTCATATGCCCCTTTTATATCAAAAAAGGTGGCAAAGACTTTCCTGCGTCTAGCTAGGGCTTTTCTGACATGGGAGGTAAGTCTGATTACTTGTTCCATGCAGGACCTGTGTTTACGAAAACCTGCTTGGATGGTGGGGATTATGTTATTTTTTTCTAGAAAATACTCTAGTCTATTCTTTACGATTCTCTCGTAAACTTTGCCCAGGTGGGGGGTGAGGGAGATGGGGCGGTAACTTTTGGGGTCCCTAGCCGGTTTTCCTGGCTTAAGGACCCCTACCACCTGTGCTTCTTTCCATGCACGTGGAATCTCCCCCTCCTCCCAACATCTGGCGTAAAATTGCAACAAAATCTCGTGAAAAGAAGGGGGCAATTTTTTAATTACTTTGTAGGAGATAGGATCAACTCCTGTAGCTTTATTTGTTTTTCTAATTTGGTTTATGGACCCAGCAAGCTCGGTCATTTTGAGGGGGGCATTAATATAGTGTGTGTTATTGTTGGATTTTTCTGTAAATAATAATGTTTTACGTCTATTTTGTTCCTCTAAAGATAAGTATTCTGTTTGACATGCTTGTGCAAATGTTTCTGCCAAGACTTCTGCAGTTTGTAAATTGGTAGTAGTAGTAATATTATTTTGGGTTACTCTGGGCTCCCATACCTTACCTTTATTATTTATATAATTTATTTTCTTCCAGGCCTTGCCTAGGTCCCGGTAATCTAATATATCATTTTGATTAAAGTATTCTCTTTTTGCTAAATTTATTTCATCCTCACAAAGATTTTCTGCTTCTACTTTGGAGGCGTGATTGGGTGGGATGGGGTGGCAGTCGAAAAAATTGCACGCTTTCTTTTTCTTTTTTACAGATTCTCTTAACGGTCTCGTTCCACCACGGCTTTGCTGATGGACGAGTTTTTGTTTGTTGAATAATGGAGGGGATAGAAAGTTCGCACGTGGTTAAAATGGAAGCTCTTAAATTTTCATAGTGTGTTTCTAAATCAGGGTCAAAAATGTTGTCTTTATTGTACTTACTAAGAATGGACTGGAATAAGGTCCAGTTAGCGTTGTCATAATTAAATTTATGTTGATGGGGTTGAGTAGGGAAATGGACCTGAATGTTAAAAGTTATTAATATAGGTTTGTGGTCTGATAGTAAGGTATCAGACAACGGATACCACTCATGATTAACGACTAACTCTGGACTAACCAGAGTTAAATCGATAGCAGTTGGTTTATTTTTGCTAGAATCAGGAAATCTTGTGGAAGATCCGTCATTTAAAAGAATTAGATGTGATTCGTTAATTTGTTGAAGCAGTGCCCCACCCCCACCACTGGGAGTACTACCAAAGGCCTCCCAGGTAGGGTGGTGAGCGTTAAAGTCGCCCACCACCACCCAGGAGACTGTATCTGAGAGAGAGGGGAGCCAGTTAGGGTTATCTATTGAATAGTATCCTTTCGGATAATACATATTTAAAATATTTGTTGTTTTGCCATTTAACTTAGTTTGAATAGTATTAGAGTACCTAATACCGGTTATGTTTTGTTGAGGGGAGGGTATATTAATATATTGCATATTTAGGTGTATATAAGTGGCTGTGTAGACCTTGTTTGTTGTATTGCTTACTGATGGTGGATATTGATAGCCCTGGATGCGGGGCAAATTATTAAAATTAATATTTAATGACTGTAAACAAATAAAATGGTATATAGTGGGATTAGATGATAAGTAATGGATTAAATGATCGCCTGTTCTTTTAATGGCACGGCAATTCCATTGCAATATGTTTAGTTTGGACAGTAACCTTACGGGTAGGGAGTTTTAACACTAATTAAAAGTTAATTAAAATGTAGAGTGAGCGGCCGCCACCGCTACTTTTTATGTGATTGGGAACCGACTCTCTTCTGTCGGACCCCCTCCCCTCCCGCCGAGCCGCATGCGAGCTCAGCCAATCTAAAAAGATTGGTATTGGGGCCCACCGACGGCTGGCCACTCGAGACTGGAAAAAGGGAGAGAAGGCCCTCGAGAAGATTGCACGGTTTTTGTGATGTTCGTGCTTTGGCGAACTGTAGCAATATCTGTGTCATTATTGTCTCTGTTGGAGTTTGATTTTTATTTTGTTTTACGTTAAAGTCAATGTTTTCTATTTCTGTCAGAATTGCATTTTGAGCTGTGGGGGGAATAATCACATTGGGTTGTTTGTCTTGTGTATGTTTTGTCAATTTGTCTGTGAGGTTAATCATTGTTTGTTCCATGTATGTTGTTACATGTGTCATGATCTGTGTTGTTTGTTTGGCTATCTGTTGGGAGATCAGCTCTTCTATTTTGTGTTGGGTCGTTTGCTCACGGAGAGCAGCCTTGGCCGATTCGGCCTTTTTTCTTAAGGCTCTCTCCTGTGAGCTCAAAATACGGCCCCTTCTAAGTTTGAGTTTGGGTGTGGTTTTGGGTTTAGTGGGTTGGTTTTCTATGACTGCTTGTGGTGTTTTTGGTGTTTCAAACTGATTTGTAGAAATATGGGGGGTTTGGTTTTGAGGTTGTTTTTGGTTCTGTACTGTATTTGTTGGTTTAACTGTGGGGTTAAAGTTAGTGTTTTTTACAGCATTTGCGTAACTTGGTTTTGTTCTATCCTCCTGTTGCCACAGGGGATCAACGACTGGTGAGGATGGGGAAGGTGGAGTTATTTTTTTTGAATTTTCTGTTTCCTGGGCCACTTTGGCCCGGCGTATAGCCTCAGAGTAAGGAATGAACACTTCCGCTCGAATTCTGTTTGCGCGGACGCGGAGCTGATACTGCGGACATCCGCCGTATGCCGCAGAATGCGGACCTCCACAGTTGACACATTTGTTGACATTTGTGCACGACTGGGGTGAGTGGCCCGGCTCGGAACACCTGGCACACGTTTCCTTTTTTGCACGGCACTGCTCGGCCGAGTGTCCGAACCGGGCGCATTTCTTACATTTTCTGACCGGGGCAACAAAAGGTGTCACATCAAATGTCTGTGCACAAATCTTGACCTGTGTGGGGAGCAATGGCTCGTTGAAAGTAATTTTAATAGCTTTTGATTTAGTTCCATCCCGGTTATTCAGTCTCAAAATGTTTTTGGCGTTCTTGATAAGGGGCAAGAGGTCTTGTGTATTCTCTTCGAGGGGGATTGGTCTAATGACCCCCTCAGTAGATGCAGTAGGGATGAAACATTTTATATTGATCTTAGATATTGATTTCATGTTTGTCAATTTCTGCTGCTGCTCGGCCGAAACACAGCCAATGAGCAGTCTGTTGCCGGCCAGGGACCTCTGGCTCGCGATGTCGCCAATGGCGTTCTGCCAGAGGCGCATTCCCGATACGGGGCCAAGGCCCTTGATGGTGGCAGGGCCTGTGCCCAAGTCCTCCACAATGACTGGATATTTTAAGAATGTCGGTTTGGGTGCTTCTCTAGTCTGGTTAATGTTTTGTGCCGCAATGTGCGCGCGCACCCCCGTCTTGGTTTAGGTTTTGGTTTCCAGGTTGATTTGGGCCCTGAAGGGTCTTGTTGTTGGTCTTGTTGCTGTGTATTTGTGTCTGTATTGGGGATGTTGCCCCAGATTGACTGTACATCTGTTTGTGTGTTGTTTTTGGAATGTGTGGTGTGAGGGGGGGTGCCCATGGTGGTTTCCCCCATGTTTGTCTCTTGTGGAATGGACGTGTTCTGTGATTGTTCCTGGGTGTTGATTGGGCTAATTTCTTTTTCCATTACATGGAGATCTTTTGTTTTTTTTGTGCCTGGAGACAGGCGTGGGCTCGAGGGACTTGATTCGGCCCTTCTATTTCTTTTTCTTGTAGGAGTGCCTGGTGTGCTAGTGTTTGATGGTGTGGGACTCACTATTTTGAATGCAGAGGGAGGGAGACTAGGCTCTACCTCTACCTCAATGAATGTTTGAGATTCCGACGAGCTATCGAACATAGTGTACGTGCTCAAGTCCGGACTTTGTATCGTATTTTCTTCCCCCCCCCTCCCTTCCCTCTATCTCTAACTTATTCTCGCTCATGGTGCCCTAAAACATATCGTAAACAAGAAACAAGAAAATGATAAATTGAGGAAAATAATAAGGATGGGGATAATGGTGGTTAATATACAAATACTATACACAATGTGCCTCCCTAGGCCAAGAGATCACGCATTTACTTTAGATTGTTAAATAAAATTTCGAGTTTCGAACGGCCAGTGGCTCGTGTCGAGAACTTATCTTGCTCGAAGATGTCGGCAGGGCGTGGAGGTGGCGTGATCTGCTGGGCTGAGTGGTGGGGGGCCTGCTAGTTAATTAGAAAAAGAGGAGAATCTCTCCCCTTTCTTTTTCTTCGCTGTCCACTTTCTCTCTTCTCGTCTTGTTGGGGGCTGGAGGCTCCCTTTCTTTTCTCGCTTTTCGCTTTCTTTGGCAGCTCTGCACGTAGGTGTTGCTCCTTCGGCGGCTAGACTGTGAATGAAATGCTGCTCAAGGTCTCCACAAGTCGGGAGGTGTTACGTCGAAGACTGTCTGACATGTTTTCTGTCACGCGCATGTTGATCTTGTGAGTCGCACAAAAAGCTTAGGCCTAATCTGTCTAATGTTTGGGGTTGATGTTGCCCCTTTGAATAAGCTTTATTTTGGTACCAATGTTTTGTTTATAGGTAAAAAAAAAAAAAAAAAAGTTATGGCTGTTTTATTCATCCAAACCTTGATATGGTAAGGGCCGGTAACCTTGATCAACTTTTTCTTATATAGCTCATGTAAAAAAAAAAGCTAACATTTTAAAACGTCGTAACTTTCTCAATTTTCGACCGATTTTGATAATTTGGGTATCATTTTAAAGGTCTTGTCGGGCTCTTTCCAATGATATAAATTTCATTAGGATTAAATATTTTTTTAAATTTTATAACCACCCTACTAAAATAGAAGTGTGCAGGGTTGCACTATAACATTTTGTAGCATTCGCTATGCCACCGGGACCCTCTATCCAGTCTCTAGGACCCTCTATAATTTAAGTCGAGTCCCTGGGCTCCCCAAATCTGTTTAGGCTGATTAGATTTTGTTTAACTTGTGGAGACTTGGTCAGTGTCCCCGCCTAGCGTCAACCACTAAACTAGGGTGGTTATAAAAATATTTTTTTTTACTTTTCGTCAAATCCTAATGAAATTTATGTCATTGGAAAGAGCGCGACAAGACCTTTAAAATGATACCCAAATGATCAAAATCTGTAAAAAAATTGAGAAAGTTACGACGTTTTAAAATGATAGCTTTTTTTACATGAGCTATATAAGAATTTTGATCAAGGTTACCGGCCCTTACCGTATCAATGTTTGGATGAATAAAACAGCCATAACTTTTCTCTTTTTTTGCCAATAAACAAAGCATTGGTACCAAACTAAAGCTTATTCAAAGGGGCAACATCAACCCCAAACATTAGACAGATTAGGCCTAAGCTTTTTGTGCGACTCACAAGATCGCAACATCAACGTGAGCATGACAGAAAACATGTCGGACAGGCTTCGATGTAACACCTCCCGACTTGTGGAGACCTTGAGCAGCATTGCGATTTATTGTAGATGCACCAAATTTGGTGTACTTGTAGAAAAATAATTAAATGTAACTAAGGATTTGTTTTAAAAAATTATGTAATTACCGTTCAGAAATGATAAACGAATGAATTGGACCCAAATATTGGATCGCTTGTCTCTCGCGATCGGCCGTCTTCGCGTAAAAAAAGATCGTTCCCGAATGACCGAGTAGGTATCTGCTTCCCGAAAGAAAGACTCGGATGGTCAGCGCCAAAAATAACCACCAATAAAAACAAGCAAAGGAAGTGACCGTTTGGCACATGGCCAAAATCGCGGTTCGGATTTTCAACGAGAAAAATCGCTGCGGCGAATTCCGTCGTTCCTACACTAAAGGTCTCGCTTGTAGTGTTAACCTTTAGCACCCTGCATTTTTTCTGACGTTCCGTTCTCTGCCACTGCATTCTTTTTGAGGCGGTGAAAAATGCTAACGCCCACTTGATTAAAAATGCTATAATTTTCTCTGTGTGTTGTGTGCAGACTTGATTATTGGAATAATAATAAAGAGATGATTGAGGAAAGTTTTGATATGATGTATTTTGCTGTCCGTGTATGTTTTGTTGTTGAAAAAAAAGAAAAGAAAAGAAATCAACAAAGCGAAAGTGTTGACTTACTGTTTCGGCACGGTCGGAATGAGTGTCGTCTGCTTCAAAGTTCGCCCACTGACTTACTAACTCGTGTCTAAGATCCCTTTAACGAAATAACTCACGGAAATATTAAGAATATTATGAAAGGCATCATTTTCTTTGAATTCAACCTAGTAGTCAAAATCGGAACCGAATCACAATCGCGGCTCGAATCGATATTGGATCGTCTTCGAGTCACACTGACATCGGCTACCCCCCCTTCTACTGCATAACGATCTTCTATCACTCTTTCACTGTCGATATCCGACCTAACAAAGCCTAAGAATTCATGATTTAAACAAATATCGACGCTAATTTCCAGTAGGAAGCTTAGCCAACACGGAAAATCCGCCATATTTGATAGTGAACTTTACTTTCTGACCGATTGAAACTTTGAAAAATTCATACAACTACTAAAAAAGCAAATGGCGGCTTGCTGGAAGAGAAGCAAGGAGCCGAGCCTCATTCTG
The DNA here is from genome assembly GCA_017654935.2 of Phymorhynchus buccinoides. Classification (NCBI taxonomy): domain Eukaryota; kingdom Metazoa; phylum Mollusca; class Gastropoda; order Neogastropoda; family Raphitomidae; genus Phymorhynchus; species Phymorhynchus buccinoides. Next base: position 44,377,183 of record CM065702.1, on the reverse strand, counting down.
AAGCTATGGTGAGGTAGTTTCTATTATTAGTAACAAAAATAAGGTCCGCGAAGCATTGGTTTGGGGGTACCCTCTCAGGGCGACACAGTGCGCCTGCAGTTACAGGGGAGATTATCGGCTCGGCGAGACAGTGCGCCTGCAGTGTAGCAGAAGTATAGACTAGATCTAATTTAGACCCCACACTGACTTATTTAAATTCTGAGATCCAACTTTGCCTGTTTCGAGAAATAAGGCAGGTCAGAATTGGCTGTTTAGGTGGGAACCCCATTTGGGGGTCTATGAAGCGCTAAAATAGAAGTGTGCAGGGTTGCACTAGAACATTTTTTAGCATTCGCTATGCCACCGGGACCCTCTATCCAGTCTCTAGGACCCTCTATAATTTAAGTGGAGTCCCTGGGCTCCCCAAATCTGTTTAGGCTGATTAGTTTTGTTTAACTTGTGGAGACTTGGCGTCCCCCGCCTAGCGTCAACCACTAAAGGTCTCGCTTGTAGTGTTAACATTCCTAGCTCGTTAAAATTCCGAGCTCGCTACTATGAGAGTGACTATTTGCGACAACCACAAATTTCACTTTTTCGTTACTTGAACCATTTACCTAACCCTATCCCTAACTCTAGAAAAAAAGTGAAATTTGTTGTTCATGCTCAATGTCGTAAAATGCCGCAAATAGTCAGTCTTATAGTATAGCGAGCTCGGAATTTTAACCCGACATCGCTCCTCCACCCGCTTTGGACCCGCCCCTTGAGGGACGAGGCGGGACGGAAGGCTTTTGGTTTCTTTGGTGGTGTGCTTGTGAATTGTGATTTTACATTGTAATGGCACCTGGCTAGAGTGTCAAGAGCGACAGGCGTAACAATAGTACCGGGTAGTACAGTGGAACCTCCCTTTTAGAACCTTGAAAAATCATCAAAAAACTATGTTAAGTGGGAGTTTTATAAGGGATGTAATTTTAATACTTGCAAAGAATGTCTCGGAGGCCTTAAAGATCCCGATCACGTGTCAAAATCACAGGATTCACGTGTTTTCCATCTTATAACTGGAAAAAAATCTTGTTTTGACCAAGTCAGACTCCCATATAAAGTACCCCAAATTGAAAGCCACAAGTCAATTTAAAGAGCAGCCTCAATTTGAATGTGGGGAAATTCGAATGCGGGTCACGGCGACCCAGAAAAAGCAAGGGACGTAACCGTGGCGCGTCACGGGGTCTTTAAGTGGGAGGGAGTCTTATATTAGGCAACAACAAAAATAGGTGTTACGGTATCCCGACCTACCCTATTTTGGGGGGCCGACCCTATGGATTTATTTTTTGCCTCGTCAAAGAAAAGAAAAAAAGACGCAAGTTCAATCGGGGAATGCCCAGCATAGAACATAACTCTTAACGGCGTCATTTGCGATTTCAATGGAGCAGAGCGCGGGATTGGTGCAACCCCCCCACCCCAAATCTGTTCCCTCGCGCAAAAATCAGGTCTAAGCGCGGGCCGACGCCCGCATATTTGCAGAACTGCCCGCACTTTTTACCGATCGCTGCGGGAATTCCTCAGTCGTCTGCTAGGCTAAATCCGTCGTCTGCACAAACCGAAAGCATCGGATTTCTCGAGATTTCATTGGTTCCTTTACAATGTTAGTGTAAATTAACCAATCCCGTTCATCTCTTTTTACCAAGAAGTTGCGGGAGTCCTACCCGCCATGTTGAATTTTCTTTAAAATGAAGCGGACAACGACGCTCTTCGATTTAGATTTTTGTGGCGGGAAAAGTTACAAAAACAAAAATCCTGCCAAACGAGTGTGCAGAAGATCTTGCAGAAACAGCTACTGCATCAACAGTCTCAGAGAAGCAGTCCGAAGATAACGGCACTAGTGCGAGGGGACACCGGTTCCAAGACAAGTAAGATTGATTAGGCCGTCTGCCCCCCCCCCCCCCCCCTTCCCCTCGTATCCATTGGACCTGCCCCCCCCTTTTTTTTATTCTTAGGGGGGAAGAACGTCCCCACTTTTTCAAAATCCTAGAATCGGCTCTGAAAATACGAGGGTGGTTTCGAACTGGACTTTTCGACGCCACTGGGCGAGCTAAAAAAAACCAAGAAAAAGTTGCCCCATTTTTTTGGGCCATATTACCGTAACCACACCTTTTTGGGGGGGCCTTAGGGAAAGTCTTCTTCCTCCATTTAGTATCCACAATCAATGATTTGATTTTTTTTAACTGGTTAGAGAAAATTTGTCAGCAATTTTGAGAATTCCCCTGTGACATGTACACCATTAGGCCTATCCTTGCCTCTCAAAATTAAGAAAATAGGGTCTTTGGATAACAGGCCCTGATATGCCTGTTAGTGACATGGGTGTTAAACCATTGTGGTGCCTAAATGCGACATTGACGGTGAAAGGGTTAAAGTGCCCCGCCACATGGGCAGCCATACTCCGTCTTCAGAGGACATACCACACCAGGAGAGTATTTTCTAAGTGTACATTTTTGAAAACGGAGTAGTTTAACCCTTTCACCGCCAATGTCGCATTTTAGCACCACAATGTCGCTAAAAGCCGTGAAATCAGGACCTGTTATCCAAATGCCCTATTTTCTTAATTTTGGGAGGTAAGGATAGGCCTAATGTTCTATATGTCACAGAGGAATTTGCAACATTGCAGATATTTTATTTAATCTACCCAGTTTTTTAATGTATTTTTTTGGCTTAAAAATGGCTGGTGGCGAAAGGGTTAAAAAGTTGAAACTGACATCAATGTATGTTTCATGAGACACTAGAGGATATGTAGTGCTATGACTTGAAATACTGGTTTTTAGTTCAACACAATGTTTTTTCATTGCTTTTGTCTTAGTGAGAAGACAGCAAGCCATAGAGCACCACCTACGTGATGTGGAGGAGGCGTGGGAGCTGCTGTAGCTCCAGCAGCGGGAAGCGGTCAACATGAAAGTCCGCGTTCAGGCCGACACCGGGAAACGGTCAACATAGTCAGCGTACAGGCCGACGGCGGGAAGCGGTCAACATGAAAGTCCGCGTATAGGCCGATAGCGGGAAGCGGTCAACATGAAAGTCCGCGTATAGGCCGATAGCGGGTAGCGGTCAACATGAAAGTCCGCGTACAGGCCAACAGCGGGAAGCGGTCAACATGAAAGTCCACGTACAGGCCGACAGCGGGAAGCGGTCAACATGAAAGTCCACGTACAGGCCTACATGAAAGTCCGCGTACAGGCCGACAGTGAGTTTACTTACTTTTGTCGATCACATTAAACTAACATCAAGGCCGGATCTTTTTTCTTTTTTTCCCCCCCTTCATTTTGTAAAGCAAAAAATGACCAAGCATATCAGTATGGCTGCCAAAAGATTTACTACCAAAGAAATCGCACAAAGAATTTTGTTTCTTCGATCTGTTTCTTTAAAATTAAGTCCATTCTTTGTGAATTATCCATTCGTTTTATGACTGCAAGACAAATTTCCTTGTTTTAAAACGGGGACAATGATTGATTGATTTGACAACCTGTATATTTTTCAGGATTCCCAGGGACCCCCCATTTGGGGGTCTATGAAACATTCTAAAGGACCCTCTAAAAGAATGCAGGGGGTCCCAGGGATGCACAAGCAATTCTTTTTAGCATTCACAATGCCACTGGGACCCTCTATCCTACCTCTAGGACCCTCTATACTGTGAGTGAAGGAGTCCCTGTGACCCCTTGTTTTACGGGACGATTGGTAGCCCTGATTTTAGTTAGAACTTTGCATGACGATATTTTTTATGATTTCAGAATATCCAGAACAACCGACCACCCACCGTCCAGGTGTTCTCCCCATCCTTCACGCATCATCATCGCTTCAGGTCATCGCACGTTTTACCGGACAGAATGCGGCACATGACCAGGTCGTCACCGACTGGTAGGAGACTCATTAATTGGCAGTGATGTTCCGAGGCCTTGATTGTAGGACACACCGTATTTTTCGGACTGTAAGGCGCACCCCCCAAAAGTTCAAATTCTGTGATTATATTTTCTTACTATTTTAGTAGTCACATTAGGCGCAGGGGCCTCAGTCAGGGGGGAAAAAGTATCGCCTTATTGTCCTGAAAATACAGTAGTCTTATGATTGTCCTATAATTGAAAATGTCCTATCCCCCACCCTTCCTCTCTATCAGAATAAATGTCTTTTTGAAATTATAACTGCAAACATTGTCCTGTTGAATTATGTGAGAGCCACCTCGCTTTCTCCTATTTTTCTTGTTTTAGGACAAATTGTCCTTTAAGTTTGTCTTCCTCGGCACATCACTGAAATAGCAAATTAGCATGAGGAAATCCAGACTGAATGGAAGCTTGGGTCACATTCGAGATGTTTTGTTTTTGAAAGGTGCAAGTTGACTTTCATTTCTGGTGTTCTTATGCTCGGTCACTTGTACAGTGGAACCTCCCATATAGCACCCTTCCCATAAAGACTCCATCCCGTTTGAGACCTACTTCTCATGAGATAATTCACTTTGTAAGTATTAAAATTACAACTCCATCCCGTTTGAGACCTTACTTTTTAATGATTCTTCAAGGTCTTGTAAGGGAGGTTCCACTGTAACTGGTTTGTGTCATGGTTGATGTTGATGTTCAATCAATCGCATGCACTTTATAGCAATAGCATTCACAGCAGACATACGGTTTGGGGTAAAGATGCGGTTAGGCTAACCCACCCCCACCCCCACCCAATCACCTCAACTCTTTATTCTTGGCTTTGAATTTTTTTTAAAAAAAGGAGTCCTTTCAGATTAATGAAAATAACCATAATCTAATGCTAACTCTATCCCAGGGACCCCCATTTGGGTGTCTGAAGCACTAAAATTCCAAAGGACCCTCTAAAAGAATGCAGGGTGTCCCAGGGATGCACTAGAAACATTTTTAGCATTCACATGCCACTGGGGCCCTCTATCCCGCCTCTATTCTTTTTAGCATTCGCAATGCCACTGGGGCCCTCTATCCCGCCTCTAGGACCCTCTATACTGTAAGTGGAGTCCCTGGGACCCCTTTTTTGTGGGACAATTGGGAGCCCTGCCCCTGCTATCCTATTCAAAATCTTCCTTTTCAGTAAAACCTTTTCAATCACAAGATGTGTTGGGGAATCTTCCTTTTCTGTAAAACCTTTTCAATCACAAGATGTGTTGGGGAGTATCAAAATCTTCCTTTTCTGTAAAACCTTTTCAATCACAAGATGTGTTGGGGATTCTTCCTGTTCTGTAAAACCTTTTCAATCACAAGATGTGTTGGGGAGTAGTGAAATCTTCCTTTTCTGTAAAACCTTGTCGATCACAAGATGTGTTGGGAAGTAGTGAAACTGCATCTTTGCTCCGTTGCTGTAAAATGCGGGCTATAAAGACCAGGCTGCTTCTCTTATATTTATGGAATATTATTTATTCATGTATTTTTAAGCCGCAGTCGTGTATAAGCTGCATATGTTTGTACCCTCAAAAAAGGTTGACAAACGTGAAGATAAGTGTAAAACAGCAGTTTTTTTTGTTACTGAGAACAATATACACAAAACAAAGGAAAAAAGACTGGTTCAACATTGGTGTTTAATGCTCTAAATCATTTTGAATGTGGAATTTGAAGATTTTAAAATTAAAATCCGTTTTGATAGCTACAATGGGGCTCAAAACAGACTAGAAACAGATTTTAACCATAAAACAGCCACAATTGAAAAAAAATCTACAAGCTGCTTCAGTCTGTAAGCCGCATAGACAGACCTGTTTACTCTTTTTGAGTAGTATTCTACTCGGTTTGGACCTACTACTCTTCAAGACTAAAAATAATGATCTAACTACTCGTTTTCAGTGAACATATTTGATGGTTTAATGAATAAAACTACACATTTTGCACCAAAACTAATCATTTCAGCTATCCAGACTACTCGAGACTTGGGTAAACAGTTCTGCTTTTGGTCAAGAACCAATGAAATGTCGAGAAATCCTTCATTCCTGCTTGATACTTCTAGTTTGTCAAGACGGGTTTAGCAGACGTTTGTGAGCGGTGTGATTGTGCTGTGGTGTACGTTTGTGAGCAATGTGATTGTGCTGTGGTGTACGTTTGTGAGCGGTGTTGCTGTGCTGTGGTGTACGTTTGTTGTCTGGACGATGGCGAAGGCCTGGAAGAAGATGATCTGATCGGAGTTGAAGACAAGGGTGGCCTGAAACATGATGATGATGATAGTGAAGACGGAAAGCGCGAGTCAGAAAGATACTGTTAAGAGGGATAGGCAGGCAAAGATGACGATTGTGGACGTCTCTTTGGTGGATGTAGGGGGAGGGGGGGCTCTTTGAAGTGACTAGATTCAGTACAAGATAAGATAAGTTACCAAGCATATGCATGCGCGCACACACACACAGCATAAACTATTTGTATAAAGTTAATAACCCTTTCGCCGCCAGCCATTTTGTTTTTGCAAAAAAATACCATTAAACTGAACAGGGTAGAAATGAAAACGTATCTGCAGTTATTGGGAATTTCTCTGTGAAATGCATAACATTAGGCCTTTAAGACAAACACAATTAAGAAAATAAGATCTTCAGATAACAGGTCCTGATTTGATGCCTTTTGTGGTGTATAATTGCGACATTGCCGTGAAAGGGATAAAGGATAATATACCTACTGCTAATATTGAAACCTGTTGTGATGCATGCATTATGGCGGGTCCTGTCCTTTTAGTAAAAAGGAATGCGTGTAGTACGTGTGTCCAGTATGTAATCTACATGAAACCGTTTATTCCTTCCGGCTGCTGGGACTTGATGACATTAGAAAGAAACACTACACCGCAGAGTCAATGAAGGTTTTGTTCCGCCCAGGGCTCCCCATTTGGTTTGACCATAGAGGGTATTTTCACCCCCAGGAAGCAGCTATAGAGGGTCTCTTCACCCCCAGGGTGAACTTATAGAGGGTGAAAAATCAAAACAAAATAAGCATAAAGACATGTGGGTACTGTCGCAAAAATGTAAAGTATTGTATGCACAGGCAGTATGAAGCATTACATGCCTGGCATTTCCGACACACAAATGTTACCAACACAGTCACACACAGCCACACTCACACACATGATTCAAGAATCAAGAACTTTAATCCTTTGCCCTCTTTTGAGGCATTGAGGATGAAACAACAAAATTATAAAATTTCAAGCAAGGCATGACAATTTATGTTGAACATTCAATAGCACACACACACACTTTAATTCTCTCTCTCTCTCTCTGTCTTTCGCGTGATGTGTCGAAGGTCATTGAACTTGTAACCGCAGTACAAGCGCTCCCCAGATTTATAGTGCGTCTCAAACCCTCGAGTAGTAATAGTGCGTCGTTTCACCCACCCCCAGTACGAAGTTTTAATGCGTCTGTCGCGCACATTTGACGCACAGAATGGGGAGCCCTGCCGCCTGACACGATCTTTAATTTCTTGAAAGAGATCAATATTTTTCATTTGATGTAAACAACTATTTTTAACCCTGGACGTGTCAGGTTTTTACTTGCCAAGTTCGTGATTGACATGATTTTTAACAAAACGCATTTTAACCAAAAAAACTGATCTTGTTTTACCTAAATGTTTTTATCCCTTTTTAATACGTGGTGAGATGTAACGCAGTATGATGAAACATGGTGAACGCCCTGAAATGGCCTTTGCTGTCGACGGGGCTATAATTTTAATCTTAATCTTAATGTATGCAGATAGAACATAGATCAGACCTGTTTACCCTTACGGTTTTGCCGGAATTATCCCAGGAATTTACAAAAATTCTGGATAAAATAATTAATTCCGAAGTAACTGCGTTCTGTGTTATCCCTTTACATTCTGGGGCCTTGGTGGTCCTGTCATTGTGGTTACGTGGTGACAGCCCTGACATGGCCTTTGTTGTCGACAGGGCTATATCAGAGGATTCAACTTTGCCCACTGATCCTGATCCTGATGGTTATCAAAATGAGGGGAAGAAGGGGCGGCCTGGCCACGAGGATGCGGGCAGTGGTCAAAATGGTTCTGGTTATAATGCTTACAGTAGAAATAATTGATGATGTAGATGGGCCGCGCTTCTGATGATGATGGCAACGGGAAAGATGGCGGGCCATGATAATGTGTTGAGGTGTGATGTGGTGGTGTATGTCTGTGAGTGGTGTGATTGAGGTGTTGTGTATGTCTGACAGGCGTGATGGAAGTGCGGTGTAATGTGATGGAGGTGTGGTGTAACGGCCGCAGTGTTTCTTCTGCTCATAGTAGTAGAAAGGCGCCTCCTCCCTCCTCGTCATCGACCTCTGGTGGATTGTTGGCCTGTTGCAGCCACTCCAAGTGATGCTGCCACTCCAGCTCCTCCCGCGCTACCTGCCTCTGCCACTCTTGCTCCAACTGCAGCTGATTTTGCTGCAGCTGCTGCTGGCGGGCCGGTGAGGTGTTCCAGGGCCTCTTGGCCCGTGGAGAGCGCGCCCGCGTGCTGCGTCGGATGCTTCTGGTGGGGTCACGCTCTTGTGGGGACTCCAGGCTGGCAGGGACGTCCTGTCCCCCTCTCAAGCCATGGCGGGCCAGGAGCACGTCCTGCCTCAACTCGTGACCGCCGATGAGGCGGTGAGTGGGTGAGGCCTCGTCCAGCCCCATCAGGCTGCTGTGGATGGCACCCGGGTTCGAGGCAAAGGGGTCCACCCTGCAGGTCACTGTGCGGCCCGACACCAGCCTGATGGTCAGGACCAACGCCTCATCACGGAGCTGGCGGTATGCTAACTCCTTGGGTGGTTCCTCTTTCCGGGCTTGTGGCCGCTCCTGCTGTTGCTGATCCTGACGCTGAAGCTCCTGATGGAGATGTTGCATCTGCAGCTCATGTTGCTGCTGCAACTCCTGTATTTGCAGCTCAAGTTGCTGCTGCTGCAGCTCCTGTCGCCGCCGAGTCGGTGGTCCGTTGTGGAGAGGCGGATGGAGAGCGTGCCCGCTTGTTGCGTCGAATGCTATTTCTGGCGGGATCACGCTGTTGCAGCGAGTCCTCCTAGCCTCCGGCGACTTGCTCGGTCGTCTCCAGAGAGATGTGGAGGATTGACCGATCCGGCTGTGGAGACCTGGGCGTCTCCCGCGTGGTTGGTCCCCCAGCAACAGGTCGACAAAGGAGTCGTCCCAGGATGCGACGTCTTGCTGGTCAGACGTGTAGTTGAGGTCCCCACAATCCGTGGTGTCAATGCCGGTCTCCTGCAGCCTACCACCTACTCGGGCGTTGCCGGGGCCTGAGTGGCCGTTGCCGGGGCCTGGTTCCTGAGTGGCCGGGGTAGTCACCGGAGCATTCTGTGGTGGCCAGAGTATTCTGTGGTAGTGGCCGGAGTATTCTCTGGTAGTGGCCGGAGCATTCTCTGGTAGTGGCCGGAGCATTCTCTCTGGTAGTGACATGATTTTTAACAAAACGTATTTTAACCCAAGAACTTTGATCTTGCTTTACCTTGTGCGTTTATCCCTTTTTAATACGTGGTGTGATGTAACGTGGTGTGATGTAACATGGTGTGATGCAACGTGGTGTGATGTAACGTGGTGAGATGCAACGTGGTGAGATGCAACGTGGTGTGATGTAACATGGTGTGATGCAACGTGGTGACAGCCCTGAAATGGCCTTTGTTGTCGACGGGGCTGTAATTTTAATCTTAATCTTAATCTCTGGTAGTGGCCGGAGTATTCCATGCTTGGCATAGTGGTGCTGATGCACCGAGGCCGAGTGCGTCCTGTTGGCTACGTCGTCTGTGTTTTTATTCCTTTTTGAAATGGCCTTTGTTGTCGACGGGGCTATAATTTTCATCCTAATCCTTATTACGTGGTGAGATGCAACATGGTGAGGCCTTATAAGGGAGGGCTCTTATAAAGGAAAATTTTAATACTTGCTAAGAAGGGCAATGTCTCTGAGAAGTAGGTCTTATGTGGGAGGGAGTCTTATAATGGAGGTTCCACTGTACAACATACTGTAGTCAAGTTTCTTACCCAAGCGTGCAACACGATTTTTTACATTGTCAAGCTCATGCTTGTCCAGCTGAAGGTCAGTGACTGTAGGAGTTCTGGCCTCCTGAACCAGTAATGCAAATCAATTTGATTTTTTATATCATACAAGAAATTCGACAAAACAAGTAATCAAACTACTTGTGCAACATCAAACTCATCCCCAACATGGCTCTGGAGTGTCTCCAGTGTCTTATCTCTCCCCCCCCCCCTACTTAAGCTCCAACCCCAAGGACCATGTTCTTAGTTTGTCCTGGATTTGTTTCGGGGAGACCCTTCCCTGTCATGTATCATCGCAACACTAGTGGGACTGGGGGCGACTCCCCTCTGAACCCCCCCGAGGTACTGGAAACATACTTGAAGCATGTTATGGGTCCACGCGTTCCGTTTTGTGATGTGCATCTGTAAACAAATAACGTTGATGAAGGGGCAGCTTCTATTCAAGTGGTCTGTGCTATAGTTCACACACAATATGCTATGTAATAACGCACACATTTTGGCATACTCTTCTTCTGGTTCGTTAACTCTCTGACAGTTTCCTGTCAAATGATGTGTATATGCGTCATGCTGGAAAAGTCCAGGAATTTTTTGTACACAGATCTGTACGAAACCTGTTAATAGAACATAATAAAGAGAAAAATAAGTGGCCCATCGCAATGTAGGACAATTATTGTTAAAAAATTTTTACACTTTATACTTGCATACAAATTGGTTTGCATGTTTAACGTAAAAGACAAACACCAAAAGCAAGAAATATACAACTTGTTGTAAATTCCACAACACTACAATAAGAAACTACACTGTATTTATTCTGGTGAGTTAAAATAGACCACACAGTGATGGCATGTAATAAAAATAATTTTAAAAAAAATATCAGGGACAGGCCAGACCAGTTTTAAATGCTAAAACTTATTTTACACTTGGATATAAATGGGTTTGTGTGTTTTACTTGATACAGCTACACACAAAACAGTACTTGCCGGTTAACAAGCAATGAGCAATTTGATTGATAACTGAATGAGCAACATGAACTGATAACTATTTTATCAGCATGGTTGGACAATAACTATATGAGCAACATGATTTAACTGTATGATTGGACAATAACTAAGCAACATGATTGGACAATAACTACAAGCAACATGATTGGACAATAACTAAGCAACATGATTGGACAATAACTATAAGCAACATGATTGGACTGTGCAACATGATTTAACTATGATTGGACAATAACTGTATAAGCAACATGATTGGACAATAACTGAGCAACATGATTGGACAATAACTATGAGCAACATGATTGGACAATAACTATAAGCAACATGATTGGACAATAACTATAAGCAACATGATTGGACTATGTGCAACATGATTTAACTGTATGATTGGACAATAACTGTATAAGCAACATGATTGGACAATAACTGTATAAGCAACATGATTGGACAATAACTAAGCAACATGATTGGACAATAACTAAGCAACATGATTGGACAATAACTGAGCAACATGATTGGACAATAACTGAGCAACATGATTGGACAATAACTATGAGCAACATGATTGGACAATAACTGAGCAACATGATTGGACAATAACTAAGCAACATGATTGGACAATAACTATAAGCAACATGATTGGACTATGTGCAACATGATTTAACTATGATTGGACAATAACTGTATAAGCAACATGATTGGACAATAACTGAGCAACATGATTGGACAATAACTGAGCAACATGATTGGACAATAACTATAAGCAACATGATTGGACAATAACTATAAGCAACATGATTGGACTGTGCAACATGATTTAACTGTATGATTGGACAATAACTGTATAAGCAACATGATTGGACAATAACTATGAGCAACATGATTGGACAATAAGTATAAGCAACATGATTGGACAATAACTATGAGCAACATGATTGGACAATAACTGTATAAGCAACATGATTGGACAATAACTGTATAAGCAACATGATTGGACAATAACTGTATGAGCAACATGATTGGACAATAACTATGAGCAACATGATTGGACAATAACTGAGCAACATGATTGGACAATAATTGAGCAACATGATTGGACAATAACTATGAGCAACATGATTGGACAATAACTGAGCAACATGATTGGACAATAACTGAGCAACATGATTGGACAATAACTATGAGCAACATGATTGGACAATAACTGAGCAACATGATTGGACAATAACTGTGTGCAACATGATTGGACAATAACTATGAGCAACATGATTGGACAATAACTGAGCAACATGATTGGACAATAACTGAGCAACATGATTGGACAATAACTGAGCAACATGATTGGACAATAACTATGAGCAACATGATTGGACAATAACTGTATGAGCAACATGATTGGACAATAACTGTGAGCAACATGATTGGACAATAACTGAGCAACATGATTGGACAATAACTATGAGCAACATGATTGGACAATAACTGTATGAGCAACATGATTGGACAATAACTGTATGAGCAACATGATTGGACAATAACTGAGCAACATGATTGGACAATAACTGTATGAGCAACATGATTGGACAATAACTGTGAGCAACATGATTGGACAATAACTATGAGCAACATGATTGGACAATAACTGAGCAACATGATTGGACAATAACTATGAGCAACATGATTGGACAATAACTATGAGCAACATGATTGGACAATAACTGTATGAGCAACATGATTGGACAATAACTGTATGAGCAACATGATTGGACAATAACTGAGCAACATGATTGGACAATAACTGTGAGCAACATGATTGGACAATAACTGTGAGCAACATGATTGGACAATAACTATGAGCAACATGATTGGACAATAACTATGAGCAACATGATTGGACAATAACTGTGAGCAACATGATTGGACAATAACTGAGCAACATGATTGGACAATAACTGAGCAACATGATTGGACAATAACTGAACAACATGATTGGACAATAACTGAGCAACATGATTGGACAATAACTATGAGCAACATGATTGGACAATAACTGAGCAACATGATTGGACAATAACTGTATGAGCAACATGATTGGACAATAACTATGAGCAACATGATTGGACAATAACTATGAGCAACATGATTGGACAACTGTGAGCAACATGATTGGACAATAACTGTATGAGCAACATGATTGGACAATAACTGTATGAGCAACATGATTGGACAATAACTGAGCAACATGATTGGACAATAACTGAGCAACATGATTGGACAATAACTGTATGAGCAACATGATTGGACAATAACTGTATGAGCAACATGATTGGACAATAACTGTATGAGCAACATGATTGGACAATAACTGTATGAGCAACATGATTGGACAATAACTGTATGAGCAACATGATTGGACAATAACTGTATGAGCAACATGATTGGACAATAACTGTGAGCAACATGATTGGACAATAACTGTGAGCAACATGATTGGACAATAACTGTATGAGCAACATGATTGGACAATAACTGAGCAACATGATTGGACAATAACTATGAGCAACATGATTGGACAATAACTGAACATGATTGGACAATAACTATGAGCAACATGATTGGACAATAACTATGAGCAACATGATTGGACAATAACTATGAGCAACATGATTGGACAATAACTAAGCAACATGATTGGACAATAACTGAGCAACATGATTGGACAATAACTGTATGAGCAACATGATTGGACAATAACTGTGAGCAACATGATTGGACAATAACTGAGCAACATGATTGGACAATAACTGAGCAACATGATTGGACAATAACTGTATGAGCAACATGATTGGACAATAACTGTATGAGCAACATGATTGGACAATAACTATGAGCAACATGATTGGACAATAACTGTATGAGCAACATGATTGGACAATAACTGTATGAGCAACATGATTGGACAATAACTGTATGAGCAACATGATTGGACAATAACTGTATGAGCAACATGATTGGACAATAACTGTATGAGCAACATGATTGGACAATAACTGTATGAGCAACATGATTGGACAATAACTATGAGCAACATGATTGGACAATAACTGAGCAACATGATTGGACAATAACTGTATGAGCAACATGATTGGACAATAACTGTATGAGCAACATGATTGGACAATAACTGTATGAGCAACATGATTGGACAATAACTGTATGAGCAACATGATTGGACAATAACTGTGAGCAGAAACACGGTGTACTGTTCTTGTAGATGGTGGATCATTTTTCTTGTGCAGCAGTTTGTTTTGTTTTGATTTTTGCAACACTTTTTTTTTTCAGGCAACTAATATGCACAATCAGTTTGCAGTTTATGCTACATAGACAAACAAGATGCTTCCCAAACGAGCAAAATGAGTTCTGCTATTCTACAGAGGAGAAGGAAGAGGCTTTTGGAAAACTACTGAAGAAATCGGGCATCACGGTCCATTATTTCTGCATGCTGTTTTCCTCGGAAGTGTGGCAGAGAGGGAAGGATGATTCCGACGGCATCCGAATGCCTCTTTGAAGTCTGCCGCAGACAAGAGATGTCGGATTAGACAAAGAGGTGGAGACATGCCGCGATGTGCCCCCAAGTGTTGAAATGCAACCTGTAGCTGGTGGTGGCTCCTTGTTCCTTGTGGGGACCAACATCTGTGTGTGCATAGTGTTAGGGTTAACCCATTACTGCCTGAGAGAGAGAGATATATATATATATATAGAGAGAGAGAAAGACTGAGACAGGAGCAGCGGCACAAAGAGAAGACAGTGACTGACAGACTGAAACATACACATACTGCAGTCATGCAACAGGTGGCAGAGAGAGGACAGACACCGACATCGACACAGAGCTGGGCATAGTCACCAAGACATTATGAACAGATAAAGAGACAGACAGAAAGTGACAGATACACACCAATACTGAAGTACTTTTACTTCAGCTCTACTACCTCCTCCCCCCCCCGTAAGCCTACTCTAACAACTACATCAGGGACTTCTTTGCACCTCTCAGTTATGTCGTCGTGACCGCTCGCCTCGGCCTCTCCGCAGCCTCTGTCGTTCGCGTCACCCCAGCCTTGTTTCCGCCTCATCCTTTCTCGCGTCATCCTATCGACCTGCCCCCTATCTTACTAATTACATCTTACTTTGACCCTTACCACACTCCCCCCCCCCCCCCCCCCCCCCCCCCCCTTCCTGTCCAAATAATGTATTAACCTAAACTTACTGTTGCACCCTGCATTTTTTACCACAAAACTGAGCACTCAATTCTTTAACTGGCTAAACTGGCTTAACAATAATCAACCCATCCACCAAAAAACCAACACCAACTTTCCTTCCTTCTCACTCTATTCCTCCCCTTCCATATTTTTTTTGGTTCTTTCCCCCCCCCCCCCCCCCCCCCCCTTCCTCTCCCCCAGTTCCACACTCATTCTGGGTGCTCTTCTTTGAAGTGTTGCAATCAAATGTAAATAACATCAAGTAATATAAAAAAAATTAACAGTAAACAACTCAACATAACTTCAAAGCATCATACATGTATGTAACACAAAGACTCCCCATTCTATAGCACCCTGCATCAGTCCCCTACATAACCCCATAATGTCCCTTCCGAATTATAGCTACCTGTAAAAGTAAAATCCACCTGAGGAAACCCTCTACAAAGGATTCCCTCAACCCCCCATCTACACGTTGTGGACCCCTCTACAAAGGGATCCACCATAATAACCTCAAATTGTTTCCTACTCATAATAATTTACCCTACCCTTTCTTCTAGTACCCACACAGAAACTAACCCGAGGGAACCCTCTACAAAGGATTCCCTCCATTCCCCATCTACAAGTTGTGGACCCCTCTACAAAGGAATCCACCTTAATAACCTCATAAATTGTTTCCTACTCATAATTTACCCTACCCTTCTAGTACCCACACAGAAACTAACCCAAGGGAACCCTCTACAAAGGATTCCCTCCCTTCCCCATCTACAAGTTGTGGACCCCTCTACAAAGGAATCCACACTAAAACCCAATTATCCCTTTATGAAACTCACAGTCAGTCAATACAAGTTGTGACCCCTCTACAAAGGAATCCACACTAAAACCCAATTATCCCTTTATGAAACTCACAGTCAGTCAATATTACAAGTTGTGACCCCTCTACAAAGGAATCCACACTAAAACCCAATTATCCCTTTATGAAACTCGCAGTCAGTCAATATTACAAGTTGTGACCCCTCTACAAAGGAATCCACACTAAAACCCAATTATCCCTTTATGAAACTCACAGTCAGTCAATATTACAAGTTGTGACCCCTCTACAAAGGAATCCACACTAAAACCCAATTATCCCTTTATGAAACTCGCAGTCAGTCAATATTACAAGTTGTGGACCCCTCTACAAAGGAATCCACACAAAACCCAATTATCCCTTTATGAAACTCGCAGTCAGTCAATATTACAAGTTAAAGTACAAAAGGAAAATCCTTGAACAAACTTTGTAACAAGAACATTGACAATCAAATTTAATAATTATAAACATCAACTTTTTAAAACTTCAAACCACATCCTTAGAAACTCGCCCTTCTCGCATTGCCGGCATTACTTCTCCCTCCTCTGCTGTCCCAATCACTTTTCCTGCTTCGATGTTTATAGCAGAATCAGTGTCATTAATGCATTGAACTATTATGTGCTTTCCTGCTGCATGGAAAGAGCTTGGAATTAAACAAGATGTTGCTGATTTAATTGGATTGATGACAAAATCCTTTCTTAATTCTGATGATAAATCACATGGAATGCACATCACACTGTTTGGTAGAACTTTGGTTTTGTCTGTCACTGTCACCCTACAGACTGCTGATGTCCCATGACTTTCCCTTATTACTTGTGCAGGAATGCTTTGATTGCCAACAATCATCTCACAGGAGCCAAACTCGACTCCCACATTGTATTTGAATAGAAAGTCGCTTCCAAGTAGCATTTCTTCTTCGATATCAGCTGCTAAATCTAATGAGAATTCCTGTTGACCAATATTGATCTTAACATTGTCGATGATCTTTCCCATCACCAGATCTTTTCCTATCCCTTTCAATTTAGTGGGCTTCGATTTGTGATACCCAGATAGTTTCTTTGCCGTATCTAGATTAACGACAGAAACTTCTGCAGCAGTCTATAACTGCCATGACAGGGACATGTTCGTGTAACAGCTATTATTAGTGATTTTGAGACTGCAGAGTTAGAGGAGGAGTATACCGTCCGACCAGAATCCTGGGATTTCTTAGGATTTGTGTTCTCACGTTTTTCAGGGCCATCATGTTCTGGAGAGAACTCTTGCCCCGCATGAGAATTCCCTCTCAATAGTTAAAATTCCTTCTACCTCCTCTAGAGAAACTGCCACTTCCATTGCGGCAGTCCTGGGCCCGGTGCCCTTTCCCCTTGCACCGGTAACACTTAGTTTCTCCCCGGCACTCTTTAGAGAAGGGCACCGGTAACACTTAGTTTCTCCCCGGCACTCTTTAGAGAAGGGGCCCACAGTTGAAACATTTAACATTTGATTGAAGGCAGTCTCTCAGGAAATGATCCCCTCCACAACCAAAACAACGAAACTGCTGCTGAACAGAGGAATTCCTGACCTCCATATTCCGCATTCTTTCTGACAACTGCTTTACACTATCCCTCAATTCCTGGAGAATGGGGATTGTCCCTGGGGTTATGGCTGCACCACTTTCTTGGCCAGAGGCCGTCAGTGTTGCTGCCCTTACCCTCCTTGTGCCCATCCCCATAGCCTTCTACCTCTCCAGGAAGATCTCCATGGCCTCTACCGCCTCCTCGAGAGTCTCTAGGTTATTGTGGATGCAATGAAAGCTAGCCTCCCGATAATTGTGCCCATTAAGAAACGGCGTACCATTTCTCGTTCAGCAAAATCGTCCGGAAGGCTTCGATCGCTAGACCACGAACCCTATCGGCATACTCCCTCATGTTTTCTTTCGCCCTGAGAGATATTGAGGAATTGACTCCAAAGAGTCTGCCGACAACGACTTTCCGAAGCGGCGGCTCATGGTCTCAATCACACATGTGTGACTCCTTCGAGTCCTCTCAGGCAACTGATCATAGAAATTAAGAGCGTCGCCCTTAAGCGATACCCCCAATATCATCGCTGCCTCCTCGTTGCCCCATCCTCTTAGCGCCTTGTGCCTCTCAAACTGTCCCCGAAAAGCTTTCCACCTCTGTCCTCCTCCATACGAGTCTAGCTTGGGTAGAGACCTCCCTAATCTATCCCTCGCTCTTCTTCCTTTCTCACCTCAATCTCTCTCCAATATTCATCTTCCACTCTTCCTCGACCATGCCTTTCATCCCTTCCTCCCTCGTTCTGCACTCTCCTTCCCCTCCCTCCCAGGTTCATTCTCTCCAACTCACGCCCCACTCTCGCCAATTCGTCTCGAAGTGCTCTCAACTCCTCACTTCCCCTCAGTTCATCCCCTCCGTCCTGCCCTCTATTCCTCCCTCCTTCTATTACTCTCCTCAACCTCTGTTTCGGACCTCCCCAATTCTTCATTCATCAGCCTCTCTTCCTTCTTCCACCCTCAGCAATTCATTCCTCCCCGCCTGTTCATCGTTTGTTTCACTCGGGTCTTCCATATCATCACCCAGCTCATCCTCCCACTCTTCTGTCAGCAATTCATTCCTCCCCGCCTGTTCATCGTTTGTTTCACTCGGGTCTTCCATATCATCACCCAGCTCATCCTCCCACTCTTCTGTCAGCAATTCATTCCTCCCCGCCTGTTCATCGTTTGTTTCACTCGGGTCTTCCATATCATCACCCAGCTCATCCTCCCACTCTTCTGTCAGCAATTCATTCCTCCCCGCCTGTTCATCGTTTGTTTCACTCGGGTCTTCCATATCATCACCCAGCTCATCCTCCCACTCTTCCTCAGCAATTCATTCCTCCCCGCCTGTTCATTGTTTGTTTCACTCAGCTCTTCCATATCATCACCCAGCTCATCCTCCCACTCTTCCTCAGCAATTCATTCCTCCCTGCCTGTTCGTTTGTTTCACTCAGCTCTTCCATATCATCACCCAGCTCATCCTCCCACTCTTCCTCAGCATTCCTGCTCTTCCCTTCCTCTGAATGCAGACATTCAATCCCCCAGCCGCCTTCCTTGCCTCTCATATCACTCATTCCCTCTCCACTCGTGCTTGGGCTTCCTAGATTCCTGAGATCCATTTCATTCTCCTGCAATTTCTCTAAATGACCGAATGAGCAGCATGAACTGAACGATATTTTAGCAATATGATGGGGCAATAAATGTATAAGCAACATGATTGGACAATAACTATGACTGAAAAATCTGATTAATGTATCGCATGATGCCATCATCATGGCAAAGCCGAAACATAAAGAACGACAGTTTCAAGACTCTTGGAAATGGCTCTGAGGATCGTAACGTATGAAAACGCCTAAACGTGCGCAAACCGCGGGAGCAAGGCATGTAACCCGTGAGAGTTTCAATCTTTTGATGCCTGCTGTTAGGGTTGAGGCAACTAGTATGCACAATCAGTTTGCAGTTTATGCCAGATAAACAAAGGTGCCTTCCAAACGAGCAACATACACCTGCTATTCTGCAGAGGTGATGCAGGGCTCCGACCGCGACGCCTGGCTGGTGGCGCTGCACCACCGACTGATCCCCGGGGTGGAACACCTCGCCGGGGCCTCCTTGCCTCGGGGCTGGGACTGCGAAGCCGGGCGGGCCTCTTGCCCGTCCGCGTCGGTCGACCTATTTCGTCAAGCCCTCCTCTGCCTCCTGAGGCGCTCCACACGGCAAAGGTATGCGTCGGTCCTGTAATCGTCCGACTGCCATACCTTGTGATGCTTCACCCTCTGGAACTCCCGACAGTCCCATTGTCAGGGGGAGTCTCAGTCTCCATTGCTGGAACTGGTTCAGCCACTGGTACTGCGGGCTCTGATATGGGTGCTGGTGTGTGCTCAGTCATGTCCTCGTGTGCAGGTGCAAACACCAGTGCAGGTGAATGACATGCTGGCACAGCCTCTCTGTCCGTCTGCCTATCCATGGATGAGACGGCCTCAGCCCAAACATCTTCCACTGTCTGCCTATCCATGGATGAGACAATAACTGTAAGCAACATGATTGGACAACGACTATAAGCAACATGATTGGACAACGACTATAAGCAGCATGATTGGACAACTATAAGCAGCATGATTGGACAACTATAAGCAACATGATTGGACAACGACTATAAGCAACATGATTGGACGACTATAAGCAACATGATTGGACGACGACTATAAGCAACATGATTGGACAACGACTATAAGCAACATGATTGGACAACGACTATAAGCAGCATGATTGGACAACGACTATAAGCAGCATGATTGGACAATGACTATAAGCAACATGATTGGACAACTATAAGCAGCATGATTGGACAACGACTATAAGCAACATGCAGGCATGGGAATTGTCCGCGGAAAAAAAATTGAAATTGTTACTAAATACTTCGTTTTTGTTACTAAATACTTCAATTGGGGGGCTTTTCAGCGGTTTTTGTCTTTGACAATTCCCATGCCTGAACATGATTGGACAACGACTATAAGCAGCATGATTGGACAACAACTATAAGCAGCATGATTGGACAACGACTAAGCAACATGATTGGACAACTATAAGCAGCATGATTGGACAACAACTATAAGCAACATGATTGGACAACTATAAGCAGCATGATTGGACAACTATAATCAGCATGATTGGACAACTATAATCAGCATGATTGGACAACTATAAGCAATATGATTGGACAACTATAAGCAGCATGATTGGACAACGACTATAAGCAACATGATTGGACAACTATAATCAGCATGATTGGACAACTATAATCAGCATGATTGGACAACTATAAGCAACATGATTGGACAACTATAAGCAGCATGATTGGACAACTATAAGCAGCATGATTGGACAACAACTATAAGCAACATGATTGGACAACGACTATAAGCAGCATGATTGGACAACGACTATAAGCAACATGATTGGACAACGACTAAGCAATATGATTGGACAACAACTATAAGCAACATGATTGGACAACTATAAGCAGCATGATTGGACAACGACTATAAGCAACATGATTGGACAACAACTATAAGCAACATGATTGGACAACGACTATAAGCAACATGATTGGACTATGTCTGTCGCTTACGCTTCACTCCTACAACTCCATATTCTCTGCCATCTTGCTCTAATTATCAATCTCCCTCTCCCTACTCTTCTCCCTCTCCCTCCTCTCTCTCCTGTCACGCCTCATCCTATTTCTGGCCTTGTCCATTTCCCGCCTTATTCTTAGGACCCTCCGCCGTTTCTTGACATGTCTGTCATGATCTCCGGCTGGAGCTTCTGCCCCCCCCCCCCCCTCCCCTCTCTCTCATCCCCTTCTCCTCCAGCTCCATTCTATAGCTGGTCACTGAAACTAAAACAATGAGAAATATGTTATTAAATAAAAATGAGGACATGTATGTGTCCTAAAACATTCATTCATAATGTGAGATTGAATTCTTTATTTAATTTACGCTTACTAAACGGTTGCTCTTCTCTCGTTTTTAATTGAATATTTTTAACTGATAATACGTGGTCGGATTTTAATCTGTGATATGTGCTCAAATGTTGACATGGTGACAGCCCTGACATGGCCGTAGCAGTCGACGGGGCTATAAACATCAACCATTTTGATCCAATTGTTCATTTTAACGATCACAAAATCTTTTAAACATTTCAGTTAATACAAACGTATGGAATAAAATCTGATTTTTCCTGGTTCCAACCATATTTATATCGATACAAACTTGAATTAATCAAAAATATAATAAAATACAATTTAATTAAAATTAATCTCGACAAGGGAGTTAACCTGGGCAGATAACTCCAATAGCAAAAATAGGCGTCTGCTACTAGTAGGCCTAGTAGCTGTGTGTGCACACTGCTACATGACCTTTCGAACAAAAAACATCCGGCATGCGTTGCAGCAGAGAATACGGCAAAGCCGTCTGTTACACCACGTTGCACATACACTGCATTGGGTCTGGGTCTGACCCTTGACCTGGGACACAGATCCACCCTTCAGATCTTTAACAATATAAGGACCTTAAAAGAGTCAGGATCAAAGGTGGGGGCTGAAGGAGGAGAATAGACCTTGGGAGTCGTGGGTGTAGGGGTTAAAAGTCCACCTCCGAATTGGAGATATCGATGCAAGCCTCTTCAAGAGGGAAATCCAGAGTGGCAGGGGGGGAAAAGGGAAGTTGAAAGAAAGCAGATCATCCGACACAAGAGGTTAGTCTGGAGAATACTCAAAGCTGACTGGTGCAAGGCCTATGGTCATGGGGTCCCTGGAAGCTAGATCTGGCCCTTATGTTACCGTTTATTGTGAAAGTATACTCCATATCCATGACCAGCCTCATGGGGCCTCGAGACAAAAGCAATTAAACAAATATTTGATTGAAATAAAAACCAGCACTTCATGTTATTGCACTACAGATCCTATAGTGTCAGGAAACATACATTCATCATGTGAGATTCAGCTTCAGATTAATCATTGTTTTCTAAAAATGTACACATAGAAAATACTCTACTGGTGTGGTAAGATTTAACGTGGTGACTGCCCTGACATGGCCTTTGTTGTCGACTGGGTTCTAATTTTAATCTTAATTTTTTTTTTTTAAATGATTCTTGAAAATTGGTGTGATTGATTGGTTGAAGATTCTCGCTCGACCTGAATTTGAATAACAATGGTTGCGTTGTAGTGGCACAAAGAGAGATGGAGTGGACAGTGTCTGCCTGACACGATCTTTAATTACTTTTTAACCAAAAAATTATCTGTTTTGCCTTGTGTTTTTATCCCTTTTTAATATGTGGTGAGATTTAATGTGATTTGATGCAAAGTGGCGACAGCCCTGAAATGGCATTTGTTGTCGACTGGGATATAATTGTAATCTTAATCTTTGCACCAAAGCTACTCATTTCAGCTACCCAGACTTGTAAACGGCCCAAAAACATTTTGTGGATTACTTTCTTCTCATCTCGTCCATATCGACCACTTGTCGCACTGCGGTAATGACGAGAAACAAAGAAAGAGAAAAGAGAGATGGAAGTGTAGAGAGATAGACAGACATAAATAGACAAAAATGCACGTGTTCTCATTACATAAATTTACCTTTTTTTTGGTCTCTCTCTCCCACTTTCTCTATCACACACACACACCAAAAATAATAATTATAGTCTAACCATGAGGACAAATACGCCGCAATCATTGCCGCCAACCTGGGCCTTTGATTGACGATCTGTTAGAAACCAGCCATGGACTGGCAAATCATCCTCGATGTATACATTTCGTATTCTGACAAATCGCCTGTAAAAGAAAACCAAAAATCAAAGGGAGACTGTTCAGTCTTGCACACCAACACCCATTTCTGTAAACAAAATGCAACACTAAGCAACTCGGGCGATCAGCTAATACAAAGTGGGGAAAATGACACGGAATTAAGCAATACAGCTGAGTGTTTTAGTATGTATGTGAGTGCATGCATGCATGTGTGTGTTTGTGTTCATGCATGAGCATCCTGTGTGTGTCTGGGTGTGTATGTGAATTGGTTTTGATCTTTTTGTGAGTGATATTTTTTTGTAGCAACCTGTTATTTGAATGAATAAACCAACTTCCTTTTTGGTGATAATTAGTTATTAGATTTGCAAATGACAGCACAAGAGAATAAAAAGAAACGCCTCCAATCTCAACTTTCAGTCTGTTGTATGACAATGCACAAATATTTTTTCTCTCCAGCTTTTCAAGTTGACCCAACAGAAATTGGACGAGACCAATGGTTTAAACCAGTGTCACAACGCAGCTAGTTCCGGAAAAAAATTTGTTATGCCTTTTATGCTTAGAATAACTTGTAATCTATTACCTGTGCAGTGATTAGCTTGGATTTTGTCACCAAGTTCTGGGACTGTTGGACCACTACATCAATAAGTCCTTTCCACAATAGTGATTGGACCGGGTGCCTAAGCAAAATCAGTCCCAGGACTGACTGTTAAAAAACAAGATTTTTGGTTTTCAAAGTCATACTCCATGGTCAAGGCCACAACAGCAAAAATGTATGTGCGGTTACCTGCATCTCTTAATGACACACAACACCCAATTTGAAGCAATTGAGAAAAGCAATTCGAGAGATATGGGTTAGACGGACAGAAGAAAACATCAAGCTGATCGCAAGGTGCGTCGTGGCGACGGACAATAAGATTGCCAATTGTCATGGTATGTTGAAAGTTTACAAATTATGGCCTTTGTGTGCGTCTATGCTGCCTGCTCTCTGACAAGTGTTCACCAGAAAATCGTCCAACAAATGCTCGTTTTTGACTACCTTTAAACATGAATATCTCTGAACTGTACATCCGATTTCAAAGATTCAAATTGATAACTGCTCAAAATCAAAGGCTCTTAAACAGCAATGTCTTTATATGAATCCCCCTATAAGTTGTAATTTTCTTGTAGGAATGCAAACAGTACAGATGAAAATATCTTGTTAATATGGCAGCCGGCAGCCTGCACAAGAGCAACCTGTTTCTATCAAAGGACGACCCGCACAAAAAACCATGGCACTCGTGAAATCACTGAACAGAATGAGATTATGAACGAGACGATATTAAAGGAATAACAACTTGCTGCCAATGCTCGAATATCCTCTCCCTTCTCCAAATTGTCCGTGGACTGCGCATAGACTCCAGCACTTCCACTGCTTGGGTTGCTGTATGCACAGCAAATGCTCAAATATCCTCGCCCTTCAAATTGTCCGTGGACTGCGCATAGAGTCCAGCACTTCCACTGCTTGGGTATGCACAGCAAATGCTCAAATATCTTCTCCCTTCTGCAAATAGTCTGTGGACTCCGCATAGAGTCCAGCACTTCCACTGCTTGGGTTGCTGTATGCACAGCAAACAAGTACCAGTGTGCAGTGTCATGCACTGGCAGCAGCAGCAGATCGAAGTCCATAAAGCGGATCTGCACACAAAAGAATATGGCCATGAAACGGATGAACCAAAAGCCTTCCCTCGTGCTTCGTCCCTCGGGGGGCGGATCCAAAGCGGGTGGAGGAGAGGAGTGAGACCTTGAGTTGTTGCCTTCCTTTGTTCCGGCATTCTTAGAAATGTGGTTGTGGTTTAACGTGGGAGAGCTGTTCTATGTTGTGCTTTGACACAGTGAATGGCTCCGATATCACCGTTTAGGGTGGAAGGGGCTTGTCTCTTTTAACCATCTATCTATCTAACCCTTTCATCACCAGTGTTGCCGTTTGGCACCACACTGATTTAACACCTGTCACTAAAATGCATTTAATCAGGGTCTGTTAAACAATCACTTTTATTATTAAGGATAGGCCTAATGTTACACATGCTATAAATCAAATTGCAAACAAAACTTTTCTATTCCCACATAATGTTGATGTAGAATTTAAGCTAAAATATGGCTGGTGTTGAAAGGGTTAAAAAAAAAAAAAAAAAAAAAAAAAAAGCAGCAACGGGCACACCAACAAATCTAAAAATTAAAAACAATATAACTAATTATAATAATAATTAATAATGTTTATTGCGCATAATCTAGCAAAGCAACTCTGCGCTTTTCGCTCACCATTCGTACAAACGTTTCTAACAAACTCGTTCACGTATCCTCGCCATACATCTCTATGCAGGGTTGTTTTGTTATTTTTAATCAAATGAGGCCTTTCAAAGTCCATGTTTCTTTTTTCTTTTCATCTTTCCCCGGTTAATTCTATGGTTTATTTCTTTGTTATTTAGTTTATTTTTTGTTA
Organism: Phymorhynchus buccinoides; assembly: GCA_017654935.2. Lineage (NCBI taxonomy): Eukaryota > Metazoa > Mollusca > Gastropoda > Neogastropoda > Raphitomidae > Phymorhynchus > Phymorhynchus buccinoides. The sequence goes on along the minus strand of CM065702.1, from coordinate 44,351,301 downwards.
GTCTACTATCATTAAAGAAATACAATGTACTGTGAATGAAGCCCACGTCCCTGCATTTGTTTAGGCGGCATCCATCGGATTGGACTGCATGTAGATCCCATCTGGCATGTCGGTTCCTGCACACACCCACAGTGAGAGAATAATGCAACGGCAACAATGCTAAGTCTACTACAGTGGAACCTCCCTAGTAAGACTCCCTCCCACTTCATTCAACAATGCTGCTAAGTCTACTACAGTGGAACCTCCCTAGTAAGACTCCCTCCCACTTCATTCAACAATGCTAAGTCTACTACAGTGGAACCTCCCTAGTAAGACTCCCTCCCACTTCATTCAACAATGCTAAGTCTACTACAGTGGAACCTCCCTAGTAAGACTCCCTCCCACTTCATTCAACAATGCTAAGTCTACTACAGTGGAACCTCCCTAGTAAGACTCCCTCCCACTTCATTCAACAATGCTGCTAAGTCTACTACAGTGGAACCTCCCTAGTAAGACTCCCTCCCACTTCATTCAACAATGCTGCTAAGTCTACTACAGTGGAACCTCCCTAGTAAGACTCCCTCCCACTTCATTCAACAATGCTGCTAAGTCTACTACAGTGGAACCTCCCTAGTAAGACTCCCTCCCACTTCATTCAACAATGCTAAGTCTACTACAGTGGAACCTCCCTAGTAAGACGGGTCCTGGCTGGCTGGGTCACAGTAGATTAGGGTTGTTTTGTGTGTGACCTTCAGACCTCAACCAAACAGTATCAAACAATCAAATCTTTGATTGTGGATAGTGATATGGAAGAAGAAGAGACTTTCCCTAATATAATAGGCCGGCCTTATTTCTCTGAAGTATCGGAAAAATATGTTAATTATTTCTCTGAACCATTAGGCCTAATAGAAGTCGGCTTCGATCATGAGACCGTCCGCCATCGAAAATGATGAATAGGCCTATGACGCTAAGTAGTTCGTTGATGCATTCCCTGTTTGGAAAAAAGTGAAGCCTAATGAAGTTGATGACATTTTTTCCCCCTTTTATTTTAAAAATTAAAATCTAAGAAACTGTCTGCAAGACTTTCGACGATATTACGGCTGCTGCTTGTCTCTGTGAACAAAGCCTCGATTTACCCCAGAGGGCTCGAAAGAATCCAAAAATGTGAGTGTGTGTGTGTAGTAGTAGTAGCAGTCCCATCAATTGTGAATAATAGTACACACGAGTAACCCACGAGTTAGGGCACCCCCCACCCTTCCACCACCTAAACCCTACCACTCCCACCATTCAAAAAGCATTAACTTCATTTCAACTCCTGAGGGTTAAAGCGCCAACACAAAAACTGGTTATGAACCCACGGCACCCCCCTCAAACGGCATTGTTCAAATCCAATCGCACATTCCAACCCACCCAAAATCTGGTTAAGAACCACCGCCCATCCCGCTCCACCCCTTCACATTGCATTGTTCTTAACCAATCATTCATTCAAAACAAAAAACTGGTTATCAACACCCGCCCCTCACATCCACCCCTTGAAACTGCATTTAAGTCAGCCCTTCCCCCATTCACACCCACCCAAATACTTGTTAACCCCCAGCCCTCACCCATCCACCCCTTGAAAATGCATTCTAGTCATTCAATCTCCCATCACAGAACCGTCTCATGGCCCCACCGTGCGCCCCAACCCGTTCCAACAGCATGCAACTATGCCAGTTGTGTAATTTATCTTGAATCTGCTTTGGGGTGTACTTAGCCTCAAGAACGTGTCTGAACATACAGCGGGAATGGAGGAGGATATGAATCAATTGAAGAGGAACAGACTGGCCCCGGTAGGCACCGAGGTACCGGAAGGCAACCTGCAGCTCTATGGGCAGCCACTTGTTCTTGCGGAACACGTACATCTGTAAGCATACGATAACAATCATACTGAATAAATTGTGCAGGGACAGCGCCCCGGGGAGCAATAGCCCCATTAAGCTGACGGAAAACAACAGTTTTTAATGTAATTATGATGATCTCATTGCACTTCCACTTCTGGTTTAACTAAAATCCCCCCCCCCCCCCCCCCCCCCCCCCCCCCCCCCCCATCACTACCCACCACCCCCTCCAGTTATCCACACAATGGGATTTAGGCATACACACGCACACATGATTTGAAATATAAATGAAGGGTTTGAAATTGGGGTAAAAATGCCAAGCAATGCAAAGAGAAAGTACTGACCCCTATCAGCTTGTTGGGCTCTCGTCGGAAACGACTCCAACGGCCCTGTTCCAAAGGTTGAAGTGGATGAGCAAAGGCCATGTACATGCCTTTGGTCCACACACTGGGACGGCCACAGTTCTCGGGAGAACACATGCTGGCAGGCTTGGGAGCATGGTGCACTAAGACATAAACAATTCATACAACTTGTTTAACTGACATAACAAACATTACTTCTTTGTAGTGCACTTCCCATTCTCTATTGTGTCATTCATTTTTTTAATTTATAATTTCATTTCTTTTAACCCTTTTTCCCCCCAGACATTTATCATACAAAAGTATCAATGACACATACCGGGATGCAAAGCAGAAGGTGGTGACGGCGGCAGGTCACCAATCCCATCTGCCATCGTTTCTGATGTCACCGTCGCACTGGGACGGCAACGCTTCTCGGGAGAACACACACTGGCAGGCTTGGGAGCATGGTGCACTAAGACATAAACAATTCATACAACTTATTTAACTGACATAACAATAATTTTTTTTCAGAATGGGGGTCAAGATTCTTCAAATAGTCGGAGAATTTGCAAACTTTTAGATTTTGTTTCTGTGTCCAGCACCTTTCCTTTGTGCATGCCTATGGTTGTCACTACACCTATCACTAGACCCACCCTACTTGAAGGCTATTATATCAATAATGATTGATTTGTGCAATATAAAAATTACAGCACATAAAAGATGAATAGTTTCTGAATAAAATGAGCTATAACAAAGGTGTGTATCTGAAAAATGATATTTTTCTAAAAAATCTGGGTGACCCTGCCCCCTTTAACCCTCTCGCATTCACAACGTAACGCTACGGGAATTCCCCAATGTGTTCATAGCGTAAGTCACCGTGACCTTCAACCTGGTACTTTTCCGTCACGTGCTGACCCCGTGAAAGTGTAGAATGGACCAAAAACTTCGTAGCATCCTTGAGACAGACCAGTGAAACTGCTTCTAGTATTGTGATAACTCTCGTTAGTGTTCTGTGTGCCCCCATGCACACACTTGGACAGGAGTGTGTCAGATGAAAGTGTCTCAAAAACTGGTCTCATGGCCTCACACACAAAGGGGGGAAGTGCATTTCTGTTTGGGTCCTCTGGTGGGTGTTTTTTGGAAGGGCACCAGTTGCCACAGTTTCTGTGGTCCCGTTTCCGGTGCTGGAATATGGCCCAAACATGTTTCTTCATTTTCTGAACATTGAAAAAACGAAATCCTGTAAGTACTTTATCTTCATCAGTCATCAATGTGCAGGCCCAGTTTTACTTGCGAAGCAGATGAATGTTTTGGTTTGGGAGACTCGTTGCACTCACTTGACTTGCTACCACTTGGCTCAACTATCACCTCTTCAGAATCGTTGTCTGCAGTTTCTTCAGACTTACTACTGTACTGGTTTCTAGTAAATCGGCGTTTCTTAGGTCTATTAGCCCTCTGAGCCTTTCTTTTTCCCATTATCGATCAAAACTTGCTAAAAACAAATGCTATTTCACACCAGGAAGGCATGTGTCGAAGCATGGTTTCATGTGGAAATGGGTCACTGAGCAACAGTAAACCTAGCGCTGATTGGCCGAACTCCGCGACCTTCGTCGGGTCAGTACTTGCAACAGCCAATGAAAAATCTTCTTGCAAGAGAAATCGCACCTTTTCTATCTTTTTACTGAGGGAGTTTTCCTGTGTCGTCTGCAACTTGAATGGGATCGATATGACTTCTACGAGGCGAGATATGGGGCTTCAAAGTTTATGAATATCTAATGAGCATGAAAATATTGAAAAACAAAACGCTTACCCCAGAAAATGCCAAAATAAGACATAAAAGCAAGTTTTATTGACAAAATGACTTACACTGCTGTGTTCACTGATGAACAAAGGTGGTAGATGTGTGACAACCCCAAATCATGAAAAATAGCAAAAAAATCAAGTTTTTTCTTAGAACCTGGCCTTAACTCTTGTGTCCTAGAGGAAAATCGAAGGGTTTCTCTCTTTATCCTGTAAGGTTTTGCAGAAATCGCTGAAAAATCGCATACTATTTTGAAAATGCTCTAACCGTTTTGTTTAGGGAGGGATTTACATTTAGTTTTTTGCCTGTTATTGCAAAATGGTTATATTTTACTATTATGTCATTGTATATCAGATGTTGCATTTTGATGATTTTTGAAAATAAACAAATACCTGAAATTTACCTGAAAAATTGGTGGTGTTATTGTGGACAAATTGGATGTGAGAAAAGCACACCGAACCATGAAACACTGTTAATATAATAACACAAAATGATCATGCAGTCCTACCTGACCAAGATGTCCAAGGTAATCCAACAGATAATCCACAGGTAAATCCAATAGCGCGAAACACAATGTCATTCAGCAAACCACAACTAAAAAAACTGTCAAACTACCACCAAAACACAGTGTGAACTCAAACTGTTTGTGAGAATGATGAAAAATATAATTCTAAACAAAACAGGAACAAAATGCAGAATCCTCCATGTCATCACATCCAGGTAAGTGCGACAGGTAAGTCATTTTCACAGTTATGTCGCAGAAATAGGAAATCTGTCTCTATATACACACTGCTGCTCTAGATGTAGCTGTGAAACGAGGCAAAGCACCTGCCTTTGCACAGAGCCACCTGGCAGATTTTGCACTCGAAGGTCGACTGCTTTTTGTTGCCGGCTGGTGTCAGCTCTCTAGCTTTGTCGCACACGTAACAGTTGCGCTTTCCCCTTGCACTTTCTATTTTGGTGGCTGCGTGGCGCTCCTTCTTCATTGATGGTGGTGACCTCATGATGGTGCTAGCTCTTTTTCTGGAACTGAACTTCCCTATGAGTGCTTTAGCAATGCTCGGGTGAAAGTCCATGCGAGTCAGTTCCTTGCGGGGGCCCCCGGGTGCTTCTCTGTGCAGTATGTAGGCGTTGATGACGGCGACGTCGACAAGAAACCAAAGGATGTATTTCCACCACTTGAAGGCTTTTGGGGCAGATCCATAATACGACCGCATCTGGTCGTTCTTATCAACGGCGTTAACATGTTCTGTATATTCCTGGATGGCACGTGGTTTGGGGTACCGACGCGCTGGCTGGCCCCGCTTTCCGGGTCGGTCGATCATGATGTCATCAACTTTGTTGGCAGTAGTCAGCATACACGCTTTTCTCTTCTTCTCACACCAAGCCATAGCTGTCAAGCCTCCCTTCTGAAACTTTCTATGTTCCCCACTGATCTTCAGTTTCACAGTTTTCATCTCGGCGGGAAGGCCCTTTCTGTTTGGGCGCACAGTTCCATATGCGTAGGCCCCATTGGCAAGGAGCTGTTCCATGAGTCCAACACTTGTGAAATAATTGTCAAAATAGACATGGTGATGTTTCTGCTGCAACTCCAGATCATTCACAAGCTTCATGACCACACGGGTGCCCAGTGGCCAGGCTGTTCAAAAGCATCTTTGCCAGTGTAAATGTTGTAGTCGCACATGTAGAACGACGTTGAGTCACACAGTGCCCAGGCTTTGATCCCCCATTTGTGTGGCTTTGCAGGAACATATTGCAAGAATGCACAGCGTCCTTTGAATTTGATCATTGCTTCATCAACCGCTACTTCCCTGTGAGGATTGTAAAGCTTCTTGAAACTCTTCTTGGTGTCATCAATCACCTTTCTCACCAAGTGCAATTTGTCATGCCTTGCTTGTTCACGTGGGGGGTTGTCCTCTCTGTTGCTCAGATGCAAATTGATCCCTAGATTTTCGTATCGATTTCTGGGCATGACTTGAGCAATAGTATTCTGATGCAGAAAATCATCCGTCGACCAGTAGTTCCTGTAACTTGGGAGCTTCAAAACACCCATCAACATCTGAATCCCAAAGTAGGCTTTCATCTCTTCCACTGACGTTTCGAATTTGCGATTTTTTTGGCCTGCATATCTGTTGGTTTCAGCAGCAAAAGTAGCAAACATTTCGTCGGTGAAAAGTTGTTCAAAGTACTCGATAGGATCTGCATCTAAATGGAGAGGCTCAGTTGGTCCCACAGCACCTCTAAACTTGTGTAGTTTGGGATCCGAAATGGGTTGACGACACCAGCCATTGTCGTCACGATCTCAATCGCCACCCGCACACAAACACTGCAGAAGTCCGCCACTATTAGTGTCATCCCAATCAGAAAGATCACTGGTATGCACACTGGACACACTGTCACTACCAATGTTGTTTTCGAAGTCTTCATTCAGAGGATTTCCACGAATATACTCCATAATGGCGTCATATTCTGGGTCGCTATCACTCGTGGCGTCCAAAGCCGCCATTTTGACATGGGAATTTTCCACTCTACTACGAGCTGACTGCAAACTATCTTTATGCTGCTAAACCAATCGCTTTGCAGCAAGAAAACGACCTTGACAGCAGCTCTGACCTTTCTATTTTAAGTACCATTCATTGTTTCACACATTGGAGAGTCTTCCTTCACTCTTTGGGTCACCAAAATGGCGTGCTTGGCTACGGGCGGAGAAGGGCGGTTCAGTTTTTTTGCAAGGGCTATGACACGGGCTCTAAAGGGCGGTATAAGTCGCTAAGAGTTAAGCAAATATTTGTAGTAGTTGTTGGCTGAACCTGGCTAAAAGTCTCCAGGGATCACAAAGGAAATAAAAGTTATACATTTGTGCGCCACTTATGAGACCTTCATAAGACCCCCAACATTAGGCCTTATGTTCCACTGTACTAAAAATAAGGGCCAATTCTAACATGTGGTTACCTCCTCAGGTGCTGGAGGTTGGCATCCGACACAAAGAACTGCATTGGCCCGTAGGTCTCCGCAGTTTTGTGGTTGGCAATCTATTTTATTTTTAAAAAATGTGATGTGAACATATACTCATTGTGTTAACACAAGTGAGCCAAAACGGGAATTATATAATTATAAGTATCAACCAACAAAATGAATACAATAAAATACAAGATAATTCTCTGCATAAGGCATATGGATCCTAGATCACTAGAGCCGTGTGGCTCCGATGCCTCCACTTCCGTGACCAACATGTTGTGGATGGGCCTGAGCTGACTAACGTTGTACAAGGCACATGAGCACACTTACCTGGATGACATTGTGATTGTTTCCGTATGGCACCGCCTTCGCAACCTCTGAAACTAGCATGTTTCGAATGGGACCAAGCCGACTGATGTTCCCGCATGGTCAGCATGCTAAATACAGGGATGTGAGAGGACCCAAAATGAAGCTTACTGGATCCATGGGCCACCTCGGGCCCCCGGTGGGGACTGCGCGGTAGGAGTGTAAAGAGCATAAATGCGGTGTGCGTGACTGTAAATAAAGTGTAAAGTTCTATAAACAAGGTGTGTGTGTGCTGTGAGTAGTGATGTGTCTATGAGTATGTGAGTCAAGTGTAAACACTAGGTGTGCATGTGTCTGTGAGTATGCGAGTCAAGTGTAAACACTAGGTGTGTGACTATAAATAAGTATGTGAACAAAGTTTAAGACTAATATTATGCATGTATAGACGAGTGTGTCACTGTGTGTTGTGAGAGAGAGAGAGAGAGAGAGAGAGAAACTTAAGTATGTGAACAAAGTTTAAAGACTATACATGTATAGGCCTAGAGCAGCAGATGTGTGTATGAGACTTGAGTGTGTGTGTACATATGTGTGTGAGACTTAAGCATGTGAGCAAAGTGAAACTGCATGATGTATTAGCAGATGTGTGTGTGAGAGAAAATGATAGAGAGAGAGAGTATGAAAAGGGGAAACTGCGTGTGCGTGTTTCTCACTCAACGAGTCATTGGAGTTTGAAGAAGCACCTTTGAAAAATTTCAAAGATAACGCTTAATTTATGCTTCGAATCATCGCATTGTCATGGTCCTTTTTTTTTTAACGTGGTCAAACACAGTAGCCTTTCCTCCTGTTTGCATAGGCCTAGCTGCCCATCACAATCAACTTTCCCGAGTTTCCGATGCAACTTTATTGATGAAATCGCTGACAGACACGTATCTTAATGACCTCCACAGTTTCATCCAGCCAAATTTGTATCGGCATCCTTTGTCGGTCTCCTCGATATTCACATCGACAGTGCGATGAATAGTTTTCATTGTTGCTGATAAAACAATCGCTCAAGATCACTCGCCTGCACCCCCATCGAACAAACGCCAAGCGTATGAGAATCATTGGGCGAAATTGACCAATCGCAAAGAAGCTTACGATTTTCAGGCAAGGGAGAGTACTACGAGCTAAATTCTGCTTTCGGGTTGTTTGTAAGCGTGCGGGAACGTCGGCGAAATCGATCGTCATTACATTTTTTTGCTTTCGTTTTTTTTGGGGGGCTTTTCCGAATAGAAAAAGCGTGTTTACGCTTAACTCGCATCCCTGTAAATAGCTTCTTGCTCAGCTCTGGCCAGTTGTCGATCAAAATGTCGGAATCAAGCTCGTCCTGCAGTTTTTCAACTGCCTGTTGTGGGTCGATGATATCCACTGAAAGGCAAGATCAAAATTGTATGTGATGTTTGGATATGGACAAAACGGTACCGAGATACATTTCTTACAGTTACTTATCCATGTACTTGCAGTATATATTCTTCTTGTTCTTGTACAATTGCCTTAGTGACATACCCTATTTTTTTAAGTTTCATTTCCACCATTTTTGTCTTTTACTTACTGACGTGAGGCCGGGTTAGGTCCGAATTTCGCAAGCGCTTCACTCTGCGGAACTGGGGCCTGAAAACACAGATAAATAACCATGCATAAGCTTCAGTAACATAAACAAAGCAATTCAGATACAAAACAAAGTTATAGTCATGTCTCTCTCTCTTTTCCTCACGCACGCACGCACCTAAATAATTAATATTTGTCATTCTTACATGGAAGCCTTGCAGACATCACGCATCGCCTTTACTTTGGCGGTCCAGCCCCGTCGCTTGAGGGTGCCGGACCAGCTCTCAAGCAGGTAGTTAAGGAAACCCTGAAAAGATCAAGTACATTGTTAAAGGCATAATTATATTAGGGTGGGTCATCTAGTAAGCAAGGTACCCCTGGAAATATCAAGTACATTGTTAAAGGCACACACCTGTTATCTAGGCAACGGACCCCTGAAAATATCAAGTACATTGTTAAAGGCACACAGCAACAAATCATGATAAGAAAACAAAATCGAAAAATTATTTGTGAAAATCTATTACACTTGCAGCCAGTGCCATCAGACGATTGTACTGCAATGAGGCAGCTTGGTGCCCACGCTTCCCCACCTCAGTCAACATAGGATGAACACACTCATCACGGAACATTTGGGCCAGACGGACTTCTGCCCCATCCAAATCCTCCGCAATACCAATCTGTTGATGAATAAGTTGTTGTTTATACCTTCAACCAATGTAAATGTCAATAAACTTTTTGGCCTTCATTATTGATACCGAGTTTTGTTCCCTGATTGAAATATGTACATTCCCCTGTCTTAGTCTTACTTTTTGTAAATAACTCAATGGTATGCGAAAAAACCTTCAGCAGGGACACAATCTGCCCCACGTTTCACATAAGGGTAGAGGCCGCGTGCCGAGTTTCCTTCTGTAAGATGTAGGCCCTGAAAATGTCTCCTGCAAAAAACATAAACACATAGGTATACTATACATAAATATTCACTTTTGACAGATGTACTGTAATATTTCGGCACACACTAAACTGTTAGACAAGAATATTTACAGTACCTACATTGTACAGTCGACCCCCTCTTTTAAGACCTTCAAAAAATCGCGCAAAATCGGTCGTAAAAGAGGGGGGTCTTAAATCAGGGGCGACCAAAACAATGCACTCAGTGACTCACTACACCGTATATGACGCACAGCGCATGCATACACTAGAACTAAAACATGCTTTCTCCGTCATTCTTGAATGAAACATCGCGGTCTAGCTAATATACGAAAACGGGCTAAAACAGAAAGTGTGCTCGCAGTCCGTGTTACACTCACACACAAACTACACATAACAACAGTACAGACCTAATTTTCGCCATTTTACGCTCTGGCAGTTCATTTTCAATCACAGTTTGCACACACGGAACTTTTACCGCGCATACAACTCGGCTGACAAAATGGCGCCGCATACACGCAAATACGAAATCACGGCAAACGCTAATGCGCCAGCTGCTTTCATTTATCGGATTTTGTGTGTTTGCATTCAGTGAGTGTTTCAGTGCACGCACTAACGCCGATTTATCAGTTTGATAACGGAAAGGAGCTGCTTTTCAACTTATTTTTTGTAAAGTGAGACCATTCACTGAGTTCCAACTTATGGAGTGTGACCGATCACCTAGTTTCAACTTGGGAGTTGACTTCGCATTTAGGCCTACGTGTGCACAGAGTTCGTAAAGATCGACACGATCGCGACCGTTTCAGTTCAAACTTTGATCATAAACTGCTCAGTGATGACACATGTGCATAAAAGTGGTGACATTTAGTGGTCAGATCGTGATATCGCTGATTAAATTCTTCAATTTCGGCATGAGAACGGTTCGTTTTTACCTAACAGTGGTACCCCAGCTGTGCGTCGGCTCGAACTGAGGCCGAGAAGGATAGATATCGTTTTTGCGACTGATAATTGTCAGAATGTGTTGCATCGGTCGTAAAATCAACAAGATTTACGGTCGCAAGACGTGTTAGAGGGGGAGTCGTAAATGAGGAGGCAAGTTTAGAAGAAAAACGATCCGTCATTCATATTTCAGTCGTAAAAGAGGGGAGGTCGTAAATCAGGGGGCCGTTCGTGAGGGGGTCGACTGTATTACAATTTAATACTTGCTGTTCGGGCATCGTTGGGGGACTTTCTCCATAGCGTTCGGTTCTGATTTTGGTGTGGCAGCCACTCCTGCAATACATAACGCATTGTTATTGAGTGATTACAGGTAGAGTTGAGAACCGGTTCAAAATTTTAAACCAGTTTTTCGTCCTGAACCGGTCTTTTGGAACCGGTTTTTTTTTAACTAGTACTCGCATCAGTAGTTTCACCTATGCAAACATATGTATTTGTCAGAATATTCACACACACGCGCGCACACATACACACACACTCAACTAAAAACTTGGCTCAACTCCAACAAACATTTTAATGACGGGGCCATCTGCCCGTGTCAAAGAAAGGTGAGGGTAGGGGTGTAGTTGAAAAATATAATCATAGGGAAAATAATTAAACCAAAGCAAAAACAAAACGTCATATGGCGGTTGGAGTGTGAAGGATGGTGGCACATTCACAAATCAATGAACTAGCTTTGAGAATAATCAGATATGTAGCGGGAGGATAAGGAATACAAAATATAATAATCTTTATTATGTACCTGAACAGATAAACAAAATGACAAGAGAAAATCTTTCACAATGCAAGGAAAATATATCGCACACGAGCGCGCGCGCACACATAGCCACAACCGCACACGCGCGCGCGCTTGTACACGCATATGCACACACACACATTCTCTCTCAATCCCAGGGTTGGGTGGAGAAAAGCTGTTATTGCTACTATCTCATTCTTACAACAGTAATGACATATTCTACTTTTAGACATTATCTTCAGTAAGCGCATTCATTTTAATCGAACAATAACTACTGGATGTACGTTAATAAGCAGTTTATGAAGCGTGATATGTGTGATAATAGGGTTTTTACGCCCTCTTCGGCCATGTGGGGCATTGGGGATTTATTTTAGATGCCTATAAGTGTGTGCGAGAGGGAGAGAGAGAGTGTGTGTGTGTGTGCATATCAAAAAATTTTCGAACATATTTGCTCATCTTCTTAGCATAAGAATTTGTAGGCCTAAATCATGGCCATACTTGCTCCTTACAACACCAGACAACTAGAAACAGCTACTCTTGGTTTACAAACACCCAATCTGCGCTGAGATTCAGCGTTGTTCTTCGAAAAGAATGCGTTATTCTAAGAGAAACTTACTTTCAGTTTGCAGTTAAAAAAAACAGGTTCACAGCAACTCGAACCGCGGAATTTCAAGACCGGTTTTTCTGTTCAAACCGGTTTTTTTCCCCACCTCTAATTACAGGGATCATCCCAACATCCAGAGCAATTGAACATAGTAAGAAGCTGAATAGTGATCTCCCATAGTTCAAAGTGCATTAAAACATACAATGTACCATGCCCAGATTAATACTGGTTAACGCCCAATAATAATACTGGTTAACACATGCATGCACCCAACTAACCCTTAAACCCTTGCTAACCAAAGTACACGGCCACTGGTCATGTACGCAGCTTGTCCTGTATTTGTTTGGGAGGCCATTGCCCTGCAAATTGCTCTTGAAAGGTCCCACCATCTGTCATCAGCATACGTATCAGGGAGAGCGGTGGAGACTCACCCCGGTACCCCCCCAGGTGCTGGAAACATACCTGGACTTGCTTCAGCGTCCAGCGATTCTTTATGGGCACCTGCATCTGTAAATATAACAACACAAGTGGCAGCTTCTGATCTTGCTGGCTGCGATACAGTTTCCACACAACATGCTATGTAATAACGCAAACATTTAGGCATACTCTTCTTGGTTTATTTCTAGTTTTTTTCGCTCAAACTGATTCCTGAAAAATGAAATGTATATGCGTCATGCTGCTGTTAAGCGCCTAAGGAAAGAATAGTGTGGCCCATCATGTTTGACTGATGAAATATTGGATAGAAAAAATTCAGTAGAATGGATCAATAAGATGGATACACCACGGTACACCACTGTACAACAATGTATACCACGGTACACCACTGTACACAACTATACACCACTGTGTCATGTGCTGTCAGATGCACTGATAAACGTGTTAAGCATCCTGGCAGTACTGTAGAATGTGTTTGGGGTCTTGTATAGGCAGGCATACATGTTTAAACAAACAAAAGGATGTAATGTACTTACTCCTACGAGCCGCTGAGACTCGTGGCGGTGACGGGGCATGCCAGGAATGCTGTGTAGTGGATTTAATGGTTCACTGAATCGGATCATTTGATCTGAATATGAAGAGAACATTCACTGTTCACCTTGCAGATAATAAAGTGTAGTACAGTGCAAGGCCTGACCGTTGAATGCCTGTCTTTCAGAGCACCTGCCTTTGAGAGAAAAATATGATTGTCCAGGATGGTAAAAACAAATCTGTTTGCAGTCGACAGCACTATTTGGAAAATAATTAAATAAATGCATTATCCAATAAGTATGTTACCCTTGTGTCAACCAACCCCCCTCCTTCTCATTCCCATCACGATCACCTCATTCTCCACCCCATCTCATTCGCTACCACCACCCCCTCTGTTTCTCCAACACAACCACCACACCCTATAATTCTCCATCATGATAGTCAGATTAGGGCTACGGTGTGATTTTGAATATGAAAAAACCCCAAATATACTCGCGGCCTGGGAATGCAGGTCGTTGGTATTGGTTTGTGCGGCCTGGGGCACCTGTCTCCTGGCTGGTGCGGCCTGGGGCACAGGCGGCCTTGCTGGTGCGGTCTGGGGTACCTGTCTCCTCGCTGGTGCGGCCTGGGGCATCTGTCTCCTGGCTGGTGCTGCCTGGGGCATCTGTCTCCTGGCTGTGGGGGACTGGTGGCGTGGCTGAGGCATCTGTGGCCTGGCTGGCACCCATGGCTGGGCCAGGTGCGGCCTGTCAACGGTATCCATGGCCCATGTGTGTGGCTGTGGCAGCCTGGATGTGTTTAAATATGTTGCATGGTTACTTAGTGGGTGCAGATGCTCCCTCGCTGAGCATTTCATCAACATTGGTTACGTTTGACAGGAAATATATTCAATCTGTTTTTCCATTTTGTATTAAAAAATAATTAAATTCATATCATTTTTCTTGGTAAAGCTAGAGAGTTGAAATGTTGCATGGTTACGTAGTGTGTGAAGATGCTCCCTCGCTGAGCATTTAAACTGATCTTATGTGCTCAAATTTTGACGTGGTGACAGCCCAGACATGGCCATAGCAGTCGACGGGGCTATAAACATCAACATGAAATTTTTTTGTTATTGAACATAATCTTTTGAAAATGACACTGGGGGGTATTGGTGATGTATTCCACAAAATGTGGAACTTGAACAAAAACCACATTGCTCTATTAACTTAAGAGCGATGACAAGATGGACAAAACTTTTCGTTGGAATATGCTTTGAAGAACTTTGGCGCGATGATAAATTAAACGCAGTTGTCATCTGTGAAAATCATTTGATTGGGATTCTTGGAACACATCTCCAAAAACATCTGTTTAATAGCTAATGAGCTGGTGGAATGTGTCCGTAGAGTATACTTGCTAAGTTTGTGATCGATCAATGGTTTTTAATAAGTATTTTTAAAAAGAACTTTGATCTTGTTTTTATCCCTTTTTAATACGTCGTAAGATTTAACGTGGTGACAGCCCTGACATGGCCTTTGTTGTCGACAGGGCTATTATTTTATGGTTGAGGGGTTAAAATTTAAATAGTAAAAATTGCTGTCAATGTTCGACTATGTTGGCTTTTCTTGTGCTGGACTTCAAACTGTTCGACCTAATAAGTTTTTTAAAAAGCCTCCCTGTGCCATTTATGGCATATAATACTTTACACTTACAATAACATTACAAAGAGAGAAAAACAACATGGAAATAAAACTTTATACTTGCATAGAAATTGGTTTACATGTTTTAATTAAAAGAGACAAACACCAAAAGCAAAGAATATACAACTTATTGTTTTTAACTCTCTTGTGCGGTGAACGGTTGTGAACGTTCAAAAAAAAATCAGTGACTGACTTCGGCATTTTCGCGATTTTTCCAATATGGATGACGAACAGTTATGGCGTCCATTGACTGAGGAAAGCGATGAATAGTCCTATTTTTGTGAAAGATGGGACTTATGAGATCGCGAAGTGATGAGTAAGGAGTGTATTGCTGGTACCCACGTGTCGTCATATCCGGCCACAAGGAGCGCCATATTATGGGAGACCGCCATCTTAGTCCTTACCTTTTTTTGAAAAATGCCAGATCGATGCTGCGTATTTGGCTGTTCCCATTCGAAACTTAATCTAAACTGTATTTATAACATCTGGATGTTTTATTTACACATTTAGATAACATTTTCACTTTGTTTACACACAAATGACTAAGATGGCGACACTTCCGTTGGAATGGTCGAGATGCGCACGCAGGTGGGTTGGAGCCATTCTGACCTATTTCGGCAGCGAGCTTGTGTTTGTTCGATCGATGCGAATTTTTGAAGTCGTGTTACTGACATCGGCATTTTCCCGACTTTTACATCATGGATGATGAGTAGTTATTGCATCCACTGAGTGATGACAGCGATGAAAATTCCCTTTTTTGTGAAAGATAGGAATTATAAGATCGTGAAGTGAAAGGGTAAGTGAATGGTTTTGGTCTACATTTCCATTTCAGTCGTCTTAGGCTTCAACAGTCTGCAAAAGTAGGCAGTGAATGACTAGTGAATGCAGTTTGCTAATAATACACTTTGGCATTTTGATTTTTTTTGTGGAGCCATGCATCCCCATAACATCTTGAAATTCCTTTTGCAACTCAGACAGACAGACAGGCAACGCATTCAAAACAAAACAAAACACAAAATATGGTAGGGTATATTTTATTATTTTTCTGACGCTACCCCGCCTTTTGTACGGAGTGACGTCCCTTGGGTTAGGATTTCAGAGGTGATTGAGAGCACAGAGCGTCGGGCACAAGAGGGTTAATCTCCACAACACTACAATAAGGAACTACAGTAGTTAAAATAGACCACACAGTGATGGCAGGTTATAAAAAACAAAGTAAAATATAAGGGACAGACCAAACAAGTTTTAAATGCTGAAACTTGTTTTACCCTCTGTGTCATTATATTTTACACTTAGATATAAATGGGTTTGTGTGTTTTACTTGATCCAGCTACACACAAAACAGTACTTACCAGTTAACAAGAAATGAGCAATTGATAACTGAATGAGCAGCATGAACTGATAACTGTATTTTAGCAACATGATTTAACTATGATGATTGGACAATAACTTATAAGCAACATGATTGGACAATAACTGTATGACTGAAAAATCTGATTAATGTATCCCATGGTGCCATCATCATGGCAAAGCCGAAACATAAAGAACGACAGTTTCTGACCCTCGCACCTCTCAAATTTAAAAACTGATAACAAACAAAACCGTTTCAGGACACCCCCGCCACCCCCTGAAACTTACATAATTGTATGCTATGTACAATTTCAATATATTTAATTTTAATTTCATTTAATGTTATTTTCATTTCAATTTAATATCAATTTCATTTAATGTTTTTTTAATTTTAAATTTCAATTTAATATAATAATAATAATACTGGTTAACGCATGCACACACACACAACTAACCTTAACCCTAACCCATCCACGTAATATGAAACTAGATTCGCTCCCCTTGGACTGCTGGTCTTGGTTTCTGCGACTTGAACAAACGAGCGGTGTGGGAGCAATGCCAATGTACAGCCCAGAAGATGGGACAGCAACAAAACAAACAAAAAAGAAACAAGCCACGCTACCCAAAGTACACGCCCAGTGGCCATGTACGCAATTTATCTTGAATCTGTTTTGGAGACCAACGCCCAGCAAACTGTTCTTGGAACTGCCCACCACCCCCAGGTGCTGGAAGCACACTTGAATCTGCTGGATTGTCCACCGATTCTTTTTTGGAACCTGCATCTGTAAATATAACACAAATGAAGCGGCAGCTTCTGATCTTGCGGGCTGCGATACAGTTTACACACAACATGCTATGTAATAACGCAAACATTTGGGCATACTCTTGGTTTTTTTCTAGTTTGTTCGCTCAAACTGATTCCTGAAACCTGTTCAGATGAAAAAGACTTAGGAGTCATATTTGATTTTAAAAAACACATTACAACAGCAGTAAACAAGGCCAATAGAATATTGGGTTTAATTAGAAGTTTTATGGAATTAAATACAGAAGTTTTTTTGAACCTATCTAAAAGTTTAGTAAGACCTCATCTTGAGTATGGAAATCTAATTTGGAACCCTTTTCTTAAAAGACAATCTACACAAATTGAAAGGGTACAAAGGCGAGCAACCAAATTAATAAAATCAATACAAAATTTGGAATACGGGGACAGACTTCATAAGTTAAGTTTACCATCCTTAAAATTTAGAAGAGTAAGGGGAGATTTGATAACTGTATATAAAATGTTGCATAACCCTGACAAAACTAACAAGCGTTTGTTTCAGTTGTCTAACGATTTGAGAACCCGTAACTGATCTAAAAATACTAACCCAATACAGTAGAACTAATATGAGAAAAAACTTCTTTTCTAATTGAGTCACCCAGCACTGGAACAATCTCCCTGCACAAACTAAACTTGCTTCCAACATTAACCATTTCAAAAACCTAGATAGTGACCCAAAAATTAATGTTTTTAAATACAATTATGATTAAGACGACAATGATAGTTCAAGATCTGACCTGACATGACCTAAAAAATTAAATGTACATGCGTCATGCTGCTGTTATGCGCCTAAGGAAGGAATAGTGTGGCCCATCATGTTTGACTTTGATGAAATATTGGATAGAAAAAATTCAGTAGAATGGATTAATAAGATGGATACACCACTGTACAACAATGTATACCACGGTACACCACTGTACACAACTACACCACTGTACACAACTGTACACAACTATACACCACTGTACAACACTGTGTCATGTGCTGTCAGATGCACTGATAAATGTGTTAAGCATCCTGGCAGTACTGTAGAAGGTCACAGGTCAGGGTCTTGTATAGGCATACATGTTTAAACAAACAAAAGGATGTAACACTAGGGTGTTAACCCTCTTGTGCCTGACGCTCTGTGCTCTCAATCACCTCTGAAATCCTAACCCAAGGGACGTCACTCCGTACAAAAGGGGGGGTAGCGTCAGAAAAATAATAAAATAAAATATACCCTACCAGATTTTGTGTTTTTTTGTTTTGAATGTGTTGCCGAGATGTCTGTCTGATATGCGAAATGAATTTCAAGATGTTATGGGGATGCATGGCTCCACAAAAAAAATCAAATTGCCAAAGTGTAGTCGCAAACTGCATTCACTAGTCATTCACTGCCTACTTTTGCAGACTGTTGAAGCCTAACTCGCCCTAACTTGGGCTAAGACGACTGAAACGGAAATGTAGATCAAAATCATTCACTTACCCTTTCACTTCACGATCTTATAATTCCTATCTTTCACCAAAAAAAGAATTTTCATCGCTGTCATCACTCGGTGGATGCAATAACGACTCGTCATCCATGATGTAAAAGTCGGGAAAATGCCGATGTCAGTAACACGACTTCAAAAATTCGCATCGATCGAACAAACACAAGCTCGCTGCCGAAATAGGTCAGAATACACTCCTTACTCATCACTTCGCGATCTCATAAGTCCCATATTTCACAAAAATAGGACTATTCATTGCTTTCCTCAGTCAATGGACGCCATAACTGTTCGTCATCCATATTGGAAAAATCGCGAAAATGCCGAAGTCGGTCACTAATTTTCAAAAATTCATATCTTTCAAACCAATCGGCCTAGAAGCCATTGCAAGCAACAGGACGGAAGTGTAATCCATAGCGAAAGCGAGGCTGAAGCGCTCACGTGACTGCCATGTGATAGAAACAAAATGGAAGCGCCCTAACCGGCCACGTGGAATCCGTACGTTCCCGAACGTTCTAGACGTTTCCGATCCGATTTTTTTTGGAACGTTCACGACCGTTCACCGCACAAGAGTTAATACCAATCCAAGAAAATGTACTTACTCCTACGAGCCGCTGAGGCTTGTGGCGGTGTACAGGCAGGCCCGGAATGCCATACAGTGGTTCTAGAGGCCTGTTAAATCTGATCATTTCATCTGAAAATGAAGAGAACATTCACTGTTTACCTTGCAGATAATAAAGTGTAGTACAGTGCAAGGCCTGACCGTTGAATGCCTGTCTTTCAGAGCACCTGCCTTCTTTGAGAGAAAAATATGAATGATTGTCCAGGATGGTAAAAACATCTCTGTTTGTAGTCGACAGCACTATTTGGAAAATAATTAAATAAATGCATTATCCAATAAGTATGTTACCCTTGTGTCAACCAACCCCACCCCCACCCCATCTCATTCGCTACCACCACCCCCTCTGTTTCTCCAACACACCCACCACGCCCTATAATTCTCCATCATGATAGTCAGATTAGGGCTACGGTGTGATTTTGAATATGAAAAAAACCCAAATATACTCGCGGCCTGGGAATGCAGGTCGTTGGTATTGGTTTGTCCTGGCTGGTGCGGCCTGGGGCACCTGTCTCCTGGCTGGTGCGGCCTGGGGCACAGGCGGCCTTGCTGGTGCGGTCTGGGGTACCTGTCTCCTCGCTGGTGCGGCCTGGGGCACCTGTCTCCTGGCTGGTGTGGCCTGGGGCACAGGCGGCCTTGCTGGTGCGGTCTGGGGTACCTGTCTCCTCGCTGGTGCGGCCTGGGGCATCTGTCTCCTCGCTGGTGCGGCCTGGGGCATCTGTCTCCTGGCTGGTGCTGCCTGGGGCATCTGTCTCCTGGCTGGTGCTGGCTGGGGCACCTGTCTCCTGGCTGGGGCGGCCTGGGGGACTGGTGGCGTGGCTGAGGCATCTGTGGCCTGGCTGGCACCCATGGCTGGGCCAGGTGCGGCCTGTCGACGGTATCCATGGCCCATGTGTGTGGCTGTGGCGGCCTGGATGTGTTTAAATATGTTGCATGGTTACTTAGTGGGTGCAGATGCTCCCTCGCTGAGCATTTCATCAACATTGGTTACGTTTGACAGGAAATATATTCAATCTGTTTTTCCATTTTGTATTAAAAAATAATTAAATTCATATCATT
The DNA here is from genome assembly GCA_017654935.2 of Phymorhynchus buccinoides. NCBI lineage: Eukaryota > Metazoa > Mollusca > Gastropoda > Neogastropoda > Raphitomidae > Phymorhynchus > Phymorhynchus buccinoides. Next base: position 44,331,233 of record CM065702.1, on the reverse strand, counting down.
TTTCTTGGTAAAGCTAGAGAGTTGAAATGTTGCATGGTTACGTAGTGTGTGAAGATGCTCCCTCGCTGAGCATTTAAACTGATCTTATGTGCTCAAATTTTGACGTGGTGACAGCCCAGACATGGCCATAGCAGTCGACGGGGCTATAAACATCAACATGAAATTTTTTTGTTATTGAACATAATCTTTTGAAAATGACACTGGGGGGTATTGGTGATGTATTCCACAAAATGTGGAACTTGAACAAAAACCACATTGCTCTATTAACTTAAGAGCGATGACAAGATGGACAAAACTTTTCGTTGGAATATGCTTTGAAGAACTTTGGCGCGATGATAAATTAAACGCAGCAGAAGCAACACCTTTGTTGTCAGATTTGGAACCGTCTGTGAAAATCGTTTGGGATTCTTGGAAAACACCTCCAAAAACATCTGTTTAATAGCTAATGAGCTGGTGGAATGTGTCCGTAGAGTATACTTGCTAAGTTTGTGATCGATCAGTGGTTTTTAGCAAAAGTATTTTTAAAAACAACTTGGCGTATCAAACTGAACATGAACTATTATTTGAAATTAAGATCATGTCCAGATAATCCTACATACGACTGTGTGTTTAATCCTCCACCGCCAGAGCTTTTTGAAGCTCCATCATTAACTAGTCCTTTCAGTCTTCGTGTTTTGGATCATTTTCCACAGGCTAATATCAACACAGGACATTGATGATCTTACTGTCTCTAGCACTCCACCTTGGAAGTTGGTTTCTCCGGTAATAGATCCGTCTCTTTCTGCCTATTGAAAGGATGTTACAACTCCTGAACTTTATAAACAATTATTTCTAGATTTTAAGACAAAGCAAAAACGTCAAACTTTTTTAAATTTACGGATGGGTCCAAAATGGACGAAAACGTTCTAACGGAGTGTGACGACCTCGGTGAGGTCAGGCATCAATATTTTGACAAAATGCCTTTGGACAAGCTTTTTAATGATACTTCTCCGTCTGATATTTGAATTTTTAAAGGTCAACATTTTGTATAAGATATAGTCTTAACGTTTTAGAAATTGGTTTGATTTTTAACATTTCAGATCAGTTAAAGTCCTGTTGTGACTCGTGCAGAATAGCTCTGAGATCACCCTCTTATGGTGAACAGAGCTTGTCTCTTTTAACAATCTATCTATCTTTAATATGTGGTAAGATTGAATGTGGTGACAGCCCTGACATTGCCTTTGCTGTCGACGGGGCTATAATTTACAGTGGAACCTCCCTTACAAGTCCTTCAAAAATCATCCAAAATAAGGTCTTATAAGAGGGGGGTCTTGTAATTTTAATACTGGCAAAGAAGGGCAATGTCTCGTAGATGGGAGGGAGTATATAATGGAGGTTCCACTGTATCATGTCGAGATTTGTCATGTTCTCTCCCACACTGGCCACAGTGTGTCGAATGTCGCAGTGCCATTCTGACTGTTCATTTCGTCCGTGAGACTGAAATCTCTTAGACATTGGCTTGATCTCATTCTCCTCACCTTGTCTGACTGACCTGTCATCGGGAAGATTAGCGGGGAGGGGTCACAGTGTTCGCTGTTTCATTTGAGGGAAGATTAGAGGGGAGGGGTCACAGTGTTCGCTGTTTCATTTGAGGGAAGACTAGGGGGGAGGGGTCACAGTGTTCGCCGTTTCATTTGAGGGAAGATTAGCGGGGAGGGGTCACAGTGTTTGCTGTTTCATTTGAGGGAAGATTAGCGGGGAGGGGTCACAGTGTTCGCCGTTTCATTTGAGGGAAGATTAGCAGGGGTCACAGTGTTTGCTGTTTCATTTGAGGGAAGATTAGCGGGGAGGGGTCACAGTGTTCGCTGTTTCATTTGAGGGAAGATTAGCAGGGAGGGGTCACAGTGTTCGCTGTTTCATTTGAGGGAAGATTAGAGGGGAGGGGTCACAGTGTTCGCTGTTTCATTTGAGGGAAGATTAGCAGGGAGGGGTCACAGTGTTTGCTGTTTCATTTGAGGGAAGATTAGCGGGGAGGGGTCACAGTGTTCGCTGTTTCATTTGAGGGAAGATTAGCGGGGAGGGGTCACAGTGTTTGCCGTTTCATTTGAGGGAAGATTAGCGGGGAGGGGTCACAGTGTTCGCTGTTTCATTTGAGGGAAGATTAGCGGGGAGGGGTCACAGTGTTCGCTGTTTCATTTGAGGGAAGATTAGCGGGGAGGGGTCACAGTGTTCGCTGTTTCATTTGAGGGAAGATTAGAGGGGAGGGGTCACAGTGTTCGCTGTTTCATTTGAGGGAAGATTAGCAGGGAGGGGTCACAGTGTTTGCTGTTTCATTTGAGGGAAGATTAGCGGGGAGGGGTCACAGTGTTTGCTGTTTCATTTGAGGGAAGATTAGCGGGGAGGGGTCACAGTGTTCGCCGTTTCATTTGAGGGAAGATTAGCGGGGAGGGGTCACAGTGTTCGCCGTTTCATTTGAGGGAAGATTAGGGGGGAGGGGTCACAGTGTTCGCCGTTTCATTTGAGGAAAGATTAGCAGGGAGGGGTCACAGTGTTCGCTGTTTCATTTGAGGGAAGATTAGCGGGGAGGGGTCACAGTGTTGGCTGTTTCATTTGAGGGAAGATTAGCGGGGAGGGGTCACAGTGTTTGCTGTTTCATTTGAGGGAAGATTAGCGGGGAGGGGTCACAGTGTTCGCTGTTTCATTTGAGGGAAGATTAGGGGGGAGGGGGTTCAGTCCATGTTGACTCATCCTGCCACCTGCACAAATCACTTGATGATAGTGAAATTTCCCCTGAATCCTCATGTTGATAGTCCCAAATTCAGATCTATTGAAGAACAAAAACTTAATATCTTCGTTCTTTTCAAGTAAAAGAAAAAAGAAAAGTAATTTTAACAAAATGCAGTACTAAACTCCCAATGTTTTGAACAACATAAGCAATTGTGGACAACACAGTAGGGTTTTTTTCATTTTTCTCTAAACATTGATACAAGGGTTTTTTCATTTCACTGATGAGGTGCATTTTATTTTTCCCCATGAATAAAGAACGGCATTTGAAGATTTAAAAAAAATTCTAACATATCCCCATCAATCCCTAATATGGTTTCAGTTTGGGGGGAGGGTGGCTGCATCAGGCATGGGAATTGTCAGTCTTTTGGCTGATTTCAGCTTTTTTCATGGTCCTCTTCAGTCTTTTTTTGCAAGAGTCAGCTTTTTTGATGATCCAAGAGGTCATTTATGAGATAAAAAAAAAGAGGCCCAATGAGTAAAACTTCAAGACTGATATATTTAGTTCATTTCTAATACTGTTTTTAAGGCTTAACAGAAGCTTCATTTTCTGGGGGCTGTATCCCAACACACGCGTGTTTTCAGTTGTTTTTTTATTCCTTGTTCCTATGCCTGCTTCCAGACCCCAATTTTCAGTCTTTTTTGTCTTCTCTTAATTCCCATGCCTGTGTATACATGGGGTAGATTGATCCTAGCCTCGGGCTTTACTTGGATTGGTATTTTTTTGGGGGGAGCTGTATACATGGGGTTGATTGATCCTATCCTTAGGCTTTACTCAGATTGGCATTTTTGGATGTGTGGGTTTTTTTTGGGGGGGAGCTGTATACATGGGGTTGATTGATCCTATCCTTAGGCTTTACTCGGATTGGCATTTTTGGATGTGTTTTTTTTGAGGGGGGTGATTTGATCATCCTAACCTCAGACTTAACTTGGATGTGCATTTTGGGTTTGTTTGTTTTTTCGGGAGCCCTGATCTTCGAAAATTAGTATTAAAATTTTCTTTTGGTTCTGGATATTTTTTGTTCTTATGGAAATGTCAAGTTGTAACTGACTGATTTGGTCAATAATTTTGTTGTCTGCACAAACATGTTATTACTGTATTTTATCTGGAGATTTCAGGTCTTTTATGTCACGTGTTTGTCATTGATAATCGAGACGAAATAAGGCTTTACACCCTTTTCGGCCATATGGGGCTGTCGTGATAATTATGTTGAATGTCATTCGTTTTGGATTGGGGGAAATTGCATGGTTTGGTGCATATGGGTTTTTTTTGTTTTTGATTTTTAATGGATTTGACGTGGTTTAGGACTTGATTGGGAAATTATGGAATTGGTCTATTAAATGTATGTTGTTTTGTATTTAAGCATCTGCAAGACCATAATTCAATTTTTTGCTTCTTTCAGCTTTTTATTCAAACACGCACAGAGCATTTTTTTTTTTCTCAGTAATTTTGTGCTTGCTCTAATGTAGAAAGTGAACTCAAAACATTGCAATGAAAAAAAAAGTTATGTCATTATACCAGCTTTGCAGTCGACGGGGCTATAAACGTCAATCAATCATAACCATATCAAAGACTGTATAGGGGAAGACAAGCATCCGGTCTCTTTTCCCTATATGAGTAGTGAGGACAGAAACACTGGTTATGTCCCTTTTAAACGTGACACATTTACACGTCGATAGGCCAGTTGAATTCTCCGTTCAAATTCCAGTCCGAGTTTTTGGCTAGCCGCCGCTGTGAATGGTGTATCGCTACCCCACTAACGATAACTCTTATCAGCCCGGTTCGCTGTAACCCTTAAGTAGTCCATCTTACCCTTGTAGAATCTTTGACCATATTGCCTCTTTACCTAAAGGCACACAACTGAACTACTATCATGATACCTATTCACCATCTAGCTCTGTAAGAAAGTATCACAGAGGAGCAAACCGAGAAGCTTTTTTTAAATTTAGTTCCTGGGTCTGCTCCTCTCCTCCACTTTCTCGTGTTTAGCTAGGTGAATAGATACTGTAGACACCTTGATAGTAATATCAGTCTAATATCACCATTGTCTGAACAAATCAAATCAATAGTAATGTGAAAGAATTTATGGAACAGCAGCAGGTCTTTAGCATGCATGTAGATTTTCTTTGGTTGGACTTTCTTTAGACAAGGCTGACTATGAGCTTACAGTAATGTATTGGGTATTGTTGAATTCAATGTTATTATACTGAAAGAATGTTAGTATATGCACGATGATTAACTTTGAAATAATCTCTCTCTCTCTGAATCTGTCTTGTAGCAAATGACGTAGTCATGGCCTGATGGGTCATTACCGTAATTTCCGGCCTATATGGAGACAGCGCATAAGGCGCACCCCCTCTTTTAAAAAACACACCGTAACCTGACATTACATAGGACGCATACAGTGGAATAGGCGCAGAGAACCGGTTACTTTGAAAATTGAAACCAAAACTGAGCAACGGCGAAAGAAGGAAACGATCACCGAAAGTGGCCTGTGAAAATGAAAAACCAACAAGCAACAAATTGTTGAACAATACAAAAGGAAATCTTTCAATGAAAAAACGCTTGAAGCAAGTCGTCCAGCAGCGACTCACTTCAATCAGTCATCATCTTCAGGCGCAGAGAATCCACAGAAATCCGACACCTGTGTCTGACCTGAACAGCGCCATGAGTGCATCCGTCAAAATGGCCTCGTTCGTGTCTGTCCGTGGCGTGACGTCATCATCGGAATCGCTCTCGGAGTTTGCCTCTCCGTCGTCTGCTCTTGATGTTGATGCTTCCTCTTCTGTGTTCTGTGCTGAAGTTGTTGCGTCAGCTGGTGTGATTTCGGCTTTCTTGAATCCGCTGATTATCACACGAGCAGGAACCTGATCCCATGCAATCACGATCCAACTGCACACTTCTGCGATCGTGGCTCTCTTCATTCTCCCAGTCTTGGTGAAGGCATGCTCCCCGTCAGTCGTCCATTTCTCCCAAAGAGCCCGGAGATTCACTTTGAAAGTGCGGTTGACTGAAATGTCCAAAGGCTGCAAGAATTTGGTTGTCCCTCCGGGGATCGCAGCAAGAACAGAGTTTGTTGCCTTGATCGCTTGCTTCACGGGCTCTGTGATGTGTGCTCTCATGCTATCCATCACGAGCAAAGACTTTGACCGACGGAAGAAGCCACCTGGTCGTTTCGAGTAGCACTCATCCAGCCAATTCTTCATCATTGACTGGTCCATCCATCCTTTTGGATTGACTTTCACAATTCCAGGTGGGAATTTCTCTTTTGGCATTGTCTTTCGTTTGAAAATTGTCATGGGGGGTAGCTTTTTCCCAGAAGCCGTGCAAGCGAGTACGATGGTGAAATGGGTTTTTTCATGGCCTGTCGTTTTCAACGCGATAGATGATTCCCCTTTGGTATTGATTGTACGAGTGAGAGGCATATCAAACGTCAGTGGGACTTCATCCATGTTTACAACAAAATCCGACGAGATCAGATTTTCCGCGATCTGTTCGTTCGCAAAATTTCGAAAGAGTTGAAGTTTTTCTTGCAGATCAGCTGGTACTTGTTGGCATAGCGTTGTTTTCGTACGAATTGACAGATTGTGGCGCCGCATAAATGGAAAGCACCAAGTCACATTGCCCGTGACATCAGTGATGCCTTTTGCCTTTGCCATTTCTATGGCTTTCAGTCGTACTTGTACAGTGTTCAGGCCCCTACCATCGGCTCTCATGACTTGAACCCAGTCAGTTAATTCGGTCTCTAGCTCTGGCCATCTAGCTCTGCATGTTCGAAATGTCTTCCGGGTTTTCTTGCACGCGTTGTTTCGTCTTATGCAGTCGCCACTTTCGAACCATTGATTCGTTGATCCCAATCTCAAAAGCAGCTCTCCTATTGCCTTTTTCTTCTGCCAACGAAATTGCCTTCAGTTTAAATTGCGCATCGTATGACATGCGTTTGGTCTTCGGCATGATGAAGTTGATCCGATCAATGCTTTGTCTGAATGTGATCGCGGCAGAGAACTGATCACGGTCGACAGTGAAATGTGAGCTGTTGACGGAAGTTTCCAGCGCATGGTGAGTGATTTTTTCACCCCTGACCCCAACATAACTTTTCTATTTTGATAATAGAATAGGCGCATACATCCGATAGGGCGCAGGGGTCAAAGTGCAGTCAAAAAGCTGCGTCTTATAGGCCGGATATTACGGTATGCATTTTTTGAGTTGTATTACAATTTGTCTTAGCAACCAGGGCCTGTATTCACGTTGAAATAGCATGAGACTTGGCATGATGCTAACTTAGAAGCTCTTCCACTGTCCTATAGGCATCATGCTAACTTGGCAGCTCTTCCAATGTCCTATAGGATTTAATAGGACTTTTGGAAGAGCTTCTAAGTTAGCATGATGCTATCTCAACATGAATACAGGCCCTGATCTATGATATTTTCAGGATGTATTGAGTTGGGTGTTACAATGTTGAACTATGCTTGCATGGTTAGTTATTGTTGAAATGTGATGAAGTAGGGGCACGAGAACGTGCAAGGACATGTTGTAAGGAGGCAGATTCCTCCATTATGTACCGTAGTCCTTTTTGTTTTGTTAGGGTATAAAAAGGGCCGGCTGGAGGCCTGGCCAGAACTCCAACTTCTGCTTTTGGTACGTTTGGCTTGTCTGATTGCTTCCCAATTACAAATTCTTGTTTGGTTGCCTTACAGCTAGTTGATCTGCAGCTTCTGGGGTTTCTTAACAGGCATGGGAATTGTCTGCGAATTCGCGGATTTCAGCGAATTTGTTTTTGAAATTGTTACTAAATACTTCATTTTTGTTACTAAATACTTCAATTGGGGTGCTTTTCACAGTTTTTTGTCTCTGACAATTCCCATGCCTGCTTAAACCGTTCCTTCTCAATGCCATATGTCGTTTGTTACAAGTCAGAATAATTAAAGTATGGAGTGAGAGTCTGAGAAAGGGAGGTGAAAGAATATACTGTGTGGTTGAACATATCAGAGTATTGCAATGAGACTACAATGGATTTCTTGCATTGTTTCCATGATTGGAAATGTACCAAATTCAAAAATATGTAAATGAAGCACTTGAATAAATCAGTTGGAAAGAATATAACGTCTGTTTCGCAGCCAGAAAGGAGAACGGATGTGTAAGCATGCGAATAAAGAGGATGTAACTGGTATGAGACTGGGGCCACACATCCCCATGAACAATGCAAGGAAACCAATAACTGCACAAGAGGATGTAACTGGTATGAGACTGGGGCCACACATCCCCATGAACAACGCAAGGAAACCAATAACTGCACAAGAGGATGTAACTGGTATGAGACTGGGGCCACACATCCCCATGAACAACGCAAGGAAACCAATAACTGCACAAGAGGATGTAACTGGTATGAGACTGGGGCCACACATCCCCATGAACAATGCAAGGAAACCAATAACTGCACAAGAGGATGTAACTGGTATGAGACTGGGGCCACACATCCCCATGAACAACGCAAGGAAACCAATAACTGCACAAGAGGATGTAACTGGTATGAGACTGGGGCCACACATCCCCATGAACAACGCGAGGAGGCCAATAAACTGCACAAGAGGATGTAACTGGTATGAGACTGGGGCCACACATCCCCATGAACAACGCGAGGAGGCCAATAAACTGCACAAGAGGATGTAACTGGTATGAGACTGGGGCCACGCATCCCCATGAACAACGCGAGGAGGCCAATAAACTGCACAAGAGGATGTAACTGGTATCAGGGGTGGGATTTTGTCCGTTTTTTTGCCGGAAATCCGGTATTTTAAAACAAATTCCGACATTGAAAAAAACAAATTCTGGCAAAAAATAAATATATTTCTTTAACCCTAGTAGCGCTGTTCCCGGATTGATCCGGGATTTTTTTTTTTAAATCCCCCCCTAGAGCCAATAGCGGCTCCCAGAATATTCCGGGAAGCCCATATCAGAGATGCCTACCGTCCCGGAATTTCCGTATTTTGTTCCGAAAATTTAAAAAAAAAAAAATGTTCAGGAAAATAAGGAAATTTGTTTCGTGTCCCGGAAATTTAAAAAAACTCGTAGCAGCCGACACAATATCTGCTTTACGGCAAGACGCTTCCATCTCGCTTCGAGAACTAGGCTACAAAGCACTAAGATTTACTTCCCTTGTTGGATATTCCCGAGTTACAGACGGAAAGTACCGAAGTTCTCGACCGAACATTGCCGAAGACAATGTAGTGCTTCAGCGCATGCGCACTCGTTAAATTTTGGCTCTATCGAGCGGGATACAAGATGTCGAAACGGACAGGTAGTGAGGCTAAAAAAGCCAGTGATTGTGGTGTCACCGTGAAAAAAAGACGATTACAATGTTATGTGGAACGATATACAGAGGCATATCCTTTCATTGTGCCTGGAAAAGATCAACACCGGGTTCGATGCACTGTGTGTGACAGCGATTTTGGAATTGGAACTGGGGGGATAGATGACATAAAAACACACGTTGAAGGCCCTAGACACAAGGGAAATGCTGAAAAAATCGCAAAAAAGAAAAAAAGTGCTGAGCAACAGGCTCATATCTGGATTTTTTCCGTCATCCCAAAGTTCATCAACGGAACCAACCACTCACGAATCCGATGTCATTAGGGCTGAAGTGAAACTGGTTGATCTCGTCGTTGAAATGAATCTGCCAATGGCCGCTTTGGACAAATTGAACAAAAGTTTGCCTGCGATGTTTGTGTGTGTGTGATGCCTCCGGAATTAGTGTCCAGGAAATTCAGAAGTAATGTTCAGGAAAGTCTGATTTTAGGGTAGGCAGCCCTGCCATATGACATCACAAAGCACTTAATATAGCGGCCAATCATTGAATACTTGTGTACCTACCACACTACGTCATCAAAAAAGGGGTTGCGCTTGACATCACATGCATTAAATGCGGTATTTTCATTGGTTAAAGGGGTGAAATAATATTTTTTATTTGGGTCGATCTATTTCGGGGTCAGACTGAAGAGAATACAAATGGCGACCAGGGACGGTATTCATGTCGAGATAGCATGAGACTTAGCATAATGCTAACTTAGAAGCTCTTCCAAAAGTCCTATTAAATCCTATAGGACATTGGAAGAGCTTCTAAGTTAGCATCATGCTAAGTCTCATGCTATCTCGACATGAATACCGTCCCAGATTTTTACTGTCCATTCGAAGAGCTTTCCAGGCAGATTTTTGATGGTAGAGATCGTAATTGGGGCTTGAAATGAGTCAGTTTAGATTATATTATCACTGGCAAGTACGATGATGTGAGAATTTTGAACTTTTCAACGGAAAACGAAGTGAAAATTGATCGCGATGTTGCCGAGTTGCAACTTGGCGGCCGGCCGAGTGAATTTCTCTACAGGTGCGATCGCGAACATTTCCAGGTATTTTGCTTTTTTCTGCTTGTTTTATACTAAAATCGACAAAGAATTAATGACTGAAGGTACTAATAAAGCTTTTCTGACGAAATTGAGCAATAAAATCATCGCAATATCGAAAATCGACGCCGATGTTCGCGGAAACCGATCTTGCTACGGTTACGGCTAACAATCAAAGACTTGACTTCGATTAGGTCTCCCTTTATTTTAAACAAATTACCCGATAATTCCAAAGATGCCAGTGTCTAAATGTCTTTGGATGATTATTCTTTTATTATTTGCACACCGTTCATCCATCCATCCAAGTTAAAGGCACAAAAATAGCCTGGAGAGTGGTTGCATTTTAAAAAAATTTCAACACACCTGTCCGTTCTTTTTTTTATATTATTAATTAATGAAATCACAGTCTTACAATCACATTCATGCCAACCCATTTTATAGGCTTTATTTTATTGTATTTATTATTAATCAAATTTTGTTCAGGGGGTGGGCCGCGGGTTGTTGAAAATCTAGTTTTCCTTTTTTCTTTCTTTGGTCCAATCCCACCCCTGTGGTATGAGACTGGGGCCACACATCCCCATGAACAACGCGAGGAAACCAATAACTGCACAAGAGGATGTAACTGGTGTGAGACTGGGGCCACACATCCCCATGAACAACGCGAGGAAACCAATAACTGCACAAGAGGATGTAACTGGTGTGAGACTGGGGCCACACATCCCCATGAACAACGCGAGGAGGCCAATAAACTGCACAAGAGGATGTAACTGGTGTGAGACTGGGGCCACACATCCCCATGAACAACGCAAGGAAGCCAATAAACTGCACAAGAGGATGTAACTGGTGTGAGACTGGGGCCACGCATCGCCATGAACAACGCGAGGAGGCCAATAACTATACAAGAGGATGTAACTGGTATGAGACTGGGGCCGCACATCCCCATGAACAACGCGAGGAGGCCAATAAACTGCACAAGAGGATGTAACTGGTATGAGACTGGGGCCACACATTCCCAATCGCCTCCATGGTTCGTGGGGTCCTTTCAGGTGCTTTAAAGTGCTGTGAAATTGATCAGTCATCAAAAGGCCTGTTAAGTCCTTTATATCAGCAAGGAGGTCCTATCTGCTCAGCCCCCCCAAAAAAAAGAATGCTCAGCCACAATCGTCGGCGTCTGGCTCTGCGCCCACCACGTCTGCAAGTACAACTACAAACATAGGTTTAAATAGGTCCTTTAAAAAAATTTGCTGGTCCTTTTAAGGTCCTTTTTTGGCACTCTTCCAAGTCCCCACGAACCATGGCCTCTCAAGATCGCAGTGCCTCGAGAGGTCTCTTGTGTGACGACAAAAGGACTTGTAAAAGGATTTTTTTTTTTTTACTATAATGGAGTAAAAAGAAAATTACTGGAAAGTTGGCTTGCAAAAAGATTATAGATCACTGATCTATAAAAAGTACAGATTCCATTGCAAATAAATCTGCGACAGTAGTTATGCACTTTTTATTGAATTGCCTTTCAATGGTTTATTATCATTGGTTGACATTAGCCTGCAATAAGGGCCAACAGAAGCATGAGAGCAACAGTAAAATAGATGATTTTCAACAGTAAAATGGAAGATCATGACAGTTTGAATGTCCTGAGGAAGACGGACTCATCAAACGGGTAACTTTGCACTGGCTCTGTAGCGCTGCAACCAAAGGGATGGGTTGGCCTTTGGGGACCTTCCCTGGTGCCAGCCATGCTCAAATCCTTATAGTAGAGCAGTAGTCCCCAGTATGGACAAATGTCTGATTAGATTTTTAACTCTGTCACGCTTTGTCTTACTGATTCCTGCAAGAGCCAGGACATTGTCCTGTTGATTTCTCCTGCCTCAGGACAGTTTGTCCTGTTTGTCCTGTTGATTTCTCCTGCCTCAGGACAGTTTGTCCTATCACTTTTCGATTCCCAGTACATCACTGGTAGAGTGGGGATGTACACTGAGCAAGGCATCTCCACCACAAACAAATTATAGCCCAGCCATCCAGGTTAGCATCTGCTATAGTCATCAGACCCTGTTCACTCTTTTCGAGTAGTATTCTACTCAATTTGGACCTACTATTCAAAATTGAAAAAAATGCTCTAATAACTTGTTTTCAGTGAACATTGGTGGTTTAATGAAGAGGACTACTCGTTTCACACCAAAACTATTCATTCCAGCTATCCAGACTACTCAAGACTTGTGCAGGTCTGAGTCATGCTCGGAAGCGACTGGCATACACAATTGATTTGTGGGGATACCGGGGGATATTTTGTACAAATAGTTCCTCCACCTTCTGGAAGTTCTGTGCTTGTAACTTTTGTCTAATTCTGTCGTTCTCTTTGACTCTGCCTTTTCCCTTTGCGTACTGTCATCTGCTGTATATCTCACTGGTCCATTCATTCTCCTCCTGCCTTTTTTTCTATAAATTCTTACAAAGATTTCTTCAGCCGAAGTCGGACATGCTGGGCCTAACTATTCCTTAGTTATGTGCATAACAGCAGCATGACGCATCTACGCTCATATGACAGGAAACTGAGCGAACGAAGAAGAAGATTTGTGTTATCCTCTCTAAGCCACCTTGTTTCTGATATCTCTCTCCCCACACAACCACAACACAACAATGTATCATAATAATAATGTTTGGATGATTTTATTTTAGAACAAAAGAACAAAATTGTTCTTAATCTCGTCTCTTTTACAAAGACTATGTTAACACCAAGAAAGAACTACAACATTCAAGCACAAAACTAAATCTAAGAAATGTGTTCACTTTTCACAATACCATTAAAACAAATAATTTTCTCAGTTATGACTAAAATAATGCAACTCGTGTAAACGAAAACTTGTAAAATAGCAACTATTAATTGAGTACAATTCCAAGTGAATAAATAACTATTCCACATGATTGTATTTGCATAAATGCAATTTTAAGTGATTGCCTTCTTACGGTGCTCAATGGTTAGGTTTCTGGTTCTACAACCCTGCTGATCTGAATTTTACTTCCCTTGAAAACTGATCCAAAATTTCAGTTGTATCTTTCATACAAATTCATTTGTATCTTGTTAATACCATTCACATACCTTTTATGCACATTTGTTCACATTTTATACCCAAAAAAAATCATACAAACCCATTTACCCAAATCTGTTCATACCTTTTATGCAAATCTGTTCTACCAATTATGCAAAGCCAATCATGTTTTAAACATCTTCCTACTTTTACAAAAACATCTTCATATTTTTGAATGGATCCATTTCACTCTTTTTTACAATTAAAATTTACCTTAGATTCTGTTTACGAAAAAGAATTTAACAAATTTCTCTGGTGATATTTTTAACGTCAAAAAATTCAAGAAAATGCTAACAGAAAATTAGCCAAACAATCTGTATTGCATTCATCAGGAAGATAAATCACAAATTTTTCGGGTGATGTTCCAACTTCTAAAAATTTTTTAAAAGAAAATGCCAACAGAAAATTCGGGTGATATTCTAACTTCCAAAACATTCAAGAAAATGCCAACAGAAAATTCGGGTGATATTCTAACTTCCAAAACATTCAAGAAAATGCCAACAAAAAATTGGCCAAACAATCTGTATTGCATTCATCAGGAAGATTATAATTTAACACATTTCTCAGGTGATCCAACTTCTAAAAATTTAAAAGTCAGACAATGTCACCAAACTTAATCAACACTCCACATCATTAGTGGTCACACATGTTAGTTAAGTTTTAAAACGTCAATTGTAAGCTTTTTACTGGAAGGTTTTTATACACGACCACATTTTAATCCTTTTTTTAAACTTTGTTTCAAATCTTTACGTTTATAATTGTATATTTTTAACTGTGATATCACGTGGTTGGATTTTAAACTGTGATCGTATGTGCTCAAATTTTGACGTGACAGCCCTGAAATGGCCATAGCAGTCAACGGGGCTACAGACAAACCTCTATTTTAAGACTTCCAAAATGTCCGGAAAAATCGGTCGTAAATTGGAGAGGTCGTATGACGGAGGTTTTCACTGGCAGCTGTAGAAAAAAAAAAGTTCAGCACAGTTCATACTCTCTTCTTCATGCACACATACAATGACATATTAAAACTGGATTTGGGTCTTTCCAACTCCATAGGATTGTGCAATCGATATTAGTTTCACTTTGCCGACTTCTGTTAATCACCTCCACTCTCGTCCAAAGTCTGGTTTTCTTTTTCAAAGTCAGTGGTTTTCGTATGCTTTTCTACAAGGGAAGCGACTCCGCTTTCAGGCCCTTGACCATGGTCGTTTCCCTTTGCTCGAAGTCTATGCAGACAACAACGGTCGTTAAAAACCAACAAATTGGCAGTCGTAAGTCGCGTTTTAGAGGAAGTCGTTTAAGAGGTCGTTTACATAGTAAAATGCATCCGTGCCAGCAAATACAGTCTCAAATGAGAGGTGGTCGCTTAACAGAGGGTCGTAAAATAGGGGTTTGTCTGTATAAACAATCAATCATCAAACATCACACATGTTGCTGCAAATACCAAATAACCTCTTGCACAATACAGTCAAACCTCTATTTTAAGACTTCCAAAACCCCAGTCTTCAATTGGAGGGGTCTTCTAACAGAGGTCATTTTTATAGGAAGAGTTCACCAAAAGTCAGTCTTAAATGAGGGGTCTTTTAAAGGAGGGTCTTATAATAGAGGTTTGACTGTAATTAGTGATTTTGTCATGGATATTGGCCTGTAGTAGTTGTAATAATAATACATAGCATTTATATAGCGCCTTTCTTTAGAATTCTTCTTCTGCGTTCCCAGGCCATAATGGGTAAGGTACATACGTGTTCAGTTTTCACTGGTCTCCCCCAGCTGAATACACATTCCAATTTCGGAGGACCTCAAAGGAGAAAAAATGCGATAATGTTTTGTTTAAAGGCAGGAGAATGGGCTAACAAGTCAGAAAGACAGTAGATGACGAAAAGCGAAGGGCAGAGTCAAAGAGAGTGGCAGAACAGAGGAAGTTGCAAGCACAGAACTTCCAGAAGGTGGGGGAACTATTTGTACAAAACACCCCACGGGGGGGGGGGTGTCTTTAGAATTAAACTCAAGGTGTTCCCATTCACTGATTCACACGCAATTGGGCTAACATACACTATCATTCTACACATCCATTAGTACAGTGAGAGTTGTACAACAGATGCTTTTCATCGATAACTAGCGCAACGCTGAGTACCAGTAACGCCTAGTAACGGTAACGCTGAGTACAGCAAATTTGAAGCGATTGGGTTAAGAAACGGCGGAGTCGCATAGCGCGCGTTGCTGAACCGATTCGCTTCCGGTTTGGTACACGGATAGTCACCGTCCCCGGTCATCTTCCTGCCAAATGCGAAGGCAATCGGTCCAGAAACAACGGAGATACGGGCACCGAGAGGCCGGCGGATGCGCGTTTCGCGCATTTGCCGAACCGCGCAAATGACACGGCCGCCTCGGTTGCCGTTGCCATCACCCCGTTAGGGCTCACAGCAAATTTGAAGCGATTCAGTCGAAAAACGGCGGAGTTATAAGGCCCGTTTTGTGTTTCACACACACACACGGACACTTGGCTTTTTACTATATGATGGAAGCGCATGGTAGTTACAGGGATGGGAATGGTCCTCCAAGCAGCAAATTTCCACCAAAATGGCATTGCTCTTCCGTCGGGGAAACAAGTCTATCCTCCGAAAACAACAAAAACTACCCAATTTAACCATTCTAATGCTGTTTTAGGTCTTCTATTACCAAGGTTACTAAATTTCAAGACTCTTAGTGATGAAAATAGCCCTTCATTATTCTAGCCCTTACCCGAGTCAGGGCAAAATTTGGAGGAAATTGGCGCTCGGAATAAAGGTTGCTGATCTAGCAATGGGCTTAGGACGATAAATTGACCGCCACAGGACTCGTCTTCCTCTCACTATGCCCAAAAATAAGAATAGCGCGTGATAAGCCCCTAACGGTTGGTTGGACTGCCCTCTGGCGGTCAATTTATCGTCCTAATTTATTGACCATTATAGTCTTACAATCTAGGAATTAATAAAATTGTTGACTATTCAGGATCCAACCCAATAATCTCACAAACTGGGGCACACGGGCACGTTTGTGAAGACTGGCACACCTTAATCAAACGTATGTACACGAAAAGCGCTGAAACAATCGGTGCAGTGGAACCTCGCTGGTAAGAGATCTTATTTTGACCAAGTGTGGCTCCCATACAAATTTCCTCATGCATGAAAACAAGACATCACTTTAAAGTGCAACCTCAATCATCGTATATAAGGAAAGTATGTGGGCCACACCGACCCAGAAAAAAACCAAGGGACTTAATCCAGCCGGGTCACGTGGGTCTTTAAAAAGAGCTTGTCAAGCCTACATATGGATAACTTTCATCTTACACAACAAAATTAACCATTTTAAGACTTAAAAACAGGTCTTAAAGACCCACCAGATCATGTCAAAACCACAGGTTCCACATGTTTTCCCTCTTTTACAGAGCAGCCCCAATTTCAAGTTGTGGGCATTTGTATATGGGTCACAGCTACCCAGAACAAATCAGGGACTTAATGGTGGTGGGCCAGTGTCTTTAAGTAGGAGTAAAGGGGGGGGGGGGGGGGTTTGGTTATAAGGGAGGTTACGCTGCACCTACTGTTTGAGCAAAAACAGTATTAAACAATGGTGTACCAATAATATCAATAACAAATATGTGCACTTTCGGGAAAAGAAGTTGCAGTTGGACACATGTGGACTGTGAGAACTCGATATGTAACTGAACTAATTTATCCAAATTTAAAACACATGACAAGGCATTTTTCATAGAAAAAGTCCAAACACTGACCAATTTCAACCAGTAATAATTAGTTACTTTAAACAGCGATAACAATTAAAAAACGTACATAAATACAAAGGAGGAACTAAAAATATAGCCGTTAATATACACACACAAAATCTGTTAATACACACACACACACACACACAAAATGACATCTACTGCCATGTAACGGAAGAAAGATAACATTGATGATAAATCTGAAACTTGTGAAAGACAGAAGGGGAATGAACAAGCACGAAACGTTTCAATTTAAAATGCATACCGGTATAAAAACATGGTGGAAAGGTGTGATCATTCAGGAAGAATTAAAGCAAATTCTTTCAATTTTGTATGCTATTTAAGGTTATTTTGGAAATGGTCTTTTTTGTTTTAGACAAATTTGGTGAACAAAAGGTTAAAGCTTTTTGGGGCAAGATTGATTGCCTTTATTTGTAAAGGAATTTCATGCTAAAAAGAAAGAAAGCTTTATTTGTAAAGGAATTTCATGCTAAAAAGAAAGAAAGCTTTATTTGTAAAGGAATTTCATGCTAAAAAGAAAGAAAGCTTTCTTTGTAAAGGAATTTCATGCTAAAAAGAAAGAAAGCTTTATTTGTAAAGGAATTTCATGCTAAAAAGAAAGAAAGCTTTATTTGTAAAGGAATTTCAAGCTAAAAAGAAAAAGCTTTCTTTGTAAAGGAATTTCATGCTAAAAAGAAAGAAAAAAGCTTTATACAAACATTGTACACAAATTCATAATCCATTCCTTCTTTCTATTAAAAAGTAAGCATTGCTTTCTTTGTATTTAACGCCAGTCCTTGACAGAATTAACCTCAAATGACGCTGAATAATTATGCACACACACCACAATCTATGATGCCAAGCACATAAATAACGGTTGTATATGATTACAAACAAGCATTTCTAAAATAACTGGTCCCATTGTACATTTCTTTTCACATCTATTTTGATTTAGTTTTTATTCATAGCTTTTGCACAGATATGTGTGGCTTTAAAAGTCAATAGGGCTATAATTTTAATCTTACCATAATTTTCTGACTATAAGGCGATATTTTTTCTCCAATTTCACCATGCGCCTAATAAACGAGGGCGCCCTAGTAGTGAACAAAATCATGAGAAGAGAGGCAACGGTTGCCGTGTTCAGTAGTCTACTGTGTCAAAAGTCATGAGTCGCCGATACGACGAATACTCGCGTTAAAATGCTTCAAAATACCTACTATTATCCGATATACCTTCTAACAGATGACACAACCCTTCATTGGATGTAAAAAGCATCGTTGTACTTAAAATGCCATAATTCTATCAGTTTTCGCGAAGAAAAATCCAGACACAACATGAAGCAGCTCAAATTGAAGTTCGATTATTTGAGAAGGGAGCCAACTCTCGTTTATGACAGCAGTAATGGTGGTCGGTAAGCGTTTACAGGACATGTATGGGCTTCAAACTTCGACTTTCTTTTGCAAGGTGTGTATCACCTTATAAACGAGGGCGCCTTTTACTTTAATTTTGTCAGATTTTTCTTGAAAATTGCCATATTCGCCTTATGCACAGCAGCGCCTAATGATCCGAAAAATATTGTAATCTACATAGATATGTGACCAATGATTCTTCATATATGGATTTCAAAAATGGGTTTACACAACTAATCACAGAATTATTTTTCTGACCAAGTTTACAAGAGATGAGCACATACAATACAAGAGATCAGAATGAGTGGCATACCAAAAAATTCATAGATTAGATTTTAACCACATTAACGAGGATTGGAAATAAAATAAGGCTGATATATTAATACACATTAACTCTCACAACATACATACTTGCGCACACACTTTGGTTCATAAAGATTTTGCATGCAAGCATACACATGTCGTAACATCTGTCATGGAAATTGACTTAACCAACTCTGTACACACACATACAGAGAAGCACCCTTCTAATACAGATGCTCAATTTTCACCATTGGAAAGTCTGGTCGTTAAAGACCCACCAGATCATGTGTCAAAATCACAGGTTTCACGTGTTTTCCCTCTTATATATAACTGGAAAGAAATCTCGTTTTGACCAAGTCTGACTCCCATATAAATGGCCCCAAATTCAAACCGATACATCAGTTTCGCCTCAATTTGAACTTGGGGAAATTGGAATGTGGGTCACAGCAACCCAGAAAAAAAACCCAAGGGATCTCTCTCTCTCTCTCACACACACACACACACAATCAATAGACCTACACACATCAAATGAGACGTACATCCAAGGAAAAATGATAACAAGGCAAATAGGATAGTCCTATCTAAGAAACAATTACAACAACGAAAGCCCATCAAAACATGAACACTTTCATTTTTTAGTTTTTTCACCAGACATGGTTTTTTTTAAATACTAGTGCAAAGTGAGAGGAAAAATCCCCCTGTACCCAGGTTCGAACTCGGGTTTACTTGACACAAAGGGAAATAGATATGAACACATTTTGTTAAAAATACTTTTTTTTTTTTACTTGAAAATTTTGTTCTTTAACTAGATCTGAATTTGGGACTTACCAGTTTTTCTTCCATTTTCACAACCTCATTTACCCCAGATAGAAAGTCGTTAGAGATAGGAGCTTTTGGTGGAAGGTGGCGGGGGAAAATTAGAGAGCTGACTATGTATCCAACTCAAAAATTAAAAAAATCGATACAAGGTTTTAATTTCACTGATGATGGCTCAGAACAGGCTCCACTGAACTCCACCGAAGCGACTCGGCAGCAGTGCAGTGTCTCCTGGTGGTTGTTTCCCGACGGCTTCACATAGTTTTGCTCCCTGTGGAGCAATGCAGGGATGTATTTGAGACAAACATCTTATATATAGGATCACAGTAATAATAATAAATAAATCTTCTATAGCGCTATTCTCCTGACACAGCAGGATTGACCGCTTTACATGGGGGAAAGAAGTAAGTTTACCCCATGCACGCAAAACATTCAAAATACATGTACTTAAAATTATTTACAAAAAAATCAGTATCTCAAAACTCAAATTTAAAATACCTACATAAAACACAATTTAAAAATAAAATAAAAAACTTTACAGGGTTGACTGACAGTGTTATCAATATTGATGATTGTGGCGGTGCCATAGCCGATGAGGTTTAACCGAGGCGTGGTCACCGCTACACCTATCTGTATTGATAAAAAATCGGGACTTTACTGGTTTCATACTGCCTCCGGGCATTGCCTCCAGTATTGTTCCCACCATATTTGTATTTACAAATGTCCGATTCAGACCAAGAGGACGTAAAACACCATTTTCGTCGTCGACTGACAGTGGATGGATGGACAGAAATTATCAGATATTATCTGAAAACATGCGTCTTCAGGCCAGTTTTGAAGGAAGACAGATGAAGAGCTGCGGAGAGAGAGAATAGTGTTGTCAGTAGGGGGCTTAGTAGGTGTCCTGAACAGGCTCCACTGAACTCCACCGAAGTGACTCAGCAGCAGTGCAGTGTCTCATCAGTTAGTTGCCTCCTGACGGCCTAACATAGATTCGCTCCCCTTGGACTGCTGGTCTCGGATTCTGCAATCTCTGAACCTGCGGAGGTGTGGCTGCGAGTTGGGACTCGGAATGAGCGGCGTGGGAGCAACGCCACTGTACGGCCCAGAAGATGGGAAATATAAAAAAATCAGGTTGCCATTTACACCTAGGTGGAGTAAGGTGAAGAACATTCAGTGGAAGCTCCCTTACAAGATCGTCCAAAATGAGGTCTTGAGGGAGTTGTTTAATACTTACAAAGAAGGGCAATGTCTCGGAGAAGTAGGTCTTAAGTGAGAGGGAGTCTTATAATGGGAGGTCTTACAAGGGAGGTTCCACTGTTGGGAGTAAAGTATCTTTACTAACAATACTACGTCGAGCTTGACAAGATTTGAAAACTGACCAAATTTACAAAACATGGTTCTACCACAGCAACTCTCAACAATAATAAAAATTATAACATAAGTACAGCACATAACTAAAACAATGAATATCGCAGAACAAATATAACCGACCACAGATAGATGTACAAATGCATAAAATTAACAAAACATGTAAACGGATATTTCCTACACATACAATACCTACACCGATTCAGAACTCGCGACCAGCCTACCAACCATTCTAAAACGAACGCGACTAAACAAGCTGAGCACATGAAGGTGGATATAACTCGTCTTTTTTCTCCTTCTTCTTGACAGTTTCCTGTCAATTATGATCACAGATGCGTCATGCTGCCGTTATGCGCCCAAGTAAGAAATAGGCCCAGCATGTCCGACTTCGGCTGCAGGAAATCTTTTCGAAAGTGTTTCTTGAAGAAAAAATAAGGCAGGAGAATGGACCGGCAAGACAGAAAGATAGTAAATGACGGCAAAAGAGTGACAGATTCATGGGTGCAACTTTTCCTGGTATACAAGGATTTCCTGTTTTTGAATTTTACCAAAAAAGGAATCTTTTTTATTTTATTTTTTGTCAAGCAAGATCTTTGTGTGTCTACTGTAGTTTTCAAACATAAGCATTTGTATAAATTGTGGGGGGAAAAAACTAAAATACCTTCATAAATCAATTTTTTCTTCAGCGGGACATTACCCCTGGACCCCGGTCTTTCAGGGCTTTTTCATTTTGTGTAGTTGCACCCGAGGAGGTTATAAGCACAGAACTTCAAGAAGGTGGGGGAACTATTTTTATGAAACGCCCCCCGGGGTATCCATACTGGAGTATTCTAAACAAACGCAACGAAACAAGCTGAGCACATGAAGGTGGATACGACTCCTCCTCTTCCTTCTGTGATGATCATACAGTGTCACCGGCCTCTTTGTTGAGGCTGTTGCTGGAAGTGCTCACAGGAAAGGGGATGTTGGAATCGGGCTCTAAGATCTCTACAAGGTAGAACAGTTTCTTGCCGCGTGCCCAACTGTACGTGTTGTCGAATCGCAATACATCTGCAGACAAATAAAATAAATCAAGAAGCAGATCAATTACCCTGTTTTACTGACTACCGTATTTTTCAGACTACAGTACTCCCTCCCATGAACGACTATTAAAACGCACCAACAAAGTGGTCTGAAATGGGAGGTGGGTGGGAGAGGTCATGACAAACATAAACACATAACACATAAGTTTACACATAAACAACAAAGTACCCTGTATATTTTAAAGCAAGATTTTACTGACACAGTAACTGCATTATATTCCAAGTGCATCAATTTGAAATACCCATAAACCAATTTCTCCTCGCATCACACAACCACTCCCAAACTTGGTCCGTTCAGGTCCGAGTACGTATGGCGTATTTTCGCTTTGGCCGTACATTCGTTCAGCTGTTTCGCCAGCTTCCCATAGAGCTGTCAGCGATTCTCGCTCGATAATTATTGTTTGGATTTGGGTTTTCCAACACCCAAGGATTGTGCAATGGATCGGCAGCTTTCCCTTTTGTCACTTCTTTCAATAACTTTGATTCTTTCTTCAAGAGTAGGCCTAAGAATTTTCTTTTTCTTCCCCGACATTGTGATCGTCAGAGAGGAAGCTGTCTGCTACACGCATGCGCATTGAGCTACTTTTCACTAGGGGAGATAACTAACCACGCAGAATGGTGGAAACTGCACAACTGTGCTCGTTGAGCGAAGGTTCAGCGACAAATCTGACCGTCTTTCTTCGTTTTCTGTTGTTTTCCACGATCTTTGTGGGTTTGATTTTTGTGACATGGTCGTCAAAATCGGAAGGCAAGAGGTCGTTAGTCGGGTACTGGAGGTGGTCGCTGATGAGAAGACAGTCATATAGTAAAACCGATCGGTCACTGAAAATCAGGTTGGAAAGTGGAGGTGGTCGCTGAATAAGAAGGTCGTATGAGTGAGGGAGTACTGTATAAGGCGATACTTTTGTTCAAGGACTCGGACCCCTGCCCCTTATAATGCGACTGATAATATAGTAAAAAAAAAGTAAAGTAACAAAATCTGAAATTTGGGTACAATTTTCGGGGTGCGCCTTATACAAAGGTGCACCTTATACAGTGGACCCTCCCTTATAAGACCTTCAAAAATAATCCAAAATGAGGTCGTAATGAGGGGTCTTATAAGGGAAGCAATTTTAATACTCGCAAAGAAGGGCAATGTCTCGGAGAAGTAGGTCTTATATGGGAGGGAGTCTTATAAGGGAGGTTCCACTGTAGTAAGAAAGTAGTAACAAAATCTTGGGTAAACTTTTGGGGATGCCTTATAGTCCGAAAAATTCAGATTTTAGTATTATAGTTTCTTACTATATTCAGGCATGAAAGAATTCCGCGTTTTGCGGAAAATCCGCAGAAATTTTTCAAAACTTCCGCGGGAAAAAAAAAATTCCATGTAAAGGACCGATCTTGCCGTATTCTTAGATCTACAAGTCTCTATTTGGCGATTCTCAAACTGGTTAACCGGAAGTCGCTCGCTTCATTTGTGCGAAGGAAGGCGAAATGAGTAGCTCCCGCTCAACAAAAGTAGCGATGTTAGCTGAAAATGTGGGTGGAAGGATATTTGTGCCAACCAAATTTTCGGAATAGATTTTCCCCCGTCCCCGCTGAACAAAACTTGTGACGTGAGCTAGGTGAAAAGGTGGTTTGAAAAAAATAAATTGGGAACGTTCTGCCCCCCCCCCAACAAAACTTCGGATGTTAGGTGAAAATCCGGGTGGAAGGATTTTTCTCAGCTGAAAAAAAATCATTCTTTGATGCGTGAAGTTTGTGCTGGAAATTTTTTTTGGGAAACGTGCTCCCCCCCCCCCCCCCCCCCCCCCCCCCAAACAAAACTTCGGACGTTAGGTGAAAATCCGGGTGGAAGGATTTCTTGGGTGAAAAAATCTCCTCTTTTTTGATGTTCATCCACTTTCATGCCTGTATATTATAAGGCGAAGGGTCGTCTAGGAAACAAGTATCGCTTTAGAGTCTGGAAAATACGGTACAGATTTCAGGGCCTGCTACACTGCATACGATTCGCTGTCAATGCGATGCGACTGCGACGATGTGGGTCATGATTCACATGAAATTCATGCACTGGGTCTGCTTGAGAATATAGGGCGAAAGTAGTAGAATTATTTTTAGGCCAAGTATTTCTTGTGAGTTGCATCGTCGCAATCGCATCGCATCGACAGCGAATCGTATGTAGTGTAGCAGGCCCTTCAATCTACAGAAGATTAAGAAAAGCAGAGCCTGTTCAATTTCTTAGGGACTCCTTCACTTACAGTTAGAGGGTCCTAGAGGCGGGATAGAGGGTCCCAGTGGCATTGCGAATGCTAAAAAGAATTTGTCTAGTGCATCCCTGGGACCCCCTGCACATTCTTTTAGAGGGTCCTGTAGAATTTTAGTGCTTTATAGACCCCAAAATGGGGGTCCCTGTATGCCCTGTTATATGTTCCAGGTTATTTGCAAGTGACGGAGCCATCTTACGGGATGAGATGGGAGTTATCTGAGCCAGAGAGAGTGACAAACACAGACACATACAAGTTCTTTGCAGGTGACAGAGCCGTCTTCCGGGATGAGATGGGAGTTATCTGAGCCAGAGAGAGTGACAAACACAGACACATACAAGTTCTTTGCAGGTGACAGAGCCGTCTTCCGGGATGAGATGGGAGTTATCTGAGCCAGAGAGTGACAAACACAGACACATACAAGTTCTTTGCAGGTGACAGATGTCTTCCGGGATGAGATGGGAGTTATCTGAGCCAGAGAGAGTGACAAACACAGACACATACAAGTTCTTTGCAGGTGACAGATGTCTTCCGGGATGAGATGGGAGTTATCTGAGCCAGAGAGTGACAGACACATGTTCCAGGTTCTTTGCAGGTGACAGAGCCGTCTTCCGGGATGAGATGAGTTATCTGAGCCAGAGAGAGTGACAAACACACAGACAGACATACATGTTCCTGGTTCTTTGCAGGTGAAAGAGCCGTCTTCCGGGATGAGATGGGAGTTAACTCTCTCGCTGTTCATCACCACCTCCATCTCCCCCGCCTTCTGTCTCCCCTCCCCCGTCCTCCGGAACACCCCGAACCCGATGTCGAACCCGTCCGTCTTGAACTGCCACCTAGTATCAGAAATAAATATACTATTTTATGCACTGTAATGTGATTCGTTTCTCTCCAGACAGACCCCTTAGCCTTCTTCTTCTTCCAGTTGGGGATGTTTATCCTGCCCCGCGCTCACCGGTCTTCATTCAGACCATTAATAGCGCACAGGATGCGTGCTATGTGAATTCGTGTCATCCATCCCACCGGCACACACGGCCTACTCATACCGAATAGTGGGATGGGCTTTAACGTGTGCGCAAGATCAGGGATGCATCTAGAGCGCGGCATTGCGGCATTGCCGCAAAATTGTTGATGTTCCCGCAAAAATAAAAATATGCTGCGGGAAAATCCCCCCAAATTTTGTGAAATCCCGCAAACGAAAAAATCGTTTGAAAATAACTTGTTCGGCACTAGGCCTAGATTGCGTGGCTGCGTGGGCTGTACCGAGTCTGCATTTCCTTTCGACAGTAAAGAACGAGCATTTTGATTGGGTCTTAAAAATAGCATAGCCAAAGAAAACAGTGCGACTGTGGAGTGCAACATTGATCAACAACCTTGTTGTTCCTCATCGGCAGTTAGTGATGACAACGGGGAAAGTTCATCGAATGACGAAGCATCGGATCAGGACTGTGATGTCACCGACGATCCCATTGCTAGTAGTGTCGCTCCACCACCTTTCAAAAAGCGAAAGCATGAGTTCATGGAAAGTTGGAAAAAAAAGTAGACCTTGGCTAGAATTTGACAGCGAATCAAAAGCAATGTTTTGTGACTGGTGCTTGGTGACTGGTGACTGGGCCCGAACCCGCGCACTCGCAAACCTGACGTATTACGAGCTAGCGACTCAGACTTACCAACTGTGCTACAGCGAATATCAAGCAAGGTAATTTTCAAAAAATTATCTGAATTCAGAGAAAAGTGAATGTAAAAAAACATGTCCCATGGGTTTTAAGCTGGACAAGGTGCCCTTCCCCGTTTTGTTTCTTCTTCTTTGATCGCTCTCGCAGTTTCCTGTCAATTATGAGCGCAGATGCGTCATGCTGCTGTTATGCGCCTAAGTAAGAAATAATTAGGCCCAGCATGTCCGACATCGGCTGTAGGAAAAGTTTCTTGAAAAAAGGCAGGAGAATGGATCGGTAAGACGGACAGATTGTAGATAACAGCAAGCAAAGGGAAAAGGCAGAGTCAAAGAGAGTGACAGATTGGAGGAAGTTACAAGCACAGAACTTCCAGAAGGTGGGGGAACTATTTATACAAACATGGGTGCTACTCTTTCATTTTTACACTGATTTCAGTATTTTTAATTTTACCAGAAACTGAACTTCATGTTCTTCATCACAATAACAAAATAGACCACAAGCAATTTGGGGCGTTTGGAATATAGTTGTTTATCTTGGAAGATTACAAAGGCAATGTCATAATTTTACAAGGCTTATCAAACTCTGTCTCTATCATTTTAACTGTCTGTCTGTCTCGTTATATCTCTCTCTCTTAAGTTGCCCCCCTGAATCGTCCGACGGGGCTCTGCCCCTGTACCCTTCCGGGGCCATGGGTCCCTGCCTTTCAGTTTTCTTCATATTGGGGAGTTGTACCCATGTACAAAAGACACACACACACACACACACACACACACACCCCCCGGTATCCCCACGGCGGGACCCTCTTTCAATAGCTGCCTCTGTAAAAACGCGTAAAATCTGAGGACGTACAAACAGACAGCGCGCTACCTGATCATACAGTTGGGTTTGGCCACAGGAACGTCCACTTGAAGACTGGACCCTCGTCCTATGGAAGCCTCCGTGAATCCAGACAGGTCGGCCAGGTCTTGTGAGAAATAGGTCTCTGGGACATCCCCCCCTATGCACACCTGTGAAACAAAAGATGGCGGTAACCGTCACAGCCATGAGGAGAATGATGGCGATGACATGGGTGCAAGCCTTTAAAAACAAATACATCTTCCAAATATTATTTTCTCGTTTGAGCTCCTCCGAAATCAGAATGTGTTGGGTGTATGCAGTGGAGAGACCAGTGAAAACTGAACACATGTACCTTACCCATTATGGCCATATGGCCTGGGAACGCAGAAGAAGAAGAAGACCAGGAGAGGGGATCTCACACGGACAAGTACGCCTTGGCTGTAAGGCTGTGTCAGACCAATTGACATAGGCTAGAACACCAAGGCTACATCATGTTATGCTATGCAGGGATCGTTTTTAGCCACGACAAACTCCTAGCATAACACCGTCAGTCTCCAAAATCCCCGGAAGATGGAGTGTGGCTGCTCATGTGGTGGGTAATCCAAGAACAGGTCACAAACATAATGTTCTCATCCGTAGCTGATGCGTTTGTACCACAGTGTTCAAGTGCTTCGGCTGTTGGGATGATTGATCCCTGGAGTCTTTCAGCCAGGGTATAACGACAACACAGGTATTAGGTATTAGGTACTTTATAGTCACAGAGGCATCTCTGTGAAATTCAGGTTGCTCCCACCTGGAGAGCGCGTCACAGTCAGATGCGCGCCATCTTTTTTTTTTTTTGCATGCGATTTTTTGTGTGACTGATGAGGAAGAAAAGGGGGGGGGGGGGGGTACATTTTGACCAAATGACAACTTTTTCGTTGCCACTGGGTTTAACGTGTGCTAAGTGCATGGGCACACGGGACCTCGGTTTATCGTCTCATCCGAAAGACTCCACATTCAGACCGTAAGGCCCAGTGCAAAGTGAGAGGAAAAAATCTCCTGTACCCAGGTTCGAACTCGGGTTTACTGGACACGAAGCGAACGCGTTACCCACTGGGCCACTCTACACATGGAGCAGCAGCCTACCCGTGAAGTGCAGAAGGGGTTCCCATCGGGGTCGCACTGACTCCCCCCCCAGTACTGCGGAAGCTGGTCGGCGTCAATGTACTTCAGCAAAGTCTGCTTGTAGTTGGCTGCAAGGAAAAAACGCATCATTGCAAAGTTTATAGATACTGTTATCTCCCCATGGGGATAACCGGGGGGTCTTTCGTAAAAATACTTCCCCCACCTTCTGGAAGTTCTGTGCTTGTAACTTCCTCTATTCTGCCACTCTCTTTGACTCTGCCTTTTCCCTTTGCTTTCTGTCATCTACTATCTTTCTGCCTTTCCGGTCCATTCTCCTTCCTTTTTTCACGAAACGCTTTCAAAAACATTTCCTCCAGCCGAAGTCGGACTTGCTGGGCCTAACTATTTCTTAGTTAGGCGCATAACGGCAGCATGACGCATCTGCGCTCATGATTGACAGGAAACTGTCTGAGCGATCGAAGAAGAAGAAGCATGGCATGGGTGCAACTACACAAAAACGAAAAAAACCTGAAAGGCCAGGGTCCAGGGGTAATGTCCCCCTGCAGCTGAAGCAAAAATTGATTTATGAAGGTATTTTAGTTTGCTTTTTCCACAATTTATACAAATGCTTATTTTAAAGTGTTTAAAAAATACAGTAGACACACAAAGATCTTGTTATAAAGTGTTTGAAAAACACAGTAGACACACAAAGATCTTGTTTGACAAATTATGGAAAAAAGGAACTTCCTTTTCTGGTAACATTCAAAAACAGGAAAACCTGGTATAGCAGGAAAAGTTGCACCCATGTTACACCCATGCGTGTGTGTATGCGTGTGTGTGTGTGCGTGTGTGTGTGTGTGTATGCGTGTGTGTATGCGTGTGTGTGGGGGGGGGGTGTGCGGGTGTGTATGCGTGTGTGTG
>CM065702.1:44269964-44297464 GCA_017654935.2 Phymorhynchus buccinoides | reverse complement strand
AAAACTAACTGGAAAGCAGTGATTCGTCCTACAGAAAGGATGAAATCAATCAAGTATTCAGCGTACGTACCATTGATGATGAAGCAGGTCTTGAGGGTTTCTGGGTAGTGGTCTTCGAACACGGTCACTATTTCTATAAATATGTCCACACCTGCCCACACAATACATGTCCTCTCCCAATCACCCCCTCCAAATAAAGAAAGCACATATCAATCTATCATCATCATTATTATTATAATATCATCTTCTTCTGTATTCCCAGGCTGTATGGCCATAATGGGTGAGGTACGTATGTGTCCGTTTTTTCAGTTTTCACTGGTCTCCCCGCTGCATACAGCCAACACATTCCGAGCTCAAAGGAGAAAATTACTTGGGATATTTATTTTTTTTAAAGACAAGAGAATGGGCCAGTAATAAATCAGAAAGATGGCAGATGACAGAAAGCAAAGGAAAAAGGCAGAGTCAAAGAGAGTGACAGATTAGAGGAAATTATGAGCACAGAACTTCCAGAAGGTGGGGGAACCATTTTTGTACTGAAGACCTCGTGGTATCCCCGGTAACCATCATCATCATATCAAAATTAACCATTTATACTATGGATTTAATATATTCAATATTGGACCATCATGATCACAATCATCATTACTGCAACTTTAATCTATTTTATTTTATTTTCACATTGCTTATAGTCCCGTCAACAGCAGGACTGTCACCACAGTAAACATAATCAATGAAGGTGTTCCGTGATGTGCCGCCAAACATGATTTTTAGTTTTTTAAAAGACGTGAATATTTTTAATAAGGTATAAAAAGTCGTGTTCAGTTTTAAAACATCAATTGTAAGCTTTTAACTGTGTAAGGTTTTTATACACGACTAAATTTTAATCCTTTTTTTAACTTTTGTTTCAAATCTTTACGTTTTTAATTGTATATTTTTAACTGTGATATCACGTGGTCGGATTTTAAACTATGAACATGTGCTCAAATTTTGACGTGGTGACAGCCCTGACATGGCCGTAGCAGTCGACGGGGCTGTAAACAACATCAACATCCCATGTGTATTTACTTTACAAACAAACAACCTGGAAAAAAATACAAAATATAAAACAATTTATTACATGACACCTTCATCAATGTACCGATAGCCAATAATTCCAGACAGTGCTGGAGACGTAAGCCATTCCGTTCTGCTTATCGGATCCAGGTTTAAAAAAACAGTACAAAAGGATAACGAATACATACTACTAACAAAAAATGCATTAAAAAAGGCCATATAGGCCAATATGCAGGCAAATATGGACAGCAGAATGCCCACTCAAGTGCGTAAAGTCTCGCATCAGGAAGCCAGTGTACAATAATTTAAAAAAAACCAAGTGGCATGTCATAAATTGTAAAAAGGAAAAATGTGGAAGGGATTTATAAAAAAAAAGGCAGGTGAACGGACCAATAAGGCAGAAAGAAGTAGACGCCAGAAAGCAAAAAGAAGAGAAAAGGCAGAGTCAAAGAGAGTGATAGAGATGGGGAAGTTACTAGCATAGAACTTCCAGAAGATGGGGGAACTATTTTTGCTGAAAGACCCCCCGGTATCCCCACAAGGAGGGCCCTATCCGCGTAAGCCAGCTCAAGCCGTTGACCGCCTCCTACGACGAGGATGTGCGGTAGGACTTTAGGAGGCTGTTGCAACTTTAATTCCCCTCCTCTTCCTCATCATCATCCTCACCTATTTCTCATCATCACTATTGTTGGCTCACTTAACAACAATCCTCATCATTACTACCATTATTTTCGCTAATGCAATAGAAAACGGAGCCGACGTTACCTGGTTTCCACAGGTGTTTCATACCGAAGTGCTCCATGTCGAAAATGATGACTATCATACTCAGTGCTAGCATAACAACAATCCTCATCATTACTACCATTATTTTCGCTAATGCAATAGAAAACGGAGCCGACGTTACCTGGTTTCCACAGGTGTTTCATACCGAAGTGCTCCATGTCGAAAATGATGACTTCATACTCAGTGCTAGCATAACAACAATCCTCATCATTACTACCATTATTTTCGCTAATGCAATAGAAAACGGAGCCGACGTTACCTGGTTTCCACAGGTGTTTCATACCGAAGTGCTCCATGTCGAAAATGATGACTATCTGATCCACCAGACGATTTTGCTGAAACAAAGGCAAGCGATTTCGATTTAAACATAATGAATATAATTATGTACAGAGCATATGCTTGTATTTAATCATGAATCTAACCTCCCTTGCCCATCCCACCCCACTCCATCCAACTACTTTAACACTCAATTTTTAAAGATTGTCATGACTCGATGCCTTATAGTCAAAACTGACTAACTGACTATCTTTAGATGGTCCATTCACTTATCATGGAATTTACTGCGAAAAATGATAACGTATTAAATAAGACTGAAATAATATCAAATGGGGATTATGCTCTTTATATTTCTTCAGTCTTTTTTTATGTTAATACAAGTTATTACTTTTCGCAATATGTTCCATAATAAGTCAATGGACCATCTGATGATAGTCCGTTCTGACTCCAAGACGTCCATGTATGTATGTATGTATGCTGGTTTGTTGAGTCAGACTATGACCTTCCAATAGCGGAGGAGCCAGTTGCTAGTCCAGAGGGCAGGGCTGCAATCTGTGCATAATGGAGATGCCTTGCCCCAGGTATATCCCCACTCTCTTGGCTTAAAGGAATTTAGGACAGGTGGTGTTAGTCCCAAAAAACCCACTAACTACCTTTGCGGCACTAAAGAGACGGCGCAAATGTTGTTAGAAAATTTCTTGAGCGCTTATTCTAAAAGCCCTAAGCGCTTTACAATTTCACTGAAACATCTATCAAAAACAAGCCTTCACATACATGTTCAGACACACTGCCACCCTTACTCCCTCCCCCTTTACCACCCTCATTTTCTCTTGCACACACTCCAGGGA
The DNA here is from genome assembly GCA_017654935.2 of Phymorhynchus buccinoides. Taxonomy (NCBI): domain Eukaryota; kingdom Metazoa; phylum Mollusca; class Gastropoda; order Neogastropoda; family Raphitomidae; genus Phymorhynchus; species Phymorhynchus buccinoides. The sequence continues at coordinate 44,294,504 of CM065702.1, read as the reverse complement.
GAAAGGTGGCAGAGTGGTTAAGACGTTCGCCTGCCGAATATAATGCGTGACTGCAGCGTGAGTGACTCGGGTTCGAATCCTGGCCTCCTCACCCTTTCTTTCTAGTTTGACAGGAAAATCGAACTGAACGTCGAGTCATTCGGATGGGAACTTAAAGCTAGTCTGACCAGTGCGCTTTACGCACGTAAAATTCCCACGTCAGTTGAAAGTCGGTAAGAGCAGGGAGAAATCCCGCTGCCTGGTATGGCCAAATTGATAGCTAGGGTTTCCAAGTGTGTCCACACCCTGTGCCCCCCCCATAAAATAAAATAAATTAAATTGGGTAGGCGCTGCACTTGTGGCGACGCGCTCTCCAGGGGAGAGCAGCCCGAATTTCACAGAGATAACTCTCTGTGACTAGAATATACCAAATAACTATTGTGTAGCAAACTGTACATACATAATAAAACAACACGCAAACTTTTCTTTCAATGATCTACAACAATAATACATAATAATGGTACAACACAACGCATAGTTAACTACACACATTAAAAAAATAAAATTTAAAAAAAGTAAACACATTAAGTTCAAATTCACTTACAAAAAATTTAAAACTTTCACCGACTTACATATGCTTACACCAATGTACTCACACAAGCACGCGCATACACATGCGCACACAGACACACACAATCAATCTCGCCAATGTCTCCTAGTTTCTTATGCATTCCCAAGCCATATGGCCATAAGGGGTAAGATACGTATGTGTCCAGTTTTAAGTTTTCACTGCTCTCCCGGCTGCGTACAGCCGACACATTCCCATTTCGGAGGAGCTCAAAGGAAAAAAATTTGTAAGATTTTTTTTAAAAAAGGCAGGAGAATGGGCCAATAAGTCAGAAAGATAGTAGATGACAGAAAGCAAAGGCAGAGTCAAAGAGAGTGGCAGATTGGAGGAAGCTACATGCACAGAACTTCCAGAAGAAGAAAATCTGTTTACATCCTCCGGTCTGGAACAGACACATATGGGACATTAGTAGATGTAAAGATGGTGGGAACAATCCTGGAGGCAATGCCCGGATTCAGTGCCACACCAGGAAAGTCCCGAATTTCTAACAATACAGATGTCAACAGAGCTTCCAGAAGGTTGAGGAACTATATATCCCCCGTGGGGAGAGAGTCAAGGAGGGGCGGGGTTATCCAGCTCCCCGAATGGAGGCATGAGGCATCCACCCACTGCCGGGATGTCTCCTAGTGAGCCACAGTCCTTCACAGAAGACAAACTTTTACCAAGATCTTCCAAAGATCGACAATCGGAGTAATCTCTATGATGAGTGTAAAAGTACCATATCTTTCTGACTCTAAGGCGCACCCCCAACATTTTACACAAAATTCAGATTTTGTTCTTATATTTTCTTACTATATTGTTAGTCACATTATAAGGCGCAGGGGTCCCAGTCAGAGTCTTTTTGCTTTGGGTTAGCCTTTACCGGATCATGCTTTTGACTACACGGACACGATGGCGGGGGTCTTCCATGAGCAAATTCTGAGGTGTTTATCCCTGTCCGGATGGCAGGGGTCTCCCACGACCCCTACTCAATGCACTGCAGTGCTCTTTAAAGTAGGGGTCGTGGGAGACCCCCGTCATCCGGACAGGTATATCAAAATTACGCGTCATATTACGTCATTTATATTTTATACACATTAATAAAATTTAACACCTTTAAGCCATTTACGTTTTTGACAAAGTCATGAAATTTCATGAAGATTGCTTAAATAGTTTTAGAGATATAACATGTTTTGTGTGTCAAGGGGTCGTGGGCGACCCCAGAAGTCCGGTAAAGGTTAAGCATACTCTGCATGCCCTCACTATTTGTCAGTGAGTATGCGTGTGTATGTGTGCGCGCGCAAGCATGTGCAAGTTAGTGTGCTTGCATGCATGTGTGTGTGTGTGTGCGCGCATGCATGTGTGAGTGCACATGTATGTATGAAATGTCGCTATTTTCTCTCACTGACTGACCTCTGCGGTGAGCTGAGCGAATTGTCGATACATGGACTCCAGAAGATGGACTTTGCATTTGATGATGTCCTGTTTTCGTATCGACTGCAAGATTCCTGGGAGGGGGGGGGGATAAAATAAAAAGAACACAGTCCATTAAGTAAAAGCCTACATTACAGGCACTGGATTTCTTATGCAGTTTCGTTTCAGAATCTGATTTGAAAAACATTTGAAATATAACACACACACACACACACACACATACACACACACACACACACCATATAATTATTATCTTATACAGTGGAACCTCTCTTATAAGACCTTAAAAAATCATCCAAAATGAGGTCTTATAAGGGAGGGGTCTTGTAAGGGAGGCAATTTTAATACTTACAAAGAAGGGCAATGTCTCAGAGAAGCAGGTCTTATGTGGGAGGGAGTCTTATAAGGGAGGTTCCACTGTATCTTAAAAGGCAATCAGTTCTTATGGAAAAAGGTTCAAAGAAGAGCAACAAAGTCGGTACATACATGTAGTATACAAAACTTAAGTTAGGTTAGAATATCAACATTTCTTTTATGACAGCGAGAAGAATTTGGGCAGATCTTCACTCAAGTATTCAAGAGTTTAAGTCAAAATTGATGATTTAAGTGTACAAGACTTTCTCAAACTACCATATTAGTATCTAACCAGAAATAGTACTAACTAAACATTCATAGCATACAGCCGTACTAACAAAAGGAAATTCTGTTTATATATAGTAACCGACTTGCAGCGGGTTTTTTCGGAACTTGTTACCTGCTAACATCAAGTGTGCACAAGATATTAACACTTTCAAAGATCAAATTGACACAAGTTGGCAATACTTCATTGGCATAAAAAAAATGATTATGATAAATAAGCTCATCACTAAAGACTGAGAAAGTACAATTTGACCTTACATGACCTCATACACTTATGTAAAATGATGGGACATTTGAAAGCCCAGTCAGGGCTATATGTGCAAATCACAAGTCCCTTATTGCCTGAAGCCTGAAAATAATAAAAACATGTACGCATGCACACAAGCTCAACACATGCGTGCAAGCACGAAACCATGAAAACACACTTGCATGCCTATCATACAATGAGGCAAAGACGCTTCTGAAACACCAGGCAAGAAGTGATTGGCAACGCAGAAATGATGGCCACAACCCCAAAACTGATGCCATCAAGCAACTGGACAGACGCCAGGCCACAGTCATCTACCGCCTGCGTACTGGCCATTGTGGTCTACGTGCCCAGCTGAGGAGACTGCACCTAGCTGACTCTGCACTGTGTGATTGTGCACAGTCTGACCAGACCCTGAGAAGACTGCACCTAGCTGACTCTGCACTGTGTGATTGTGCACAGTCTGACCAGACCCTGAGAAGACTGCACCTAGCTGACTCTGCACTGTGTGATTGTGCACAGTCTGACCAGACCCTGAGAAGACTGCACCTAGCTGACTCTGCACTGTGTGATTGTGCACAGTCTGACCAGACCCTGAGAAGACTGCACCTAGCTGACTCTGCACTGTGTGATTGTGCACAGTCTGACCAGACCCTGAGAAGACTGCACCTAGCTGACTCTGCACTGTGTGATTGTGCACAGTCTGACCAGACCCCAGCCCACATTCTCCAGGATTGCCCCCTATACACAGTCCAGAGGAACCAGACCTGGCCGGAGGGGACAGACCTACACACCAAGCTGTGGGGCGCAGCCACCGACCTGGAACTCACGACAACATTCGTGGCACCTGCCGGACTGAAGACTTAGAATGGCCAACATCGAACGCCGAGAAAGAGAGAGAGACACTTGCATGCCTGAACTTGACAGATGGTCAAGTACACACACACACACACATCTAATCCGATCTACACAAATGCACACAGTCTACATTCTATAAATCACTCCTGCAACGACCCATCAACCCCCCTCCCACTTCCTAAACAAAAGAAACTGTCTTCCTGATTACAACAGCCCTGTTGGAAAGTGTATTTTCTCAAATAAGCCCTCAAGACATAATACAGCTCTTCTTCAGCTTTGAGTAATATAAAACCACCATACAAAACTTCAAGCAATTCTGTGCAACTGTTCTCAACTTAACCTTAGTTTTATATATAAATTTTTTTTAAAGATTAACACTTTCAATGCCAGCCATTTTTCAGCCAAAACTTTCCATTAAACTTACCTGGGCAGAGAAAAGATTTTGTCTGCAATATTGGGGATTCCTCTCTGACATGCATAAAATAGGGCCTGCCCTTACCTTCCAGAATTAAGAACATAAGGTCACTGGTTAAGAGACCCTCATTTGATGGCTTTTAGTCACATGGGTGTTAAATCATTGTGGTGCCAAAAGGCGACAGTGGTGATGAAAGGGTTAAAAACAAAAGCATGACAACAAATCCCCGCCAACACAAACTCAACCCTCACCCTTAATGTCGATTCTCCCGCAAGGATCCACCCAAATGAGCGACCCCTCTTTGTCCTGCCCGCTGAGGCCCCCTGGGTAATAGCGGGTCATGACCTCGGGGATGATGAAATTGTCCAGGATGGTGTCGGCCCCAATCTGCTCTCGCCACGCAAAGTCGGTTCTCAGCATCATCTCCGTTTTCTTCAGGTCGAAATTCCGGGCTGTAACGGGGGAAAAAAATGTTTTTAAATAGAGACATTTTGTAAATGACTGCAGTACCTTTTGGAGCAACGTAAGAATGGTGAGTAAAGAAAACAAGACACCTGTGAAAAGGAGAAACTTCAACGTTTCGTGCCCTAAGCACTTAGTCATGAAGTGAAGACAGCAAAGTTGGCAGGTTGTAGATCTTCCTCTTGTGAGCATAGTTCACAATCAGCCCAAAGGTCAGTGGGAGAGAAATAGTGGGGGTAGTGGAAAAATAGTGTGATTACAGTTTATGAGGGTAGAAGCTAACTGAGCGAAAGGGTACAGGGGCAACAAGTGAGGTGGGGGAGGGGGGGGGAAGTATTAGGTACTTTATAATCACAGAGGCGTCTCTCTGAAATTCGGGTTGCTCCCACCTGGAGATGTACTTATAATCACAGAGCGTCTCTCTGAATTGGGTTGCTCCCACTGGAGAGCGCGTCGCAGCCAGAGGCGCGCCACCCAATTTTTGTTTGTGTGTGTGACTGATGAGGAAGGAAAGGGTGGGTGGGTCGGGTAAATTTTGACCAAATGACAACTTTTTTCGCTGCCACTGGGTTTAACGTGTGCTAAGTGCATGGGCACACGGGACCTCGGTTTATCGTCTCATCCGAAAGACTCCACGTTCAGACCGTAAGGCCTAGTGCAAAGTGAAAGGAAAAATCCCCAGTACCCAGGTTGGAACTCGGGGTTTACTTGACACGAGGCGAACGCGCTACCACTGTGCCACTCTACAGTGATAAAGTTAGAACATTGCGTTTGTTTTGTTTCGCTTCACAGCACAATATTTCAAACGCAAAAAGAGGACCGTATTTGTTGTCGCCATGCAAAGTCATTTCGAGGCGTCATCTCCGTTTTGTTGAGGACAAAATCTGGGGCTGTAACGGGGAAAAAGAGAAGAAGACAAAAATAGAGAAATTTGGTGAAGTTAGAACAAATTATTTGCGTTTGTTTTGTTTCATTTCACAGCACAATATAGTGGAACCTCCCTTATAAGACTCCCTCCCACATAAGACCTACTTCTCTGAGACATTGCCCTTCTTTGTAAGTATTAAAATTACCTCCCTTATAAGACCCCTCCCTTATAAGACCTCATTTTGGATGATTTTTGAAGGTCTTATAAGGGAGGTTCCACTGTATTTCAAATGCAAAAAGAGGACCGTATTTCGAGGGGTGAATGCCAGAACTGCCCATCTGTGCTCTTTATTCCTTTTGAGATAGACCGTTCTACCAAGTAAAGTCATTTCGAGGCATCGTCACTATTTTGTTAAGGACAAAATTTCAGGCTGCAACAGGAAAATGAAAAGGGAGTGCTAAAAAACTGTCATCAAACAAATGATTCCATTTCATTTTGCAAGGAAAGAAAGGGGGGGGGGGTGTAAATGGGCAGATGGAGGAAAGATTACAGGGAGGGGTGGGGGAATAATATTAATAAGTATAAATAAAAGCATGTAGAACAAGGAAACTCCGTCCATAAGGGTCTCTGACCGATTGGACGCTAATCTCATCACCATCCTTACATGGAAACACACAGTAACGTCTAATGTTACCAAATCTTGAGATGGAAATTTGGAATTGCTACAGAAATAAAAATGTGAATTATACTAACGCCCAACTAAGAATATCACGCGCTAAGCCCCTACCGGTTTGACTGCCCCCTGGCGGTCAAATTATCGCCGAAGTTGGCCATTCCACTTTCAACAAATAGTGGTTTGCACGCACGCACGCACGCACACACACACACACACACAACAACAACAACATACAGTATTTATACGGCGCTGAATCTTGATAGAAATCAAATCGAAGCACACACACGTTAGCATTGATAACGCATTCAAACAAAAACGCAATACAAAGCGAGCACACACGGATGACATCAATGGAATACAGCAGAAACAGACCTAAAGGCAAGAGAGAGAGAAGATAAAGAGAGAGGAGCTTTAATGACGGGGGAACAGGTGGGTTTTGAGGTTAGCTTTGAAAGCAGAGAGGGTCGGTCGCTGACGGAGGGAAAGAGGAAGTTTGTTCCAGAAGATCGGAGGGCACACACACACACACACACACACACACAGTGACACACAAACACACACACACACACACACCGTTTACCTCGTAAAAACCGTAGCAGAAAGCGATCATCATGCTGAGGCTTCAGCAGATCACCAACATTCTCTTTAATCTGAAATCAAATTTAAAAAAATAAACTAGAACGTTAAGACGCTACATCAGCAGCCGCGCTGCACATTTTCTGCTCCAGAGGACCTTGTTCTATGACCAACAACCTTCATTTTTGAACTTGGCCTAGATATCCTAACTACCAATGCACATGCAAAATGTTAGCCTCCTAGTTCCCTCCATTCAAACGTTATCTGTTAACGTACATAATGAGCCAGGCAGCCTGGAACAAACAAACTTCATTGACAACATTACCAGCCTTGCTTGTGTGGCTGGTAAAAATTATCAAGAGTTGTTATATACAGTCCCCCGTGGGGATACCGGGGGGTCTTTTGTATAAATAGTTCCCCCACCTTCTGGAAGTTCTGTGCTTGTAACTTCCTCTCATCTATCACTCTCTTTAGACTCTGCCTTTTCCCTTTGCTTACTGTTATCTACTATCTTTCTGCCTTACCGGTCCATTCTCCTGCCTTTTTTTTCACGAAGCACTTTCAAAAAAAAGATTTCCTCCAGCCGAAGTCGGACTTGCTGGGCCTAACTATATATTAGGCGCATAACGGCAGCATGACGCATCTGCGCTCATAATTGACAGGAAAATATCTGAGCGATCGTGTATATAATTTCTTCTTCTTCTAATAATACAGTGGAGAACTGATAACTCAAAAACAGACAACTAAAAAAACACTGGATAACTCAAAATAATTTTTGGGTCCCTGTATAATAATCTCTATGTTGAAAAGCCTTTTTAAATCAAAATATTGGCTATCTCAAAATAAAATTTTCAGTCCCTTCAATTTTGAGTTAAGCGATTTTTACTGTATCTGTTTCATATCATGCTTTTGTGAGAAACTAGGAGGCATTAGTACTGGGTGTCTTAGTGCTACAGCCAAGGGGATCAGTTGGCCTTTGGGGACCTTCCCCAGCTGTACTGTACTACATGACTCACACTAGTACAGGAGACATTAGCACTGGGATCAGTTGGCCTTTGGGGACCTTCCTCAGTTGTACTGTATTACAGGACTCTCACACTAGTATAGGGGGTGTCTTAGTGCCAAAGGGATCAGTTGGCCTTTGGGGACCTTCCTCAGTTGTACTGTATTACAGGATTCTCACACTAGTATAGGGGGTGTCTTAGTGCCAAGGGGATCAGTTGGCCTTTGGGGACCTTCCTCAGCTGTACTGTACTACATGACACACTAGTATAGGAGACATTAGCACTGGGATCAGTTGACCTTTGGGGACCTTCCTCAGCTGTACTGTACTACATGACTCTCACACTAGTATAGGAGACATCAGCACTGGGTGTCTTAGTGCCAAGGGGATCAGTTGGCCTTTGGGGACCTTCCTCAGCTGTTCTGTACTACATGACTCTCACACTAGTATAGGAGGCATTAGCACTGGGTGTCTTAGTGCCAAGGGGATCAGTTGGCCTTTGGGGACCCTCCTCAACACCCGCTGTCCTCAAGCGCTTTTGGCTTAAAGCGTGAGAGTAGGGATGTCCCCTGGGCAAGGCTTTTCCAAAATGGACAATGTTCAGCCCTGCCCTCCTAAATAGCTGTCACCTTCTCCGGAAGAAGTCAGAGTTGTAAACGACAAATTCATGCCGCGCCATAGGCTGCTTAACGAGGTAGTCAGCCAAATCACATTTTCCTGTGAGGATGCTGTTAAGCGTTTATGCTGTTCTTTTTTTTGAAAATTGATCAAATTAGGTGGAAAATCAATCAATAAAAAATAATTGCAAGATATTATTAAAACGAGGTCATCATTTGCTTGTAAAACTCATCAAAACTTTAACATTCTTGGTTTTCCAATTGATTAGGCTGTTAATCGTAGCTTTTGGGGCTAAATCAGTAAAGGTCTCGGTACACGTTGACATTATTCACAGTGAGTTGTAAGTCATATTATGTATGAGTGTGTCTAAAGGTCTCGGTACACGTTGACATTATTCACGGGATATTTCTATTCCCCATGGCAACACAGTGAGTTGTAAGTCATATTATGTATGAGTGGTCTAAAGGTCTCGGTACACGTTGACATTATTGACGGGATATTTCTATTTCCCCATTGGCAACACAGTGTTAGGCCACTCTTTAGCATGACTTAAAAGACCCACCAGATCACGTGTCAAAATCACGGGTTTCACGTGTTTTTTCCTCTTATAGCTGGTAAGAAATCTTGTTTTGACCAGGTTTGACTCCCATAAGAAATGCCTCCAAATTCAAACCGAAACATCATGTTTAAAGAGCAGCCTCAATTTGAAGTTGGGGGGATTTGTATGTGGGTCACAGCTATACCCAGAAAACAAACCAAGGGACTTAATCGTGGTGCGTCTGTGTCTTTAAACAAGATGGAAATCTGTGTGCTGCCAAAACAGGCCACCTAACTTACATCAAAAACGCCACCAAACCTCACACAATCACGGCTGTTGAATCAATCAATCAATGTAGAGGAAAAGAAAAACATCTAATAATAATAGGTCAGTGTAATTAAACTTTTCCTCTGCTGCTAATAATGCTCGTTCGATGACAAATGACATTTCCGCAATCTCTGTACGACCTTTACTCTTTCATCGAAGAAACTCAAAGTGTCAGAATCTGTGAAAAAACCCAGTAAATTTAAAGCTAAAGGGGTTCAGTGCAATGTGCCCTCATCTCTATGTGTCCCTGTCTCTATGTCCCCATCCAAAGAATCCATGTGTCCCCGTCTCTATGTGTCCCCGTCTCTATGTATCCCCGTCTCTATGTCCTTGTCTTTATATGTCCCCGTCTCGATATGTTCCTGTCTCTATGTCCTTGTCTCAATATGTCCCCGTCTCTATGTCATTGTCTCAATATGTCCCCGTCTCGATATGTCCCAGTCTTTCTATGTCCCTGTCTCTATGTACCTGTCTATATACCTGTCTCTATGTCCTTGTCTCTATGTGTCCCCGTCTCTATGTCCCTGTCTCTATATGTCCCCGTCTCTATATGTCCACGTCTCTATGTGTCCCCGTCTATATATGTCCATGTCTCTATGTGTCCCCGTCTCTGTGTGTCCCTGTTTCTATTTATCCCCAGTCTTTATATGTGTCCCCGTCTCTATATGTCCCCGTCTCTATATGTCCCCATCTCTATGTCCTTGTCTCTATATGTCCCCGTCTCTCTATGTCCTAGTCTCTATATGTCCCCATCTCTATGTGTCCCTGTCTCTATATGTCCCCGTCTCTATATGTCCCCATCTGTATGTGTCCTCTTCTCTATATGTCCCCGTCTCTCTATGTCCTTGTCTCTATATGTCCCCATCTCTATGTCCCCGTCTCTATGTCCCCATCTCTATATGTCCCCATCTCTATTCGTCTTCGTCATCTATATGTCCCCGTCTCATCTCCTCATCTCTTTATGTCCCTGTCTCTATATGTCCCCATCTCTATGTCCTCCATGTCTCTATATGTACCCCATCTCTATATGTCCCCATCTCTATGTGTCCTAGTCTCTATATGTCCCCATCTCTATATGTCCTTGTCTCTATATGTCCCCATCTCTATGTCCTCCGTCTCTATATGTCCCCCATCTCTATATGTCCCCTTGTCTCTATATGTCCCCATCTCTATATGTCCCCATCTATGTCCCCTTGTCTCTATATGTCCCCATCTCATTATGTCCCCGTCTCTATGTCCTAGTCTCTATATGTCCCGCACACACACACACCACACATACATATACTATATAGTGATATACATAGACATATCGCACGCACACACGCACAGACAGACACACACACACACATACACACACAGGCCCGGCATGCGCACACACACACTTTGCATACACACACACACACACATCGTGTACACACACACACAGGGGCCCGCATGCGCACACACACACACACATCATCATGTACACACACCCCATGCCTGCATGGCGTCACACACACCCACACACTATCGTGTAACACACCCACAGGTCCCCACGCATTCGCATGCGAACACCACACACACCACATCGTGTACACACACACACACACACAGGCCCGCGTATGCGCACACATACACAAACACACACACACACATGTACACACACACACACACATGCCCGCATGCGCGCACACACACACACACTTTGCATACACACACACACACACAGAACACACATGGACATACATGGACATAAAAAGATGGACAAAGAGAGTGGCTGGCAATATTTCTAAGTTTCAGATGTATTCTGCAATTGAAGTTTGAAGAAGTGAGTTTTCAGAGCTGACTCGAATGTCAGGAAGGATTTAGCGTGACGGGGTCACATATTCCGTATATATATAGATACGGAACACATAGACTTGGGAGATATAGACAGGGCACAAAGGGATTAGGGACACAAAGAAACAAAATTGGGAGCACAATAGAGAGATGTGTCCCATTCTATATGTGTCCCATTCTCTATGTGTCCCAATCTCTATGTGTCCCCAATTTTGTTTTCTTGTGTCCCTAATCCCTTTGTGCCCTGTCTATATCTCCCAAGTCTATGTGTTCCGTATCTATATATATACGGAATATGTGACCCCGTCACGCTAAATCCTTCCTGACATTCGAGTCAGCTCTGAAAACTCACTTCTTCAAACTTCAATTGCAGAATACATCTGAAACTTAGAAATATTGCCAGCCACTCTCTTTGTCCATCTTTTTATGTCCATGTGTCCATGTGTGTTCTGTGGTGTGTGTGTATGCAAAGTGTGTGTGTGCGCATGCGGGCCTGTGTGTGTGTACATGATGTGTGTGTGTGTGTCGCATGCGGGCCTGTGTTGTGTGTAACACGATGTTTGTGTGTTTGTGTGTGCGCAGCTGCCTGGTGTGTGTGTACACGTGTGTGTGGTGTGTGTGTGCGCATGCAGCCGCTGTGTGTGTGTACAATGATGTGTGTGTGTGTGTGCGCATCAGCCTGTGTGTGTGTACACGATGTGTGTGTGTGTGTTTTGCAAGTGTGTGTGTGCCGCATGCGGGCCGTGTGTTTATGTGTGTGTGTGTCCTGTCTTGCGTGTGTGGCGTGCGATATGTCCTATGTGATATCACTATATATATATGTATGTGTGGTGTGTGTGTGTGCGGGACATTAGAGACTAGGACATAGAGACGGGGAAATATTAGTAGATGGGGACAATATAGAGACAAGGACTGAATTGGGACATATAGAGACAGGACATGAGATGGACATATAGAGACTAGGACATATAGGTGGGTACATATAGAGACAGGACTAGAGAGTCGTGGACATATGAGACAATGACATAGAGATGGGGACATATGAGATGGGGACATATAGAGACAAGGGACTAGAGATGGGAATATAGAGCCAAGACTAGAGAGACGGGGACATATAGAGACAAGGACGTAGAGATGGGGAACATATAGAGACTAGACATGAGATGGGTACATATAGAGACAAGGACGATAGAGATACTTGGACCTAGTATATACAGGAATAGATATGGGGATATAGAGATGGGGACATATAGTAAAGGACATAGAGAGGGGACTTATAGATACTAGGACATAGATAGACGGGCATCAGAGACAATGACATAGAGATTGGACATATGAGACTAGGACATAGAGAGACGGGGACATATAAATACTTGGTATACATAGAACAGGACCACAGAGACGGGGACACCATAGAACATGGCCATCTAGAGACGTGACACAGAGATTACGGGGACACATAGAGAGCGTGGGGATATATATAAGACAAGCATAGAGACGGGGACAGCATAGAGAAAGGACATAGAGACGTATAATAGACAGGTACTAGAGACGTGGACATAGAAAGACTTGGACATTCGAGAAGGGGGGGACATATTAGAGACAATGACATAGAGACGGGGACTTATTGAGACAAGACATAGAGGACAAGGAACATATCGAGACGGGACAATAAAGACAAGGACATAGCGACGGGATACATAGAGACGGGGATACATAGAGACGGGGACACATTGATATTGGGGACGATAGAGACCGTTATCCACAATAGAAGAGGTCACATGCACTGAACCCTTATCTTTAAATTTCTGGGTTTTTTCACAGATTCTGACACTTTGAGTTTCTTCGATGAAAGAGTAAAGTCGTACAGAGATTGCGAAATGTTCATTTGTCATCGAACGAGCATTATTAGCAGCAGAGGAAAAGTTGTTTTACCTGCCTATTATTTTAGATGTTTTTCTTTTCTCTACAATTGATTTGATTGATTCAACACCTGTGATTGTGTTTGAGGTTTGGTGGCGTTTTTGATGTAAGTTAGGTGGCCTGTTTTGGCAGCACACAGATTTCCATCTTGTTTAAAGACACAGACGCACCACGATTAAGTCCCCTGTTTTCTTCTGGGTAGCTGTGACCCACAAACAAACGTCCCCAACTTCAAATTGAGACTGCTCTTTTAAAGGTTTCGTTTTGAATTGAGTCCTTTCTTTGGGAGTCAAACCCTGGTCAAAACAAGATTTCTTCCAGCTATAAGAGGGAAAACACGTGTGAAACGCGTGATTTTTTTTACACGTGATCTGGTGGGTCTTTAAGTCATGCTAAGAGTGGCCTAACACTGTGTTGCCATGGGGAAATAGAATATCTCGTGAATAATGTTAACGTGTACCGAGACCTTTAGACCACTCATAACATAATATGACTTACAACTCACTGTGATGCCATGGGGAAATAGAAATATCCCGGAATATGTCCACGTGTACGAGACCTTAGACCACTCATACCTAATATGACTTACAACTCACTGGAATAATGTCAACGTGTACTCGAGACCTTTACTGATTTAGCCCCAAAAGCTACGATTAACAGCCTAATCAATTGGAAAACCAAGAATGTTAAAGTTTTGATGAGTTTTACAAGCAAATGATGACCTCGTTTTAATAATATCTTGCAATTATTTTTTATTGATTGATTTTCCACCTAATTTGATCAATTTTCAAAAAAAAGAACAGCATAAACGCTTAACAGCATCCTCACAGGAAAATGTGATTTGGCTGACTACCTCGTTAAGCAGCCTATGGCGCGGCATGAATTTGTCGTTTACAACTCTGACTTCTTCCGGAGAAGGTGACAGCTATTTAGGAGGGCAGGGCTGAACATTGTCCATTTTGGAAAAGCCTTGCCCAGGGGACATCCCTACTCTCACGCTTTAAGCCAAAAGCGCTTGAGGACAGCGGGTGTTGAGGAGGGTCCCCAAAGGCCAACTGATCCCCTTGGCACTAAGACACCCAGTGCTAATGCCTCCTATACTAGTGTGAGAGTCATGTAGTACAGAACAGCTGAGGAAGGTCCCCAAAGGCCAACTGATCCCCTTGGCACTAAGACACCCAGTGCTGATGTCTCCTATACTAGTGTGAGAGTCATGTAGTACAGTACAGCTGAGGAAGGTCCCCAAAGGTCAACTGATCCCAGTGCTAATGTCTCCTATACTAGTGTGTCATGTAGTACAGTACAGCTGAGGAAGGTCCCCAAAGGCCAACTGATCCCCTTGGCACTAAGACACCCCCTATACTAGTGTGAGAGTCCTGTAATACAGTACAACTGAGGATGGTTCCCCAAAGGCCAACTGATCCCTTTGGCACTAAGACACCCCCTATACTAGTGTGAGAGTCCTGTAATACAGTACAACTGAGGAAGGTCCCCAAAAGGCCAACTGATCCCAGTGCTAATGTCTCCTGTACTAGTGTGAGTCATGTAGTACAGTACAGCTGGGGAAGGTCCCCAAAGGCCAACTGATCCCCTTGGCTGTAGCACTAAGACACCCAGTACTAATGCCTCCTAGTTTCTCACAAAAGCATGATATGAAACAGATACAGTAAAAATCGCTTAACTCAAAATTGAAGGGACTGAAATGTTATTTTGAGATAGCCAATATTTTGAGTTAAAAAGACTTTTCAACATAGAGATTATTATACAGGGACCCAAAAATTATTTTGAGTTATCCAGTGTTTTTTTAGTTACCTGTTTTTGAGTTATCAGTTCTCCACTGTATTATTAGAAGAAGAAGAAATTATATACACGATCGCTCAGATATTTTCCTGTCAATTATGAGCGCAGATGCGTCATGCTGCCGTTATGCGCCTAATATATAGTTAGGCCCAGCAAGTCCGACTTCGGCTGGAGGAAATCTTTTTGAAAGTGCTTCGTGAAAAAAAAGGCAGGAGAATGGGCCGGTAAGGGCAGAAAGATAGAAGATAACAGTAAGCAAAGGGAAAAGGCAGAGTCTAAAAGAGTGATAGATGAGAGGAAGTTACAAGCACAGAACTTCCAGAAGGTGGGGGAACTATTTATACAAGACCCCCCGGTATCCCCACGGGGGGACTGTATATAACAACTCTTGATAATTTTTACCAGCCACACAAGCAAGGCTGGTAATGTTGTCAATGAAGTTTGTTTGTTCCAGGCTGCCTGGCTCATTATGTACGTTAACAGATAACGTTTGAATGGAGGGAACTAGGAGGCTAACATTTTGCATGTGCATTGGTAGTTAGGATATCTAGGCCAAGTTCAAAAATGAAGGTTGTTGGTCATAGAACAAGGTCCTCTGGAGCAGAAAATGTGCAGCGCGGCTGCTGATGTAGCGTCTTAACGTTCTAGTTTATTTTTTAAAATTTGATTTCAGATTAAAGAGAATGTTGGTGATCTGCTGAAGCCTCAGCATGATGATCGCTTTCTGCTACGGTTTTTACGAGGTAAACGGTGTGTGTGTGTGTGTGTTTGTGTGTCACTGTGTGTGTGTGTGTGTGTGTGTGTGCCCTCCGATCTTCTGGAACAAACTTCCTCTTTCCCTCCGTCAGCGACCGACCCTCTCTGCTTTCAAAGCTAACCTCAAAACCCACCTGTTCCCCCGTCATTAAAGCTCCTCTCTCTTTCTCTTCTCTCTCTTGCCTTTAGGTCTGTTTCTGCTGTATTCCATTTATGTCATCCGTGTGTGCTCGCTTTGTATTGCGTTTTTGTTTGAATGCGTTATCAATGCTAACGTGTGTGTGCTTCGATTTGATTTCTGTCCAGATTCAGCGTCGTATAAATACTGTATGTTGTTGTTGTGTGTGTCTGTGTGTGTGCGTGCGTGCGTGCGTGCAAACCACTATTTGTTGAAAGTGGAATGGCCAACTTCGGACGATAATTTGACCGCCAGGGGGCAGTCAAACCGGTAGGGGCTTAGCGCGTGATATTCTTAGTTGGGCGTTAGTATAATTCACATTTTTATTTCTGTAGCAATTCCAAATTTCCATCTCAAGATTTGGTAACATTAGACGTTACTGTGTGTTTCCATGTAAGGATGGTGATGAGATTAGCGTCCAATCGGTCAGAGACCCTTATGGACGGAGTTTCCATGTTCTACATGCTTTTATTTATACTTATTAATATTATTCCCCCACCCCTCCCTGTAATCTTTCCTCCATCTGCCCATTTACACCCCCCCCCCTTTCTTTCCTTGCAAAATGAAATGGAATCATATGTTTGATGACAGTTTTTAGCACTCACTTTTCATTTTCCTGTTGCAGCCCAAAATTTTGTCCTTAACAAAATAGAGACAATGCCTCGAAATGACTTTGCGTGGTAGAACGGTCTATCTCAAAAGGAATAAAGAGCACAGATGGGCAGTTCTGGCATTCACCCCTCGAAATACGGTCCTCTTTTTGCATTTGAAATACAGTGGAACCTCCTTATAAGACCTTCAAAAATCATCCAAAATGAGGTCTTATAAGGGAGGGGTCTTATAAGGGAGGTAATTTTAATACTTACAAAGAAGGGCAATGTCTCAGAGAAGTAGGTCTTATGTGGGAGGGAGTCTTATAAGGGAGGTTCCACTATATTGTGCTGTGAAATGAAACAAAACAAACGCAAATAATTTGTTCTAACTTCACCAAATTTCTCTATTTTTGTCTTCTTCTCTTTTTCCCCGTTACAGCCCCAGATTTTGTCCTCAACAAAACGGAGATGACGCCTCGAAATGACTTTGCGTGGCGACAACAAATACGGTCCTCTTTTTGCGTTTGAAATATTGTGCTGTGAAGCGAAACAAAACAAACGCAATGTTCTAACTTTATCACTGTAGAGTGGCACAGTGGTAGCGCGTTCGCCTCGTGTCAAGTAAACCCGAGTTCGAACCTGGGTACAGGGGATTTTTCCTCTCACTTTGCACTAGGCCTTACGGTCTGAACGTGGAGTCTTTCGGATGAGACGATAAACCGAGGTCCCGTGTGCCCATGCACTTAGCACACGTTAAACCCAGTGGCAACGAAAAAGTTGTCATTTGGTCAAAATTTACCCGACCCCACCCACCCTTTCCTTCCTCATCAGTCACACACACAAAAAAAATTGGGTGGCGCGGCTCTGGCTGCGACGCGCTCTCCAGGTGGGAGCAACCCGAATTTCAGAGAGACGCCTCTGTGATTATAAAGTACCTAATACTTCCCCCCCCCTCCCCCACCTCACTTGTTGCCCCTGTACCCTTTCGCTCAGTTAGCTTCTACCCTCATAAACTGTAATCACACTATTTTTCCACTACCCCCACTATTTCTCTCCCACTGACCTTTGGGCTGATTGTGAACTATGCTCACAAGAGGAAGATCTACAACCTGCCAACTTTGCTGTCTTCACTTCATGACTAAGTGCCTAGGGCACGAAACGTTGAAGTTTCTCCTTTTCACAGGTACCTTGTTTTCTTTACTCACCATTCTTACGTTGCTCCAAAAGGTACTGCAGTCATTTACAAAATGTCTCTATTTAAAAACATTTTTTTCCCCCGTTACAGCCCGGAATTTCGACCTGAAGAAAACGGAGATGATGCTGAGAACCGACTTTGCGTGGCGAGAGCAGATTGGGGCCGACACCATCCTGGACAATTTCATCATCCCCGAGGTCATGACCCGCTATTACCCAGGGGGCCTCAGCGGGCAGGACAAAGAGGGGTCGCTCATTTGGGTGGATCCTTGCGGGAGAATCGACATTAAGGGTGAGGGTTGAGTTTGTGTTGGCGGGGATTTGTTGTCATGCTTTTGTTTTTAACCCTTTCATCACCACTGTCGCCTCTTGGCACCACAATGATTTAACACCCATGTGACTAAAAGCCATCAAATGAGGGTCTCTTAACCAGTGACCTTATGTTCTTAATTCTGGAAGGTAAGGGCAGACCCTGTTTTATGCATATCAGAGAGGAATCCCCAATATTGCAGACAAAATCTTTTCTCTACCCAGGTAAGTTTAATGGAAAGTTTTGGCTGAAAATGGCTGGCATTGAAAGTGTTAATCTTTAAAAAAAATTTATATATAAAACTAAGGTTAAGTTGAGAACAGTTGCACAGAATTGCTTGAAGTTTTGTATGGTGGTTTTATATTACTCAAAGCTGAAGAAGAGCTGTATTATGTCTTGAGGGCTTATTTGAGAAAATACACTTTCCAACAGGGCTGTTGTAATCAGGAAGACAGTTTCTTTTGTTTAGGAAGTGGGAGGGGGGTTGATGGGTCGTTGCAGGAGTGATTTATAGAATGTAGACTGTGTGCATTTGTGTAGATCGGATTAGATGTGTGTGTGTGTGTGTACTTGACCATCTGTCAAGTTCAGGCATGCAAGTGTCTCTCTCTCTTTCTCGGCGTTCGATGTTGGCCATTCTAAGTCTTCAGTCCGGCAGGTGCCACGAATGTTGTCGTGAGTTCCAGGTCGGTGGCTGCGCCCCACAGCTTGGTGTGTAGGTCTGTCCCCTCCGGCCAGGTCTGGTTCCTCTGGACTGTGTATAGGGGGCAATCCTGGAGAATGTGGGCTGGGGTCTGGTCAGACTGTGCACAATCACACAGTGCAGAGTCAGCTAGGTGCAGTCTTCTCAGGGTCTGGTCAGACTGTGCACAATCACACAGTGCAGAGTCAGCTAGGTGCAGTCTTCTCAGGGTCTGGTCAGACTGTGCACAATCACACAGTGCAGAGTCAGCTAGGTGCAGTCTTCTCAGGGTCTGGTCAGACTGTGCACAATCACACAGTGCAGAGTCAGCTAGGTGCAGTCTTCTCAGGGTCTGGTCAGACTGTGCACAATCAAACAGTGCAGAGTCAGCTAGGTGCAGTCTTCTCAGGGTCTGGTCAGACTGTGCACAATCAAACAGTGCAGAGTCAGCTAGGTGCAGTCTCCTCAGCTGGGCACGTAGACCACAATGGCCAGTACGCAGGCGGTAGATGACTGTGGCCTGGCGTCTGTCCAGTTGCTTGATGGCATCAGTTTTGGGGTTGTGGCCATCATTTCTGCGTTGCCAATCACTTCTTGCCTGGTGTTTCAGAAGCGTCTTTGCCTCATTGTATGATAGGCATGCAAGTGTGTTTTCATGGTTTCGTGCTTGCACGCATGTGTTGAGCTTGTGTGCATGCGTACATGTTTTTATTATTTTCAGGCTTCAGGCAATAAGGGACTTGTGATTTGCACATATAGCCCTGACTGGGCTTTCAAATGTCCCATCATTTTACATAAGTGTATGAGGTCATGTAAGGTCAAATTGTACTTTCTCAGTCTTTAGTGATGAGCTTATTTATCATAATCATTTTTTTTATGCCAATGAAGTATTGCCAACTTGTGTCAATTTGATCTTTGAAAGTGTTAATATCTTGTGCACACTTGATGTTAGCAGGTAACAAGTTCCGAAAAAACCCGCTGCAAGTCGGTTACTATATATAAACAGAATTTCCTTTTGTTAGTACGGCTGTATGCTATGAATGTTTAGTTAGTACTATTTCTGGTTAGATACTAATATGGTAGTTTGAGAAAGTCTTGTACACTTAAATCATCAATTTTGACTTAAACTCTTGAATACTTGAGTGAAGATCTGCCCAAATTCTTCTCGCTGTCATAAAAGAAATGTTGATATTCTAACCTAACTTAAGTTTTGTATACTACATGTATGTACCGACTTTGTTGCTCTTCTTTGAACCTTTTTCCATAAGAACTGATTGCCTTTTAAGATACAGTGGAACCTCCCTTATAAGACTCCCTCCCACATAAGACCTGCTTCTCTGAGACATTGCCCTTCTTTGTAAGTATTAAAATTGCCTCCCTTACAAGACCCCTCTTTTTACAAGACCTGATTTGGGATGATTTTTTAAGGTCTTATAAGAGAGGTTCCACTGTATAAGATAATAATTATATGGTGTGTGTGTGTGTGTGTATGTGTGTGTGTGTGTGTGTGTGTGTTATATTTCAAATGTTTTTCAAATCAGATTCTGAAACGAAACTGCATAAGAAATCCAGTGCCTGTAATGTAGGCTTTTACTTAATGGACTGTGTTCTTTTTATTTTATCCCCCCCCCCTCCCAGGAATCTTGCAGTCGATACGAAAACAGGACATCATCAAATGCAAAGTCCATCTTCTGGAGTCCATGTATCGACAATTCGCTCAGCTCACCGCAGAGGTCAGTCAGTGAGAGAAAATAGCGACATTTCATACATACATGTGCACTCACACATGCATGCGCGCACACACACACACACATGCATGCAAGCACACTAACTTGCACATGCTTGCGCGCGCACACATACACACGCATACTCACTGACAAATAGTGAGGGCATGCAGAGTATGCTTAACCTTTACCGGACTTCTGGGGTCGCCCACGACCCCTTGACACACAAAACATGTTATATCTCTAAAACTATTTAAGCAATCTTCATGAAATTTCATGACTTTGTCAAAAACGTAAATGGCTTTAAGTGTGTTAAATTTTATTAATGTGTATAAAATATAAATGACGTAATATGACGCGTAATTTTGATATACCTGTCCGGATGACGGGGGTCTCCCACGACCCCTACTTTAAAGAGCACTGCAGTGCATTGAGTAGGGGTCGTGGGAGACCCCTGCCATCCGGACAGGGATAAACACCTCAGAATTTGCTCATGGAAGACCCCCGCCATCGTGTCCGTGTAGTCAAAAGCATGATCCGGTAAAGGCTAACCCAAAGCAAAAAGACTCTGACTGGGACCCCTGCGCCTTATAATGTGACTAACAATATAGCATGAAAATAGAAGAACAAAATCTGAATTTGGTGTCAAATGTTGGGGGTGCGCCTTAGAGTCAGAAAGATATGGTACTTTTACACTCATCATAGAGATTACTCCGATTGTCGATCTTTGGAAGATCTTGGTAAAAGTTTGTCTTCTGTGAAGGACTGTGGCTCACTAGGAGACATCCCGGCAGTGGGTGGATGCCTCATGCCTCCATTCGGGGAGCTGGATAACCCCGCCCCTCCTTGACTCTCTCCCCACGGGGGATATATAGTTCCTCAACCTTCTGGAAGCTCTGTTGACATCTGTATTGTTAGAAATTCGGGACTTTCCTGGTGTGGCACTGAATCCGGGCATTGCCTCCAGGATTGTTCCCACCATCTTTACATCTACTAATGTCCCATATGTGTCTGTTCCAGACCGGAGGATGTAAAACAGATTTTCTTCTTCTGGAAGTTCTGTGCTTGTAGCTTCCTCTAATCTGCCACTCTCTTTGACTCTGCCTTTTCCTTTCTGTCATCTGCTATCTTTCTGACTTATTGGCCCATTCTCCTGCCTTTTTAAAAAATCTTACAATTTTTTTTTCTTTGAGCTCCTCCGAAATGGGAATGTGTCGGCTGTACGCAGCGGGGAGACCAGTGAAAACTTAAAACCGGACACATACGTACCTTACCCGTTATGGCCATATGGCTTGGGAATGCATAAGAAACTAGGAGACATTGGCGAGATTGATTGTGTGTGTCTGTGTGCGCATGTGTATGCGCGTGCTTGTGTGAGTACATTGGTGTAAGCATATGTAAGTCGGTGAAAGTTTTAAATTTTTTGTAAGTGAATTTGAACTTAATGTGTTTACTTTTTTTAAATTTTATTTTTTTAATGTGTGTAGTTAACTATGCGTTGTGTTGTACCATTATTATGTATTATTGTTGTAGATCATTGAAAGAAAAGTTTGCGTGTTGTTTTATTATGTATGTACAGTTTGCTACACAATAGTTATTTGGTATATTCTAGTCACAGAGAGTTATCTCTGTGAAATTCGGGCTGCTCTCCCCTGCGCATCGCCACAAGTGCAGCGCCTACCCAATTTAATTTATTTTATTTTATGGGGGGGGCACAGGGTGTGGACACACTTGGAAACCCTAGCTATCAATTTGGCCATACCAGGCAGCGGGATTTCTCCCTGCTCTTACCGACTTTCAACTGCCGTGGGATTTTTACGTGCGTAAAGCGCACTGGTCAGACTAGCTTTAAGTTCCCATCCGAATGACTCGACGTTCAGTTCGATTTTCCTGTCAAACTAGAAAGAAAGGGTGAGGAGGCCAGGATTCGAACCCGAGTCACTCACGCTGCAGTCACGCATTATATTCGGCAGGCGAACGTCTTAACCACTCTGCCACCTTTCTCCCTGGAGTGTGTGCAAGAGAAAATGAGGGTGGTAAAGGGGGAGGGAGTAAGGGTGGCAGTGTGTCTGAACATGTATGTGAAGGCTTGTTTTTGATAGATGTTTCAGTGAAATTGTAAAGCGCTTAGGGCTTTTAGAATAAGCGCTCAAGAAATTTTCTAACAACATTTGCGCCGTCTCTTTAGTGCCGCAAAGGTAGTTAGTGGGTTTTTTGGGACTAACACCACCTGTCCTAAATTCCTTTAAGCCAAGAGAGTGGGGATATACCTGGGGCAAGGCATCTCCATTATGCACAGATTGCAGCCCTGCCCTCTGGACTAGCAACTGGCTCCTCCGCTATTGGAAGGTCATAGTCTGACTCAACAAACCAGCATACATACATACATACATGGACGTCTTGGAGTCAGAACGGACTATCATCAGATGGTCCATTGACTTATTATGGAACATATTGCGAAAAGTAATAACTTGTATTAACATAAAAAAAGACTGAAGAAATATAAAGAGCATAATCCCCATTTGATATTATTTCAGTCTTATTTAATACGTTATCATTTTTCGCAGTAAATTCCATGATAAGTGAATGGACCATCTAAAGATAGTCAGTTAGTCAGTTTTGACTATAAGGCATCGAGTCATGACAATCTTTAAAAATTGAGTGTTAAAGTAGTTGGATGGAGTGGGGTGGGATGGGCAAGGGAGGTTAGATTCATGATTAAATACAAGCATATGCTCTGTACATAATTATATTCATTATGTTTAAATCGAAATCGCTTGCCTTTGTTTCAGCAAAATCGTCTGGTGGATCAGATAGTCATCATTTTCGACATGGAGCACTTCGGTATGAAACACCTGTGGAAACCAGGTAACGTCGGCTCCGTTTTCTATTGCATTAGCGAAAATAATGGTAGTAATGATGAGGATTGTTGTTATGCTAGCACTGAGTATGATAGTCATCATTTTCGACATGGAGCACTTCGGTATGAAACACCTGTGGAAACCAGGTAACGTCGGCTCCGTTTTCTATTGCATTAGCGAAAATAATGGTAGTAATGATGAGGATTGTTGTTATGCTAGCACTGAATATGATAGTCATCATTTTCGACATGGAGCACTTCGGTATGAAACACCTGTGGAAACCAGGTAACATCGGCTCCGTTCTAATTAGCGAAAATAATGGTAGTAATGATGAGGATTGTTGTTAAGTGAGCCAACAATAGTGATGATGAGAAATAGGTGAGGATGATGATGAGGAAGAGGAGGGGAATTAAAGTTGCAACAGCCTCCTAAAGTCCTACCGCACATCCTCGTCGTAGGAGGCGGTCAACGGCTTGAGCTGGCTTACGCGGATAGGGCCCTCTTGTGGGGATACCGGGGGGTCTTTCAGCAGGAATAGTTCCCCCATCTTCTGGAAGTTCTATGCTAGTAACTTCCCCTCTCTATCACTCTCTTTGACTCTGCCTTTTCTCTTCTTTTTGCTTTCTGGCGTCTACTTCTTTCTGCCTTATTGGTCCGTTCACCTGCCTTTTTTTTTATAAATCCCTTCCACATTTTTCCTTTTTACAATTTATGACATGCCACTTGGTTTTTTTTAAATTATTGTACACTGGCTTCCTGATGCGAGACTTTACGCACTGTCCATTCTGCAGTGCATATTTGCCTATATGGCCTTTTTTAATGCATTTTTTGTTAGTAGTATGTATTCGTTATCCTTTTGTACTGTTTTTTTAAACCTGGATCCGATAAGCAGAACGGAATGGCTTACGTTTCCAGCACTGTCTGGAATTATGTGCTATAGGGTACAATGATGAAGGTGTCATGTAATAAATTGTTTTATATTTTTGTATTTTTTTCCAGGTTGTTTGTTTGTAAAGTAAATACACATGGGATGTTGATGTTGTTTACAGCCCCGTCGACTGCTACGGCCATGTCAGGGCTGTCACCACGTCAAAATTTGAGCACATGTTCATAGTTTAAAATCCGACCACGTGATATCACAGTTAAAAATATACAATTAAAAACGTAAAGATTTGAAACAAAAGTTAAAAAAAAGGATTAAAATTTAGTCGTGTATAAAAACCTTACACAGTTAAAAGCTTACAATTGATGTTTTAAAACTTAACACGACTTTTTATACCTTATTAAAAATATTCACTTCTTTTAAAAAACTAAAAATCATGTTTGGCGGCACATCACGGAACACCTTCATTGATTATGTTTACTGTGGTGACAGTCCTGCTGTTGACGGGACTATAAGCAATGTGAAAATAAAATAAAATAGATTAAAGTTGCAGTAATGATGATTGTGATCA
>CM065702.1:44254964-44264964 GCA_017654935.2 Phymorhynchus buccinoides | reverse complement strand
AAGTACTGTGCCCCTTCCATCCACGTGTGTTTGTGTGCATTTGTGTTGTTTGTGTGTTGTGTGTGCGTTCGTGTGTGTTTGTATGTGTCTGTGTCTAGTGCGTGTGTGCGTCTGTGTTTAGTGCGTGCACGCGTGCATGTGTATAATATATTTTTGTCGTTTATTTATTTATATTGCTTGCTGGTTTATTCATTTATTATTGTAAGCGCTTAGGGCTTTTTTAAGATTAGGCGCTATAAATGCTAATTATTATTATTATGACATTGTGCTTGCTCTTTTTAATTCTTATTTTTTGCTGTCCCATCTTCTGGGCCGTACATTGGCGTTGCTCCCACGCCGCTCATTCCGAGTCCCAACTCGCAGCCACACCTCCGCACGTTCAGGTCGCAGAATCCGAGACCAGCAGTCCAAGGGGAGCGAATCTATGTTAGGCCGTCAGGAGGCAACCAACTGAGGAGACACTGCACTGCTGCTGAGTCACTTCAGTGCAATCTCAAAGTCTGGTTCTTCCAGATACCGTATACAAGACCCCCCAAATTTCACACAAAATTAAGATTTTGTTACTCTATTTTCTTACTATATTACCAATCATATTATAAGGCGCAGGGGTCTCACACACACACGCATACACACCCGCACACCCCCCCCCCCACACACACGCATACACACACGCATACACACACACACACACACACACACATACACACACGCATGGGTGTAACATGGGTGCAACTTTTCCTGCTATACCAGGTTTTCCTGTTTTTGAATGTTACCAGAAAAGGAAGTTCCTTTTTCCATAATTTGTCAAACAAGATCTTTGTGTGTCTACTGTGTTTTTCAAACACTTTATAACAAGATCTTTGTGTGTCTACTGTATTTTTTAAACACTTTAAAATAAGCATTTGTATAAATTGTGGAAAAAGCAAACTAAAATACCTTCATAAATCAATATTTGCTTCAGCTGCAGGGGGACATTACCCCTGGACCCTGGCCTTTCAGGTTTTTTTCGTTTTTGTGTAGTTGCACCCATGCCATGCTTCTTCTTCTTCGATCGCTCAGACAGTTTCCTGTCAATCATGAGCGCAGATGCGTCATGCTGCCGTTATGCGCCTAACTAAGAAATAGTTAGGCCCAGCAAGTCCGACTTCGGCTGGAGGAAATGTTTTTGAAAGAGTTTCGTGAAAAAAGGAAGGAGAATGGACCGGAAAGGCAGAAAGATAGTAGATGACAGAAAGCAAAGGGAAAAGGCAGAGTCAAAGAGAGTGGCAGAATAGAGGAAGTTACAAGCACAGAACTTCCAGAAGGTGGGGGAAGTATTTTTACGAAAGACCCCCCGGTTATCCCCATGGGGAGATAACAGTATCTATAAACTTTGCAATGATGCGTTTTTTCCTTGCAGCCAACTACAAGCAGACTTTGCTGAAGTACATTGACGCCGACCAGCTTCCGCAGTACTGGGGGGGGAGTCAGTGCGACCCCGATGGGAACCCCTTCTGCACTTCACGGGTAGGCTGCTGCTCCATGTGTAGAGTGGCCCAGTGGGTAACGCGTTCGCTTCGTGTCCAGTAAACCCGAGTTCAAACCTGGGGGTACAGGAGATTTTTTCCTCTCACTTTGCACTGGGCCTTACGGTCTGAATGTGGAGTCTTTCGGATGAGATGATAAACCGAGGTCCCGTGTGCCCATGCACTTAGCACACGTTAAACCCAGTGGCAACGAAAAAGTTGTCATTTGGTCAAAATGTACCCCCCCCCCCCCCTTTTCTTCCTCATCAGTCACACAAAAAATCGCATGCAAAAAAAAAAAAAGATGGCGCGCATCTGACTGTGACGCGCTCTCCAGGTGGGAGCAACCTGAATTTCACAGAGATGCCTCTGTGACTATAAAGTACCTAATACCTAATACCTGTGTTGTCGTTATACCCTGGCTGAAAGACTCCAGGGATCAATCATCCCAACAGCCGAAGCACTTGAACACTGTGGTACAAATGCATCAGCTACGGGATGAGAACATTATGTTTGTGACCTGTTCTTGGATTACCCCGCCACATGAGCAGCCACACTCCATCTTCCGGGGATTTTGGAGACTGACGGTGTTATGCTAGGAGTTTGTCGTGGCTAAAAACGATCCCTGCATAGCATAACATGATGTAGCCTTGGTGTTCTAGCCTATGTCAATTGGTCTGACACAGCCTTACAGCCAAGGCGTACTTGTCCGTGTGAGATCCCCTCTCCTGGTCTTCTTCTTCTTCTGCGTTCCCAGGCCATATGGCCATAATGGGTAAGGTACATGTGTTCAGTTTTCACTGGTCTCTCCACTGCATACAGCCAACACATTCTGATTTCGGAGGAGCTCAAACGAGAAAATAATATTTGGAAGATGTATTTGTTTTTAAAGGCTTGCACCCATGTCATCGCCATCATTCTCCTCATGGCTGTGACGGTTACCGCCATCTTTTGTTTCACAGGTGTGCATAGGGGGGGATGTCCCAGAGACCTATTTCTCACAAGACCTGGCCGACCTGTCTGGATTCACGGAGGCTTCCATAGGACGAGGGTCCAGTCTTCAAGTGGACGTTCCTGTGGCCAAACCCAACTGTATGATCAGGTAGCGCGCTGTCTGTTTGTACGTCCTCAGATTTTACGCGTTTTTACAGAGGCAGCTATTGAAAGAGGGTCCCGCCGTGGGGATACCGGGGGGTGTGTGTGTGTGTGTGTGTGTGTCTTTTTGTACATGGGTACAACTCCCCAATATGAAGAAAACTGAAAGGCAGGGACCCATGGCCCCGGAAGGGTACAGGGGCAGAGCCCCGTCATACGATTCAGGGGGGCAACTTAAGAGAGAGAGATATAACGAGACAGACAGACAGTTAAAATGATAGAGACAGAGTTTGATAAGCCTTGTAAAATTATGACATTGCCTTTGTAATCTTCCAAGATAAAACAACTATATTCCAAACGCCCCAAATTGCTTGTGGTCTATTTTGTTATTGTGATGAAGAACATGAAGTTCAGTTTCTGGTAAAATTAAAAATACTGAAATCAGTGTAAAAATGAAAGAGTAGCACCCATGTTTGTATAAATAGTTCCCCCACCTTCTGGAAGTTCTGTGCTTGTAACTTCCTCCAATCTGTCACTCTCTTTGACTCTGCCTTTTCCCTTTGCTTGCTGTTATCTACAATCTGTCCGTCTTACCGATCCATTCTCCTGCCTTTTTTCAAGAAACTTTTCCTACAGCCGATGTTGGACATGCTGGGCCTAATTATTTCTTACTTAGGCGCATAACAGCAGCATGACGCATCTGCGCTCATAATTGACAGGAAACTGCGAGAGCGATCAAAGAAGAAGAAACAAAACGGGGAAGGGCACCTTGTCCAGCTTAAAACCCATGGGACATGTTTTTTTACATTCACTTTTCTCTGAATTCAGATAATTTTTTGAAAATTACCTTGCTTGATATTCGCTGTAGCACAGTTGGTAAGTCTGAGTCGCTAGCTCGTAATACGTCAGGTTTGCGAGTGCGCGGGTTCGGGCCCAGTCACCAGTCACCAAGCACCAGTCACAAAACATTGCTTTTGATTCGCTGTCAAATTCTAGCCAAGGTCTACTTTTTTTTCCAACTTTCCATGAACTCATGCTTTCGCTTTTTGAAAGGTGGTGGAGCGACACTACTAGCAATGGGATCGTCGGTGACATCACAGTCCTGATCCGATGCTTCGTCATTCGATGAACTTTCCCCGTTGTCATCACTAACTGCCGATGAGGAACAACAAGGTTGTTGATCAATGTTGCACTCCACAGTCGCACTGTTTTCTTTGGCTATGCTATTTTTAAGACCCAATCAAAATGCTCGTTCTTTACTGTCGAAAGGAAATGCAGACTCGGTACAGCCCACGCAGCCACGCAATCTAGGCCTAGTGCCGAACAAGTTATTTTCAAACGATTTTTTCGTTTGCGGGATTTCACAAAATTTGGGGGGATTTTCCCGCAGCATATTTTTATTTTTGCGGGAACATCAACAATTTTGCGGCAATGCCGCAATGCCGCGCTCTAGATGCATCCCTGATCTTGCGCACACGTTAAAGCCCATCCCACTATTCGGTATGAGTAGGCCGTGTGTGCCGGTGGGATGGATGGCCCGAATTAACATAGCACGCATCCTGTGCGCTATTAATGGTCTGAATGAAGACCGGTGAGCGCGGGGCAGGATAAACATCCCCAACTGGAAGAAGAAGAAGGCTAAGGGGTCTGTCTGGAGAGAAACGAATCACATTACAGTGCATAAAATAGTATATTTATTTCTGATACTAGGTGGCAGTTCAAGACGGACGGGTTCGACATCGGGTTCGGGGTGTTCCGGAGGACGGGGGAGGGGAGACAGAAGGCGGGGGAGATGGAGGTGGTGATGAACAGCGAGAGAGTTAACTCCCATCTCATCCCGGAAGACGGCTCTTTCACCTGCAAAGAACCAGGAACATGTATGTCTGTCTGTGTGTTTGTCACTCTCTCTGGCTCAGATAACTCATCTCATCCCGGAAGACGGCTCTGTCACCTGCAAAGAACCTGGAACATGTGTCTGTCACTCTCTGGCTCAGATAACTCCCATCTCATCCCGGAAGACATCTGTCACCTGCAAAGAACTTGTATGTGTCTGTGTTTGTCACTCTCTCTGGCTCAGATAACTCCCATCTCATCCCGGAAGACATCTGTCACCTGCAAAGAACTTGTATGTGTCTGTGTTTGTCACTCTCTGGCTCAGATAACTCCCATCTCATCCCGGAAGACGGCTCTGTCACCTGCAAAGAACTTGTATGTGTCTGTGTTTGTCACTCTCTCTGGCTCAGATAACTCCCATCTCATCCCGGAAGACGGCTCTGTCACCTGCAAAGAACTTGTATGTGTCTGTGTTTGTCACTCTCTCTGGCTCAGATAACTCCCATCTCATCCCGTAAGATGGCTCCGTCACTTGCAAATAACCTGGAACATATAACAGGGCATACAGGGACCCCCATTTTGGGGTCTATAAAGCACTAAAATTCTACAGGACCCTCTAAAAGAATGTGCAGGGGGTCCCAGGGATGCACTAGACAAATTCTTTTTAGCATTCGCTGTGCCACTGGGACCCTCTATCCCGCCTCTAGGACCCTCTAACTGTAAGTGAAGGAGTCCCTAAGAAATTGAACAGGCTCTGCTTTTCTTAATCTTCTGTAGATTGAAGGGCCTGCTACACTACATACGATTCGCTGTCGATGCGATGCGATGCGATTGCGACGATGCAACTCACAAGAAATACTTGGCCTAAAAATAATTCTACTACTTTCGCCCTATATTCTCAAGCAGACCCAGTGCATGAATTTCATGTGAATCATGACCCACATCGTCGCAGTCGCATCGCATTGACAGCGGATCGTATGCAGTGTAGCAGGCCCTGAAATCTGTACCGTATTTTCCAGACTCTAAAGCGATACTTGTTTCCTAGACGACCCTTCGCCTTATAATATACAGGCATGAAAGTGGATGAACATCAAAAAAGAGGAGATTTTTTCACCCAAGAAATCCTTCCACCCGGATTTTCACCTAACGTCCGAAGTTTTGTTTGGGGGGGGGGGGGGGGGGGGGGGGGGCACGTTTCCCAAAAAAAAATTCCAGCACAAAACTTCACGCATCAAAGAATGATTTTTTTCAGCCGAGAAATCCTTCCACCCGGATTTTCACCTAACATCCGAAGTTTTGTTGGGGGGGGGGCAGAACGTTCCCAATTTATTTTTTTCAAACCACCTTTTCACCTAGCTCACGTCACAAGTTTTGTTCAGCGGGGAGGGGGGGATAATCTATTCCGAAAATTTGGTCGGCACAAATATCCTTCCACCCACATTTTCAGCTAACATCGCTACTTTTGTTGAGCGGGAGCTACTCATTTCGCCTTCCTTCGCACAAATGAAGCGAGCGACTTCCGGTTAACCAGTTTGAGAATCGCCAAATAGAGACTTGTAGATATAAGAATACGGCAAGATCGGTCCTTTACATGGAATTTTTTTTTTCCCGCGGAAGTTTTGAAAAATTTCTGCGGATTTTCCGCAAAACGCGGAATTCTTTCATGCCTGAATATAGTAAGAAACTATAATACTAAAATCTGAATTTTTCGGACTATAAGGCATCCCCAAAAGTTTACCCAAGATTTTGTTACTACTTTCTTACTACAGTGGAACCTCCCTTATAAGACTCCCTCCCATATAAGACCTACTTCTCCGAGACATTGCCCTTCTTTGCGAGTATTAAAATTGCTTCCCTTATAAGACCCCTCATATACGACCTCATTTTGGATTATTTTTGAAGGTCTTATAAGGGAGGGTCCACTGTATAAGGTGCACCTTTGTATAAGGCGCACCCCGAAAATTGTACCCAAATTTCAGATTTTGTTACTTTACTTTTTTTTTACTATATTATCAGTCGCATTATAAGGGGCAGGGGTCCGAGTCCTTGAACAAAAGTATCGCCTTATACAGTACTCCCTCACTCATACGACCTTCTTATTCAGCGACCACCTCCACTTTCCAACCTGATTTTCAGTGACCGATCGGTTTTACTATATGACTGTCTTCTCATCAGCGACCACCTCCAGTACCCGACTAACGACCTCTTGCCTGCCGATTTTGACGACCATGTCACAAAAATCAAACCCACAAAGATCGTGGAAAACAACAGAAAACGAAGAAAGACGGTCAGATTTGTCGCTGAACCTTCGCTCAACGAGCACAGTTGTGCAGTTTCCACCATTCTGCGTGGTTAGTTATCTCCCCTAGTGAAAAGTAGCTCAATGCGCATGCGTGTAGCAGACAGCTTCCTCTCTGACGATCACAATGTCGGGGAAGAAAAAGAAAATTCTTAGGCCTACTCTTGAAGAAAGAATCAAAGTTATTGAAAGAAGTGACAAAAGGGAAAGCTGCCGATCCATTGCACAATCCGTGGGTGTTGGAAAACCCAAATCCAAACAATAATTATCGAGCGAGAATCGCTGACAGCTCTATGGGAAGCTGGCGAAACAGCTGAACGAATGTACGGCCAAAGCGAAAATACGCCATACGTACTCGGACCTGAACGACCTAGTTTGGGAGTGGTTTTGTGATGCGAGGAGAAATTGGTTTATTGGTATTTCAAATTGATGCACTTGGAATATAATGCAGTTACTGTGTCAGTAAAATCTTGCTTTAAAATATACAGGGTACTTTGTTGTTTATGTGTAAACTTATGTGTTATGTGTTTATGTTTGTCATGACCTCTCCCACCCACCTCCCATTTCAGACCACTTTGTTGGTGCGTTTTAATAGTCGTTCATGGGAGGGAGTACTGTAGTCTGAAAAATACGGTAGTCAGTAAAACAGGGTAATTGATCTGCTTCTTGATTTATTTTATTTGTCTGCAGATGTATTGCGATTCGACAACACGTACAGTTGGGCACGCGGCAAGAAACTGTTCTACCTTGTAGAGATCTTAGAGCCCGATTCCAACATCCCCTTTCCTGTGAGCACTTCCAGCAACAGCCTCAACAAAGAGGCCGGTGACACTGTATGATCATCACAGAAGGAAGAGGAGGAGTCGTATCCACCTTCATGTGCTCAGCTTGTTTCGTTGCGTTTGTTTAGAATACTCCAGTATGGATACCCCGGGGGGCGTTTCATAAAAATAGTTCCCCCACCTTCTTGAAGTTCTGTGCTTATAACCTCCTCGGGTGCAACTACACAAAATGAAAAAGCCCTGAAAGACCGGGGTCCAGGGGTAATGTCCCGCTGAAGAAAAAATTGATTTATGAAGGTATTTTAGTTTTTTCCCCCCACAATTTATACAAATGCTTATGTTTGAAAACTACAGTAGACACACAAAGATCTTGCTTGACAAAAAATAAAATAAAAAAGATTCCTTTTTTAGTAAAATTCAAAAACAGGAAATCCTTGTATACCAGGAAAAGTTGCACCCATGAATCTGTCACTCTTTTGCCGTCATTTACTATCTTTCTGTCTTGCCGGTCCATTCTCCTGCCTTTTTTTTTTTCAAGAAACACTTTCGAAAAGATTTCCTGCAGCCGAAGTCGGACATGCTGGGCCTATATTATTTCTTACTTGGGCGCATAACGGCAGCATGACGCATCTGTGATCATAATTGACAGGAAACTGTCAAGAAGAAGGAGAAAAAAGACGAGTTATATCCACCTTCATGTGCTCAGCTTGTTTAGTCGCGTTCGTTTTAGAATGGTTGGTAGGCTGGTCGCGAGTTCTGAATCGGTGTAGGTATTGTATGTGTAGGAAATATCCGTTTACATGTTTTGTTAATTTTATGCATTTGTACATCTATCTGTGGTCGGTTATATTTGTTCTGCGATATTCATTGTTTTAGTTATGTGGCTGTAGCTATGTTATAATGTTTATTATTGTTGAGAGTTGCTGTGGTAGAACCATGTTTTGTTAAATTTGGTCCCAGTTTTCCAAATCTTGGTCAAGCTCGACTTATATTTCCCATCTTCTGGCCGTACAAGTGGCGTTGCTCCCACGCCGCTCATTCCAGTCCCCACTCGCAGCCACACCTCCGCAGGTTCATGAGATTGCAGAATCCGAGGACAGCAGTCCAAGGGGAGCAATCTATGTTAGGCCGTCAGGAGGCAACGAACTGATGAGACACTGCACTGCTACCTGAGTCACTTTCGGTGGATTCAGTGAGCCTGTTCCGGACACCTAATAAGCCCCCTACTGACAACACATTCTCTCTCTCCGCAGCTCTTCATCTGTCTTCCTTTCAAAACTGGCCTGAAGACGCATGTTTTTCCAGATAATATCTGATAATTTCTGTCCTCCATCCACTGTCATTCGACGACGAAAATGGTGTTTTACCGTCCTCTTGTCTGATCGACCATTTGTAAATGACCAATATTGTGGGAACAATACTGGAGGCAATGCCCGAGGCAGTATGAACCAGTAAATTCCCGATTTTGTATCAATACAGATAGGTGTAGCGGTGACCACGCTCGGTTAAACACTCATCGGCTATGCACCGCCACAATCATACAATTATTGATAACACTGTCAGTCACCCTGAAAGTTTTTATTTTAATTTTTAATTGTGTTTTAATGTAGGTATTTTAATTTGAGTTTTGAGATACTGATTTTTGTAAATAATTTT
Source organism: Phymorhynchus buccinoides (assembly GCA_017654935.2). NCBI lineage: Eukaryota > Metazoa > Mollusca > Gastropoda > Neogastropoda > Raphitomidae > Phymorhynchus > Phymorhynchus buccinoides. The sequence continues at coordinate 44,255,794 of CM065702.1, read as the reverse complement.
AAGTAGAATAAAAAAAAAAAAAAAAAAAAAAAAAAAAAAAAAAAAAACAAAAAAAAAACATTTTTTGAATGTTTGCGTGCAGGGGTAAACTTACTTCTTTTCCCCATGTAAAAGCGGTCAATTCCTGCTGTTTCAGGAGAAATAGCGCTAGAGAAGATTTATTTATTAATTATTACTGTGATCCTATATATTAAGATGTTTGTCTCAAATACACCCCCTGCATTGCTCCACGGGAGCCAAAACTATGTGAAGCCGTCCGGGAAACAACCACCAGGGACACTGCACTGCTGCCATCGCTTCCGGTGGATTCAGTGGACCTGTTCTGACCATCATCAGAAATTAAAACCTTGTATCTTTTTTTTTAATTTTTGAGTTGGTACATAGTCAGCTCTCTAATTTTTTCCCCCGCCACCTTCCACCAAAAAGCTCCTATCTCTAGCGACTTTCTATCTGGGGTAAATAGTTTTTGAAAATGGAAGAAAAACTGGTACGTCCAAATTCAGATCTAGTTAAGAACAAAATTTTCAAGTAAAAAAAAAGAATATTTTTAAGCAAAATGTGTTCATAGCTTATTTCCCCTTTTGTCAAGTAAACCCTAGTTCGAACCTGGTTCATGGGGATTTCCTCTCAACTTTGCACTATATTTAAAAAACCATGTCTGATGAAAAACTCCAAATGCAAGTGTTCTGTTTTGATGGGCTTTCGTTGTTGTAATTGTTTCTTAGATAGGACTATCCTACTTTGCCTTGTTATCATTTTTCCTTGGATTTACGTCTCATTTGATGTGTGTAGGTCTATTGATGTGTGTGTGTGTGTGAGAGAGAGAGAGA
>CM065702.1:44221649-44254464 GCA_017654935.2 Phymorhynchus buccinoides | reverse complement strand
GATCCCATTGATAGTAGTGTCGCTCCAAACCTTTCAAAAAGCGAACGCATGAGTTATGGAAATGTTGGAAAAAAAAGTAGACCTTGGCTAGAATTTGACAGCGAATCAAAAGCAATGTTTTGTGGACTGGGCTTGGTGACTGGTGACTGGGCCGAAACACGCGCACTCGCAAACCTGAACGTATTACGAGCTAGCGACTCGACTACCAACTGTGCACAGCGAAATATCAAGCAAGGAATTTCAAAAAAATATCTGAATTCAGAGAAAAGTAATGTAAAAAAAACATGTCCCAGGGTTTTAAGCTGGCAAGGTGCCCTTTCCCGTTTTGTTTCTTCTCGTTTGATCGCTCCGCAGTTCACTGTCAATTATGAGCGCAGATGCGTCATGCTGTGTTATGACGCCTAAGGTAAGAAATAATTAGGCCAGCATGTCCGACTCGGCTGTAGAAACGTTTCTGAAAAAAAGCAGGAGAATGTTTTCGGGGTAAGACGGGACAGAATTGTAGATAACAGCCAAGCAAAGGGAAAAGGCAGAGTCAAAGAGAGTGACAGATTGGAGGAAGTTACAAGCACAGACTTCCAGAAGGTGTGGGAACTATTTATACAAACATGGTGCTACTCTTTCATTTTTACACTGATTTCAGTATTTTTAATTTTACCCAGAACTAACTTCATGTTCTTAATCACAATAACAAATAGCCCACAAGGCAAATTTGGGGCGTTGTGAAATATAGTTGTTTTATCTTGGAAGATTACAAAGGCAATGTCAATAATTTACAAGGAGTATAACTCTGTCTCTATTTCATGTAACTGTCTGTCTGTCTCGTATATCTCTTCTCTCTTAAGTTCGCCCCCCTGAATCGTATGACGGGGCTCTGCCCCCTGACCCTTCCGGGGCCATGGGTCCCTGCCTTTCAAGTTTGTCTCATATTGGGAGTTTGTACCCATGTACAAAAGACACACACACACACACACACACACACACACCCCACGGTATCCCCCGGCGGAGACCCTCCTTTCAATAGGCTGCTCTGTAAAAGACGCGTAAAATCTGAGAACGTACAAACAGACAGCGCGCTACCTGATCATACAGTTGGGTTTGGCCACAGGAACGTCCACTTGAAGACTGGACCCTCGTCCTATGGAAGCCTCCGTGAATCCAGACAGGTCGGCCAGGTCTTGTGAGAAATAGGTCTCTGGGACATCCCCCCCTATGCACACCTGTGAAACAAAAGATGGCGGTAACCGTCACAGCCATGAGGAGAATGATGGCGATGACATGGGTGCAAGCCTTTAAAAACAAATAAATCTTCCGAATATTATTTTCTCCTTTGAGCTCCTCCCGAAATCAGAATGTGTTTTGGGTGTATGCAGTGGAGAGAAGCCGTGAAAACTGACACACATTTACTTTACCCATTTTATGGCCATATAGCCTGGGAACACAGAAGAAGAAGAAAGACCAGGAGAGGGGATCTCACAAGGACAAGTACGTACGGCGGCCTTGGCTTAAGGCTGTGGCAGACCAATTGACATAGGCCAGAACACCAAAGGCTACATCAAAATGTTATGCTATGAAAGGGATCGTTTTTTAGCCATGACAAGCTCCTAGCATAACACCGTCAGTCTTCAAAATCCTCTGAAGTTGGAGTGTGGCTGCTCATGTGGCAGGGTAATAAAAAAAACGGCCACACACACGTAATGTTCTCATCCCTAACTGATGCTTTTTCTACCCTAGTGTTCAAGTGCTTCAGCTGTTTGGGATGATTATATCATGGAGTCTTTCAGCCAGGGTATAACGACAACACAGGTATTAGGTATTAGGTACTTTATAGTCACAGAGGCATCTCTCTGTGAAATTCAGGTTGCTCCCCACCTGGAGAGCGCGTCAGCAGCCAGAGGCACGCCACCCAATTTTTTATATTTTTTTTTTGCATGCGATTTTTTGTGTGGATGCATGCGGGAAGAAAAGGGGGGGGAGTGGGGGGTACATTTTGACCAAATGACAACTTTTCGTTGACACTGGGTGGTTTAATGTGTGCTAAGTGCGATGGGCACACGGGACCTCGGTTTATCATCCCATCCGAAAGACTCCACATTCAGACCGTTAAGGCCCAGTGCAGAATGAGAGGAAAAAATCTCCTGTACCCCCAGGTTTGAACTCGGGTTTACTGGACACGAAGCGAACGCGTTACCCACTGGGCCACTCTACACATGGAGCAGCAGCCTACCCGTGAAGTGCAGAAGGGGTTCCCATCGGGGTCGCACTGACTCCCCCCCCAGTACTGCGGAAGCTGGTCGGCGTCAATGTACTTCAGCAAAGTCTGCTTGTAGTTGGCTGCAAGGAAAAAACGCATCATTGCAAAGTTTATAGATACGTTTATTCTTTCCCCGTGGGGATACTGGGGAGTCTTTTTGCATAAGTAGTTCCCCCACCTTTCTGGAAGGTCTGCTGTGTTTCTAACTGCCTCTAATCTGCCACTTCTCTTTGACTATGCCTTTTTCCCGTTGCTTTTCTGTCATCTACTATCTTTTTGCCTTTCCAGTCCATTATCCTTCCCCTTTATTTTGAAGAAACTCTTTCAAAAAGATTTCCTCCAGCCGAAGGCGGACTTGATGGGACATAACTATTTCTTAGTTAGGCGCCCCGGGGGCATAACAGCAGCATGAAGCATCTGCGGTCATAACTGACAGGAAACAGTCTGAGCGATCGAAGAATAAGAAAGACGGCTTATGTATGGGTGCAACTACACAAAAACGAAAACAACAACCTGAAAAGGCCAGGGGTCCAGGGGGGTAATGTCCCCCTGCAACTGACGAAAATATTTATTTATGAAGGTATTTTAGTTTGCTTTTTCCACAATTTATGCAAAGGCTTATTTTAAAGTGTTAAAAAAATACAGTAGAAACACAAAGATATTGTTATAAAGTGTTTGAAAAACACAGTAGACACACAAAGATCTTGTTTGGACAAATTATCGGAAAAACAAAAAATTCCTTTTTATGGTAACATTCAAAAACAGGAAAACCTGGGATAGCAGGAAAAGTTGCACCCATGTTACACCCATGCGTGTGTTGTATGCGTGTGTGTGTGTAGCGTGTGTATGCTGGTGTGTGTATGAGTGTGTGTATGCGTGTGTGTGTGGGGGGTTCTAAGCCTGTGTAGGGTTTTTGATGTTGTATGCGTGTGTGTGTGAAGACCCTTGCGCCTTTATAATATGATTGATAATAATATAGTAAGAAAATATAGTAGCAAAATCTTAATTTTGTGTGAAATTTGGGGGGTCTTGTATACGGTATCTAGGAAGAACCAGACTTTGTAGATTGCACTGAAGTGACTCAAGCAGCAGTGCAGTGTCTCCTCAGTTGGTAGCCTCCTGACGGCCTAACATATATTCGCTCCCCTTGAACTGCTGGTCTCGGATTCTACGACCTGAACGTGCGGAGGTGTGGCTGCGAGTCGGGACTTGGAATGAGCGGCATGGGAGCAACGCCACTCGTACGGCCCAGAAAGATGGGACAGCAACAACAATAAAGAATTAAAAAGGAGCAAAGCACACATAATTTCATAATAATAATAATTAGCATTTATAGCGGCTAATCTTAAAAAAAGCACTTAAGCGCTTACAATAATAAATGAGTAAACAGCAAGCAATATAAATAAATAAACGACAAAAATATATTATACACACACGCACGCGCATGCACGCACTACTCTCTCTCTCCTAACACAGACGCACACACACGCACTTCACAGACACAGACACATACAAACACACACGAACGCACACACAAACACACAAACAACACAAATGCACACAAACACACGTGGATGGAAGGGGCACAGTACTTTGAAAAGAAATAAAGCAGGCTATGATTTGAAAAGAGTAGTTTTGAGAGAAGACTTAAATGAAGGAGTTGGCAGAACGGAGAGGTAAAGGGAGTTTATTCCAAGTGGAACAGGCCTAGAAAGAGAAGGAGCATTCGCCAAGGTATCTGGTGCGGTTTAGAGGGATCTAGAGGAGAGAAGTGTCAGAGGAGTTAGCGTAACTGTCTAAGAGGTGTGTAAAGGTTCAGAAGATCAGCGGAGATGTTAGTTTAAGAGTCAGTCCTTAACAAAAGATGAAAACCGTTAATTAATTTTTGCCCTGCAACAGAAATTCTATATGATCTTATAGCTTTCGCTCGTTTATTTTTTTTTGGGCCCTAAATTTATGCTAATGTTGACCAATGATAAGAGTTCTGTGGAGTAAAGGCCCTAAATTATAGCTAATGTTGACCAATGATAATTGTCTGTGGAGTTACAGGCCCTCAATTTATGATAATGTTGACCAATGATACAGTGGTGTGGTGTACAGGCCCTAAACTTATGCTTAATGTTGACCAATGATAAAGTCTGTGATGTACAGGCCCTAAATTTACTTTATGCTGTTGGACCAATTGATAAAGTCTGTGGAAGTACAGGGCCCTAAACTTATGCTAATGTTGACCAATGATAAAGTCTGTGGAGTACAGGCCCTAAATGTTATGCTAATGTTGACCAATGATAAAGTCTGTGGAGTACAGGCCCTAAATTTATGCTAATGTTGACCAATGATAAAGTCTGTGGAGTACAGGCCCTAAATTTATGCTAATGTTGACCAATGATAAAGTCTGTGGAGTACAGGCCCTAAACTTATGCTAATGTTGACCAATGATAAAGTCTGTGGAGTACAGGCCCTAAACTTATGCTAATGTTGACCAATGATAAAGTCTGTGGAGTACAGGCCCTAAACTTATGCTAATGTTGACCAATGATAAAGTCTGTGGAGTACAGGCCCTAAATTTATGCTAATGTTGACCAATGATAAAGTCTGTGGAGTACAGGCCCTAAACTTATGCTAATGTTGACCAATGATAAAGTCTGTGGAGTACAGGCCCTAAACTTATGCTAATGTTGACCAATGATAAAGTCTGTGGAGTACAGGCCCTAAACTTATGCTAATGTTGACCAATGATAAAGTCTGTGGAGTACAGGCCCTAAACTTATGCTAATGTTGACCAATGATACAGTCTGTGGAGTACAGGCCCTAAACTTATGCTAATGTTGACCAATGATAAAGTCTGTGGAGTACAGGCCCTAAACTTATGCTAGTGTTGACCAATGATACAGTCTGTGGAGTACAGGCCCTAAACTTATGCTAGTGTTGACCAATGATACAGTCTGTGGAGTACAGGCCCTAAATTTATGCTAATGTTGACCAATGATAAAGTCTGTGGAGTACAGGCCCTAAACTTATGCTAATGTTGACCAATGATAAAGTCTGTGGAGTACAGGCCCTAAACTTATGCTAATGTTGACCAATGATAAAGTCTGTGGAGTACAGGCCCTAAATTTATGCTAATGTTGACCAATGATAAAGTCTGTGGAGTACAGGCCCTAAACTTATGCTAATGTTGACCAATGATAAAGTCTGTGGAGTACAGGCCCTAAACTTATGCTAATGTTGACCAATGATACAGTCTGTGGAGTACAGGCCCTAAACTTATGCTAATGTTGACCAATGATAAAGTCTGTGGAGTACAGGCCCTAAACTTATGCTAATGTTGACCAATGATACAGTCTGTGGAGTACAGGCCCTAAACTTATGCTAATGTTGACCAATGATACAGTCTGTGGAGTACAGGCCCTAAACTTATGCTAATGTTGACCAATGATACAGTCTGTGGAGTACAGGCCCTAAACTTATGCTAATGTTGACCAATGATACAGTCTGTGGAGTACAGGCCCTAAACTTATGCTAATGTTGACCAATGATACAGTCTGTGGAGTACAGGCCCTAAACTTATGCTAATGTTGACCAATGATAAAGTCTGTGGAGTACAGGCCCTAAACTTATGCTAATGTTGACCAATGATAAAGTCTGTGGAGTACAGGCCCTAAATTTATGCTAATGTTGACCAATGATATAAGTCTGTGGAGTACAGGCCCTAAACTTATGCTAATGTTGACCAATGATACAGTCTGTGGAGTACAGGCCCTAAACTTATGCTAGTGTTGACCAATGATACAGTCTGTGGAGTACAGGCCCTAAACTTATGCTAATGTTGACCAATGATAAAGTCTGTGGAGTACAGGCCCTAAACTTATGCTAATGTTGACCAATGATAAAGTCTGTGGAGTACAGGCCCTAAACTTATGCTAATGTTGACCAATGATAAAGTCTGTGGAGTACAGGCCCTAAACTTATGCTAATGTTGACCAATGATAAAGTCTGTGGAGTACAGGCCCTAAACTTATGCTAGTGTTGACCAATGATACAGTCTGTGGAGTACAGGCCCTAAACTTATGCTAGTGTTGACCAATGATACAGTCTGTGGAGTACAGGCCCTAAACTTATGCTAATGTTGACCAATGATAAAGTCTGTGGAGTACAGGCCCTAAACTTATGCTAATGTTGACCAATGATAAAGTCTGTGGAGTACAGGCACAAAACGCAACTGCATTACGCAGTGTCGCACATACATGCACACAGAAACACGAACACAGACACAATAACATGCACGCACGCAAGCAAGCAAGTATAGACGCACACACAAACACATCATCATCTTCACCATTATCATCCAATATCATCATCATCATCACCACCACCATCATCATCTAACATCATTACCATCATCACCACCATCATCATCATCACCACCATCATTACCACCATCATCATCATTGCCATCATCATCACACCATCATCATCATCATCATCATCACCATCCATCATCACCACACCACCATCATCATCACCACCACCACCAATCACCATCATCATCATCATCCACACCACCACCACCATCATCATCACCACCCCAACACCATCATCATCACCACCATCACCACTCACCACCATCATCATCACCACCATCATCATCATCACCACCACCACCATCATCATCAACACCACCATCATCACCATCACCATCATCATCATCACCATCATCATCACCATCATCACCACCACACCACCATCATCCATCACCACCACCACCATCATCATCACAGCCCACTTACATCCTAAAACCTTTATTTTTCTCGTGGTCTCTTCGCTCAAAAACGGCTTGATGAGGTTGAAGGCGATTGGAAAGATCCTGGGAGCTGAAAAACACAACACACTGACGCGTGAACATCTGTTAACTCATTCGCATCGCAACGATTTTGAATTATTCAAAAAACCTAACAAATCACTCCAGCCATACACACAAACAAAACATACAAAAGGGAGAAATGAAGGAAGATTACGGGTTTTTACTTCAGGTTTAGACATAGGGAAGTGGTAGATCAGACTTTTTTATATATAGAACTTTATATAGAAAAACTGTCTACACACGATTGGTTTACCCCACAACAAACCACTACAAAAGCAAAGTCTGAGGGCAAAATTGTGGTCTAAGGGAGCGAAGTGAGTTTAGAAGTGACCAAGGTATGATGTGCACACAGATTTACTTCCTTTGAAGCAAATGCATCAAATTGACAGCTATCTATTAATTCCAGACATATATGGCCGGAACAACTTGAATGAGTTAAACATTGTCTAGTCTAAAAGCAAATAACGATCGAAGATTGACCCAAATGGCAATAAGTAGTCAGAATAATAATACAGTGAAACCTCCCTTATAAGACCTTCAAAAATCATCCAAAATGAGGTCTTATAAGGGAGGGGTCTTATAAGGGAGGTAATTTTAATACTTACAAACAAGGGCAATGACTCAGAGAAGTAGGTCTTGCTGAGAGGGAGTCTTATAAGGGAGGTTCCACTGTACTTATTAAAAAAACACCACAAACCTTGGACTTAGCATAATTATGTTGTTTCCATACCCTGGCTAAAAGACTCCAGGGATCATAGCAACAGCCGAAGCATTTGCTGTGTCTGCCTCTTCAGCCGGCTCGTTCTAGTCCTCCATCAAGATGCAAATCCCCCCCCCCCTAGTTTAGGTGTTCCTGCCGACTCAGCATCACGTCGGGGGCTCGATCAGCGAGACCCGACTGGCTGGGTCATCTTCGATAGAGTAAGTTTTTGTTGCATTTTGTCTCTTTTTTATGCCTGACTTCAGGACCTCGACCGCATAAAATCAAACTGATGAGTGTGGAAACTCAACGGCAGAAAAAGAGAAGAGCACATAAACACTATGGCGCAAATGCACCAGGTAGGGATGAGAACATTACGTGTGTGACCGTTTTTTTTCATTACCCCGCCACGTGGGCAAGCTACACTCCCACTTCGGAGGAGGACATAGAATATAATCAGTCAAAAACAAAACTAACTGGAAAGCAGTGATTCGTCCTACAGAAAGGATGAAATCAATCAAGTATTCAGCGTACGTACCGTTGATGATGAAGCAGGTCTTGAGGGTTTCTGGGTAGTGGTCTTCGAACACGGTCACTATTTCTATAAATATGTCCACACCTGCCCACACAATACATGTCCTCTCCCAATCACCCCCTCCAAATAAAGAAAGCACATATCAATCTATCATCATCATTATTATTATAATATCATCTTCTTCTGTATTCCCAGGCTGTATGGCCATAAAGGGTGAGGTACGTATGTGTCCGTTTTTCAGTTTTCACTGGTCTCCTCGCTGCATACAGCCAACACATTCCGAGCTCAAAGGAGAAAATTACTTGGGATATTTATTTTTTTTAAAGACAGGAGAATGGGCCAGTAATAAATCAGAAAGATGGCAGATGACAGAAAGCAAAGGAAAAAGGCAGAGTCAAAGAGAGTGACAGATTAGAGGAAATTATGAGCACAGAACTTCCAGAAGGTGGGGGAACCATTTTTGTACTGAAGACCTCGTGGTATCCCCGGTAACCATCATCATCATATCAAAATTAACCATTTATACTATGGATTTAATATATTCAATATTGGACCATCATGATCACAATCATCATTACTGCAACTTTAATCTATTTTATTTTATTTTCACATTGCTTATAGTCCCGTCAACAGCAGGACTGTCACCACAGTAAACATAATCAATGAAGGTGTTCCGTGATGTGCCGCCAAACATGATTTTTAGTTTTTTAAAAGACGTGAATATTTTTAATAAGGTATAAAAAGTCGTGTTCAGTTTTAAAACATCAATTGTAAGCTTTTAACTGTGTAAGGTTTTTATACACGACTAAATTTTAATCCTTTTTTTAACTTTTGTTTCAAATCTTTACGTTTTTAATTGTATATTTTTAACTGTGATATCACGTGGTCGGATTTTAAACTGTGATCTTATGTGCTCAAATTTTGACGTGGTGACAGCCCTGACATGGCCGTAGCAGTCGACGGGGCTGTAAACAACATCAACATCCCATGTGTATTTACTTTACAAACAAACAACCTGGAAAAAAATACAAAATATAAAACAATTTATTACATGACACCTTCATCAATGTACCGATAGCCAATAATTCCAGACAGTGCTGGAGACGTAAGCCATTCCGTTCTGCTTATCGGATCCAGGTTTAAAAAAACAGTACAAAAAGGATAACGAATACATACTACTAACAAAAAATGCATTAAAAAAGGCCATATAGGCAAATATGCACTGCAGAATGGACAGCAGGTGCCCACTCAAGTGCGTAAAGTCTCGCATCAGGAAGCCAGTGTACAATAATTTAAAAAAAACCAAGTGGCATGTCATAAATTGTAAAAAGGAAAAATGTGGAAGGGATTTATAAAAAAAAAGGCAGGTGAACGGACCAATAAGGCAGAAAGAAGTAGACGCCAGAAAGCAAAAAGAAGAGAAAAGGCAGAGTCAAAGAGAGTGATAGAGATGGGGAAGTTACTAGCATAGAACTTCCAGAAGATGGGGGAACTATTCCTGCTGAAAGACCCCCCGGTATCCCCACAAGAGGGCCCTATCCGCGTAAGCCAGCTCAAGCCGTTGACCGCCTCCTACGACGAGGATGTGCGGTAGGACTTTAGGAGGCTGTTGCAACTTTAATTCCCCTCCTCTTCCTCATCATCATCCTCACCTATTTCTCATCATCACTATTGTTGGCTCACTTAACAACAATCCTCATCATTACTACCATTATTTTCGCTAATGCAATAGAAAACGGAGCCGACGTTACCTGGTTTCCACAGGTGTTTCATACCGAAGTGCTCCATGTCGAAAATGATGACTATCATACTCAGTGCTAGCATAACAACAATCCTCATCATTACTACCATTATTTTCGCTAATGCAATAGAAAACGGAGCCGACGTTACCTGGTTTCCACAGGTGTTTCATACCGAAGTGCTCCATGTCGAAAATGATGACTATCATACTCAGTGCTAGCATAACAACAATCCTCATCATTACTACCATTATTTTCGCTAATGCAATAGAAAACGGAGCCGACGTTACCTGGTTTCCACAGGTGTTTCATACCAAAGTGCTCCATGTCGAAAATGATGACTATCTGATCCACCAGACGATTTTGCTGAAACAAAGGCAAGCGATTTCGATTTAAACATAATGAATATAATTATGTACAGAGCATATGCTTGTATTTAATCACGAATCTAACCTCCCTTGCCCATCCCACCCCACTCCATCCAACTACTTTAACACTCAATTTTTAAAGATTGTCATGACTCGATGCCTTATAGTCAAAACTGACTAACTGACTATCTTTAGATGGTCCATTCACTTATCATGGAATTTACTGCGAAAAATGATAACGTATTAAATAAGACTGAAATAATATCAAATGGGGATTATGCTCTTTATATTTCTTCAGTCTTTTTTTATGTTAATACAAGTTATTACTTTTCGCAATATGTTCCATAATAAGTCAATGGACCATCTGATGATAGTCCGTTCTGACTCCAAGACGTCCATGTATGTATGTATGTATGCTGGTTTGTTGAGTCAGACTATGACCTTCCAATAGCGGAGGAGCCAGTTGCTAGTCCAGAGGGCAGGGCTGCAATCTGTGCATAATGGAGATGCCTTGCCCCAGGTATATCCCCACTCTCTTGGCTTAAAGGAATTTAGGACAGGTGGTGTTAGTCCCAAAAAACCCACTAACTACCTTTGCGGCACTAAAGAGACGGCGCAAATGTTGTTAGAAAATTTCTTGAGCGCTTATTCTAAAAGCCCTAAGCGCTTTACAATTTCACTGAAACATCTATCAAAAACAAGCCTTCACATACATGTTCAGACACACTGCCACCCTTACTCCCTCCCCCTTTACCACCCTCATTTTCTCTTGCACACACTCCAGGGAGAAAGGTGGCAGAGTGGTTAAGACGTTCGCCTGCCGAATATAATGCGTGACTGCAGCGTGAGTGACTCGGGTTCGAATCCCGGCCTCCTCACCCTTTCTTTCTAGTTTGACAGGAAAATCGAACTGAACGTCGAGTCCTTCGGATGGGGACTTAAAGCTAGTCTGACCAGTGCGCTTTACGCACGTAAAATTCCCACGTCAGTTGAAAGTCGGTAAGAGCAGGGAGAAATCCCGCTGCCTGGTATGGCCAAATTGATAGCTAGGGTTTCCAAGTGTGTCCACACCCTGTGCCCCCCCCATAAAATAAAATAAATTAAATTGGGTAGGCGCTGCACTTGTGGCGATGCGCTCTCCAGGGGAGAGCAGCCCGAATTTCACAGAGATAACTCTCTGTGACTAGAATATACCAAATAACTATTGTGTAGCAAACTGTACATACATAATAAAACAACACGCAAACTTTTCTTTCAATGATCTACAACAATAATACATAATAATGGTACAACACAACGCATAGTTAACTACACACATTAAAAAAATAAAATTTAAAAAAAGTAAACACATTAAGTTCAAATTCACTTACAAAAAATTTAAAACTTTCACCGACTTACATATGCTTACACCAATGTACTCACACAAGCACGCGCATACACATGCGCACACAGACACACACAATCAATCTCGCCAATGTCTCCTAGTTTCTTATGCATTCCCAAGCCATATGGCCATAACGGGTAAGGTACGTATGTGTCCGGTTTTAAGTTTTCACTGCTCTCCCGGCTGCGTACAGCCGACACATTCCCATTTCGGAGGAGCTCAAAGGAAAAAAAAATTGTAAGATTTTAAAAAAGGCAGGAGAATGGGCCAATAAGTCAGAAAGATAGCAGATGACAGAAAGGAAAAGGCAGAGTCAAAGAGAGTGGCAGATTGGAGGAAGCTACATGCACAGAACTTCCAGAAGAAGAAAATCTGTTTACATCCTCCGGTCTGGAACAGACACATATGGGACATTAGTAGATGTAAAGATGGTGGGAACAATCCTGGAGGCAATGCCCGGAGGCAGTGCCACACCAGGAAAGTCCCGAATTTCTAACAATACAGATGTCAACAGAGCTTCCAGAAGGTTGAGGAACTATATATCCCCCGTGGGGAGAGAGTCAAGGAGGGGCGGGGTTATCCAGCTCCCCGAATGGAGGCATGAGGCATCCACCCACTGCCGGGATGTCTCCTAGTGAGCCACAGTCCTTCACAGAAGACAAACTTTTACCAAGATCTTCCAAAGATCGACAATCGGAGTAATCTCTATGATGAGTGTAAAAGTACCATATCTTTCTGACTCTAAGGCGCACCCCCAACATTTGACACCAAATTCAGATTTTGTTCTTCTATTTTCATTACTATATTGTTAGTCACATTATAAGGCGCAGGGGTCCCAGTCAGAGTCTTTTTGCTTTGGGTTAGCCTTTACCGGATCATGCTTTTGACTACACGGACACGATGGCGGGGGTCTTCCATGAGCAAATTCTGAGGTGTTTATCCCTGTCCGGATGGCGGGGGTCTCCCACGACCCCTACTCAATGCACTGCAGTGCTCTTTAAAGTAGGGGTCGTGGGAGACCCCCGTCATCCGGACAGGTATATCAAAATTACGCGTCATATTACGTCATTTATATTTTATACACATTAATAAAATTTAACACACTTAAAGCCATTTACGTTTTTGACAAAGTCATGAAATTTCATGAAGATTGCTTAAATAGTTTTAGAGATATAACATGTTTTGTGTGTCAAGGGGTCGTGGGCGACCCCAGAAGTCCGGTAAAGGTTAAGCATACTCTGCATGCCCTCACTATTTGTCAGTGAGTATGCGTGTGTATGTGTGCGCGCGCAAGCATGTGCAAGTTAGTGTGCTTGCATGCATGTGTGTGTGTGTGTGCGCGCATGCATGTGTGAGTGCACATGTATGTATGAAATGTCGCTATTTTCTCTCACTGACTGACCTCTGCGGTGAGCTGAGCGAATTGTCGATACATGGACTCCAGAAGATGGACTTTGCATTTGATGATGTCCTGTTTTCGTATCGACTGCAAGATTCCTGGGAGGGGGGGGGGATAAAATAAAAAGAACACAGTCCATTAAGTAAAAGCCTACATTACAGGCACTGGATTTCTTATGCAGTTTCGTTTCAGAATCTGATTTGAAAAACATTTGAAATATAACACACACACACACACACACACACACATACACACACACACACACACCATATAATTATTATCTTATACAGTGGAACCTCTCTTATAAGACCTTAAAAAATCATCCCAAATCAGGTCTTGTAAAAAGAGGGGTCTTGTAAGGGAGGTAATTTTAATACTTACAAAGAAGGGCAATGTCTCAGAGAAGCAGGTCTTATGTGGGAGGGAGTCTTATAAGGGAGGTTCCACTGTATCTTAAAAGGCAATCAGTTCTTATGGAAAAAGGTTCAAAGAAGAGCAACAAAGTCGGTACATACATGTAGTATACAAAACTTAAGTTAGGTTAGAATATCAACATTTCTTTTATGACAGCGAGAAGAATTTGGGCAGATCTTCACTCAAGTATTCAAGAGTTTAAGTCAAAATTGATGATTTAAGTGTACAAGACTTTCTCAAACTACCATATTAGTATCTAACCAGAAATAGTACTAACTAAACATTCATAGCATACAGCCGTACTAACAAAAGGAAATTCTGTTTATATATAGTAACCGACTTGCAGCGGGTTTTTTCGGAACTTGTTACCTGCTAACATCAAGTGTGCACAAGATATTAACACTTTCAAAGATCAAATTGACACAAGTTGGCAATACTTCATTGGCATAAAAAAAATGATTATGATAAATAAGCTCATCACTAAAGACTGAGAAAGTACAATTTGACCTTACATGACCTCATACACTTATGTAAAATGATGGGACATTTGAAAGCCCAGTCAGGGCTATATGTGCAAATCACAAGTCCCTTATTGCCTGAAGCCTGAAAATAATAAAAACATGTACGCATGCACACAAGCTCAACACATGCGTGCAAGCACGAAACCATGAAAACACACTTGCATGCCTATCATACAATGAGGCAAAGACGCTTCTGAAACACCAGGCAAGAAGTGATTGGCAACGCAGAAATGATGGCCACAACCCCAAAACTGATGCCATCAAGCAACTGGACAGACGCCAGGCCACAGTCATCTACCGCCTGCGTACTGGCCATTGTGGTCTACGTGCCCAGCTGAGGAGACTGCACCTAGCTGACTCTGCACTGTGTGATTGTGCACAGTCTGACCAGACCCTGAGAAGACTGCACCTAGCTGACTCTGCACTGTGTGATTGTGCACAGTCTGACCAGACCCTGAGAAGACTGCACCTAGCTGACTCTGCACTGTGTGATTGTGCACAGTCTGACCAGACCCTGAGAAGACTGCACCTAGCTGACTCTGCACTGTGTGATTGTGCACAGTCTGACCAGACCCTGAGAAGACTGCACCTAGCTGACTCTGCACTGTGTGATTGTGCACAGTCTGACCAGACCCTGAGAAGACTGCACCTAGCTGACTCTGCACTGTGTGATTGTGCACAGTCTGACCAGACCCCAGCCCACATTCTCCAGGATTGCCCCCTATACACAGTCCAGAGGAACCAGACCTGGCCGGAGGGGACAGACCTACACACCAAGCTGTGGGGCGCAGCCACCGACCTGGAACTCACGACAACATTCGTGGCACCTGCCGGACTGAAGACTTAGAATGGCCAACATCGAACGCCGAGAAAGAGAGAGAGACACTTGCATGCCTGAACTTGACAGATGGTCAAGTACACACACACACACACATCTAATCCGATCTACACAAATGCACACAGTCTACATTCTATAAATCACTCCTGCAACGACCCATCAACCCCCCTCCCACTTCCTAAACAAAAGAAACTGTCTTCCTGATTACAACAGCCCTGTTGGAAAGTGTATTTTCTCAAATAAGCCCTCAAGACATAATACAGCTCTTCTTCAGCTTTGAGTAATATAAAACCACCATACAAAACTTCAAGCAATTCTGTGCAACTGTTCTCAACTTAACCTTAGTTTTATATATAATTTTTTTTTAAAGATTAACACTTTCAATGCCAGCCATTTTTCAGCCAAAACTTTCCATTAAACTTACCTGGGCAGAGAAGATTTTGTCGGCAATATTGGGGATTCCTCTCTGATATGCATAAAACAGGGTCTGCCCTTACCTTCCAGAATTAAGAACATAAGGTCACTGGTTAAGAGACCCTCATTTGATGGCTTTTAGTCACATGGGTGTTAAATCATTGTGGTGCCAAGAGGCGACAGTGGTGATGAAAGGGTTAAAAACAAAAGCATGACAACAAATCCCCGCCAACACAAACTCAACCCTCACCCTTAATGTCGATTCTCCCGCAAGGATCCACCCAAATGAGCGACCCCTCTTTGTCCTGCCCGCTGAGGCCCCCTGGGTAATAGCGGGTCATGACCTCGGGGATGATGAAATTGTCCAGGATGGTGTCGGCCCCAATCTGCTCTCGCCACGCAAAGTCGGTTCTCAGCATCATCTCCGTTTTCTTCAGGTCGAAATTCCGGGCTGTAACGGGGGAAAAAAATGTTTTTAAATAGAGACATTTTGTAAATGACTGCAGTACCTTTTGGAGCAACGTAAGAATGGTGAGTAAAGAAAACAAGACACCTGTGAAAAGGAGAAACTTCAACGTTTCGTGCCCTAAGCACTTAGTCATGAAGTGAAGACAGCAAAGTTGGCAGGTTGTAGATCTTCCTCTTGTGAGCATAGTTCACAATCAGCCCAAAGGTCAGTGGGAGAGAAATAGTGGGGGTAGTGGAAAAATAGTGTGATTACAGTTTATGAGGGTAGAAGCTAACTGAGCGAAAGGGTACAGGGGCAACAAGTGAGGTGGGGGAGGGGGGGGGAAGTATTAGGTACTTTATAATCACAGAGGCGTCTCTCTGAAATTCGGGTTGCTCCCACCTGGAGAGCGCGTCGCAGCCAGAGCCGCGCCACCCAATTTTTGTTTGTGTGTGTGACTGATGAGGAAGGAAAGGGTGGGTGGGGTCGGGTAAATTTTGACCAAATGACAACTTTTTCGCTGCCACTGGGTTTAACGTGTGCTAAGTGCATGGGCACACGGGACCTCGGTTTATCGTCTCATCCGAAAGACTCCACGTTCAGACCGTAAGGCCTAGTGCAAAGTGAAAGGAAAAATCCCCAGTACCCAGGTTGGAACTCGGGGTTTACTTGACACGAGGCGAACGCGCTACCACTGTGCCACTCTACAGTGATAAAGTTAGAACATTGCGTTTGTTTTGTTTCGCTTCACAGCACAATATTTCAAACGCAAAAAGAGGACCGTATTTGTTGTCGCCATGCAAAGTCATTTCGAGGCGTCATCTCCGTTTTGTTGAGGACAAAATCTGGGGCTGTAACGGGGAAAAAGAGAAGAAGACAAAAATAGAGAAATTTGGTGAAGTTAGAACAAATTATTTGCGTTTGTTTTGTTTCATTTCACAGCACAATATAGTGGAACCTCCCTTATAAGACTCCCTCCCACATAAGACCTACTTCTCTGAGACATTGCCCTTCTTTGTAAGTATTAAAATTACCTCCCTTATAAGACCCCTCCCTTATAAGACCCCATTTTGGATGATTTTTGAAGGTCTTATAAGGGAGGTTCCACTGTATTTCAAATGCAAAAAGAGGACCGTATTTCGAGGGGTGAATGCCAGAACTGCCCATCTGTGCTCTTTATTCCTTTTGAGATAGACCGTTCTACCAAGTAAAGTCATTTCGAGGCATCGTCACTACAAAATTTCAGGCTTTTGGGCTGCAACAGGAAAATGAAAAGTGAGTGCTAAAAACTGTCATCAAACAAATGATTCCATTTCATTTTGCAAGGAAAGAAAGGGGGGGGGGGGTGTAAATGGGCAGATGGAGGAAAGATTACAGGGAGGGGTGGGGGAATAATATTAATAAGTATAAATAAAAGCATGTAGAACATGGAAACTCCGTCCATAAGGGTCTCTGACCGATTGGACGCTAATCTCATCACCATCCTTACATGGAAACACACAGTAACGTCTAATGTTACCAAATCTTGAGATGGAAATTTGGAATTGCTACAGAAATAAAAATGTGAATTATACTAACGCCCAACTAAGAATATCACGCGCTAAGCCCCTACCGGTTTGACTGCCCCCTGGCGGTCAAATTATCGTCCGAAGTTGGCCATTCCACTTTCAACAAATAGTGGTTTGCACGCACGCACGCACGCACACACACAGACACACACACACAACAACAACATACAGTATTTATACGACGCTGAATCTGGACAGAAATCAAATCGAAGCACACACACGTTAGCATTGATAACGCATTCAAACAAAAACGCAATACAAAGCGAGCACACACGGATGACATCAATGGAATACAGCAGAAACAGACCTAAAGGCAAGAGAGAGAGAGTAGAGAAAGAGAGCGGAGCTTTAATGACGGGGGAACAGGTGGGTTTTGAGGTTAGCTTTGAAAGCAGAGAGGGTCGGTCGCTGACGGAGGGAAAGAGGAAGTTTGTTCCAGAAGATCGGAGGGCACACACACACACACACACACACACACAGTGACACACAAACACACACACACACACACACCGTTTACCTCGTAAAAACCGTAGCAGAAAGCGATCATCATGCTGAGGCTTCAGCAGATCACCAACATTCTCTTTAATCTGAAATCAAATTTAAAAAAATAAACTAGAACGTTAAGACGCTACATCAGCAGCCGCGCTGCACATTTTCTGCTCCAGAGGACCTTGTTCTATGACCAACAACCTTCATTTTTGAACTTGGCCTAGATATCCTAACTACCAATGCACATGCAAAATGTTAGCCTCCTAGTTCCCTCCATTCAAACGTTATCTGTTAACGTACATAATGAGCCAGGCAGCCTGGAACAAACAAACTTCATTGACAACATTACCAGCCTTGCTTGTGTGGCTGGTAAAAATTATCAAGAGTTGTTATATACAGTCCCCCCGTGGGGATACCGGGGGGTCTTGTATAAATAGTTCCCCCACCTTCTGGAAGTTCTGTGCTTGTAACTTCCTCTCATCTATCACTCTTTTAGACTCTGCCTTTTCCCTTTGCTTACTGTTATCTTCTATCTTTCTGCCCTTACCGGCCCATTCTCCTGCCTTTTTTTTCACGAAGCACTTTCAAAAAGATTTCCTCCAGCCGAAGTCGGACTTGCTGGGCCTAACTATTTCTTAGTTAGGCGCATAACGGCAGCATGACGCATCTGCGCTCATAATTGACAGGAAAATATCTGAGCGATCGTGTATATAATTTCTTCTTCTTCTAATAATACAGTGGAGAACTGATAACTCAAAAACAGGATAACTAAAAAACACTGGATAACTCAAAATAATTTTTGGGTCCCTGTATAATAATCTCTATGTTGAAAAGCCTTTCAAAATATTGGCTATCTCAAAATAACATTTCAGTCCCTTCAATTTTGAGTTAAGCGATTTTTACTGTATGTTTCATATCATGCTTTTGTGAGAAACTAGGAGGCATTAGTACTGGGTGTCTTAGTGCTACAGCCAAGGGGATCAGTTGGCCTTTGGGGACCTTCCCCAGCTGTACTGTACTACATGACTCACACTAGTACAGGAGACATTAGCACTGGGATCAGTTGGCCTTTGGGGACCTTCCTCAGTTGTACTGTATTACAGGACTCTCACACTAGTATAGGGGGTGTCTTAGTGCCAAAGGGATCAGTTGGCCTTTGGGGACCTTCCTCAGTTGTACTGTATTACAGGATTCTCACACTAGTATAGGGGGTGTCTTAGTGCCAAGGGGATCAGTTGGCCTTTGGGGACCTTCCTCAGCTGTACTGTACTACATGACACACTAGTATAGGAGACATTAGCACTGGGATCAGTTGACCTTTGGGGACCTTCCTCAGCTGTACTGTACTACATGACTCTCACACTAGTATAGGAGACATCAGCACTGGGTGTCTTAGTGCCAAGGGGATCAGTTGGCCTTTGGGGACCTTCCTCAGCTGTTCTGTACTACATGACTCTCACACTAGTATAGGAGGCATTAGCACTGGGTGTCTTAGTGCCAAGGGGATCAGTTGGCCTTTGGGGACCCTCCTCAACACCCGCTGTCCTCAAGCGCTTTTGGCTTAAAGCGTGAGAGTAGGGATGTCCCCTGGGCAAGGCTTTTCCAAAATGGACAATGTTCAGCCCTGCCCTCCTAAATAGCTGTCACCTTCTCCGGAAGAAGTCAGAGTTGTAAACGACAAATTCATGCCGCGCCATAGGCTGCTTAACGAGGTAGTCAGCCAAATCACATTTTCCTGTGAGGATGCTGTTAAGCGTTTATGCTGTTCTTTTTTTTGAAAATTGATCAAATTAGGTGGAAAATCAATCAATAAAAAATAATTGCAAGATATTATTAAAACGAGGTCATCATTTGCTTGTAAAACTCATCAAAACTTTAACATTCTTGGTTTTCCAATTGATTAGGCTGTTAATCGTAGCTTTTGGGGCTAAATCAGTAAAGGTCTCGGTACACGTTGACATTATTCACAGTGAGTTGTAAGTCATATTATGTATGAGTGGTCTAAAGGTCTCGGTACACGTTGACATTATTCACGGGATATTTCTATTCCCCATGGCAACACAGTGAGTTGTAAGTCATATTATGTATGAGTGGTCTAAAGGTCTCGGTACACGTTGACATTATTGACGGGATATTTCTATTTCCCCATGGCAACACAGTGTTAGGCCACTCTTAGCATGACTTAAAGACCCACCAGATCACGTGTCAAAATTACGGGTTTCACATGTTTTCCCTCGTATAGCTGGTAAGAAATCTTGTTTTGACCAGGTTTGACTCCCAAAGAAATGCCTCCAAATTCAAACCGAAACATTTTAAAGAGTAGCCTCAATTTGAACTTGGGGACATTTGTATGTGGGTCACAGCTACCCAGAAAAAAACCAAGGGACTTAATCGTGGTGCGTCTGTGTCTTTAAACAAGATGGAAATCTGTGTGCTGCCAAAACAGGCCACCTAACTTACATCAAAAACGCCACCAAACCTCACACAATCACGGCTGTTGAATCAATCAATCAATGTAGAGGAAAAGAAAAACATCTAATAATAATAGGTCAGTGTAATTAAACTTTTCCTCTGCTGCTAATAATGCTCGTTCGATGACAAATGACATTTCCGCAATCTCTGTACGACCTTTACTCTTTCATCGAAGAAACTCAAAGTGTCAGAATCTGTGAAAAAACCCAGTAAATTTAAAGCTAAAGGGGTTCAGTGCAATGTGCCCTCATCTCTATGTGTCCCTGTCTCTATGTCCCCATCTCCATGTGTCCCCGTCTCTATGTATCCCCGTCTCTATGTATCCCCGTCTCTATGTCCTTGTCTTTATATGTCCCCGTCTCGATATGTTCCTGTCTCTATGTCCTTGTCTCAATATGTCCCCGTCTCTATGTCATTGTCTCAATATGTCCCCGTCTCGATATGTCCCAGTCTTTCTATGTCCCTGTCTCTATGTACCTGTCTATATACCTGTCTCTATGTCCTTGTCTCTATGTGTCCCCGTCTCTATGTCGTTGTCTCTATATATCCCTGTCTCTATGTGTCCCCGTATCTATGTGTCCCCGTCTCTATATGTCCATGTCTCTATGTGTCCCCGTCTCTGTGTGTCCCTGTTTCTATGTATCCCAGTCTTTATATGTCCCCGTCTCTCTATGTCCTAGTCTCTATATGTCCCCATCTCTATGTCCTTGTCTCTATATGTCCCGTCTCTCTATGTCCTAGTCTCTATATGTCCCCATCTCTATGTCCTTGTCTCTATATGTCCCCATCTCTATATGTCCCCATCTCTATGTCCTTGTCTCTATATGTCCCCGTCTCTCTATGTCCTTGTCTCTATATGTCCCCATCTCTATGTCCTAGTCTCTATATGTCCCCATCTCTATGTCCTTGTCTCTATATGTCCCCGTCTCTCTATGTCCTTGTCTCTATATGTCCCCATCTCTATGTCCTTGTCCCCATCTCTATATGTCCCCATCTCTATATGTCCCCATCTCTATGTCTCTTGTCTCTATATGTCCCCCATCTCTCTATGTCCTTGTCTCTATATGTCCCCATCTCTATGTCCTAGTCTCTATATGTCCCCATCTCTATGTCCTTCGTCTCTCTATCTCTATATGTCCCCATCTCTATGTCCTTGTCTCTATATGTCCCCATCTCTATATGTCCCCGTCTCTATGTCCTAGTCTCTATATGTCCCGCACACACACACACCACACATACATATACTATATAGTGATATACATAGACATATCGCACGCACACACGCACAGACAGACACACACACACATACACACACAGGCCCGCATGCGCACACACACACTTTGCATACACACACACACACACATCGTGTACACACACACAGGCCCGCATGCGCACACACACACACACATCATGTACACACACACAGGCCTGCATGCGCACACACACACACACACATCGTGTACACACACACAGGCCCGCATGCGCACACACACACACACACACATCGTGTACACACACACAGGCCCGCATGCGCACACACACACACACATCATGTACACACACACAGGCCCGCATGCGCACACACACACACTTTGCATACACACACACCACAGAACACACATGGACACATGGACATAAAAAGATGGACAAAGAGAGTGGGAGGCAATATTTCTAAGTTTCAGATGTATTCTGCAATTGAAGTTTGAAGAAGTGAGTTTTCAGAGCTGACTCGAATGTCAGGAAGGATTTAGCGTGACGGGGTCACATATTCCGTATATATATAGATACGGAACACATAGACTTGGGAGATATAGACAGGGCACAAAGGGATTAGGGACACAAAGAAACAAAATTGGGGACACATAGAGATGGGGACACATAGAGATGGGGATACATAGAGATGGGGACACATAGAAACAAAACTGGGGACACGTAGAAACGGGGACATATAGAGACGGGGACACATAGAGATGGGGACATATAGACAGGGACACATAGAGATGGGGACATATAGAGACAGGGACACATAGAGACAAAACTGGGGACACGTAGAAACGGGGACATATAGAGACGGGGACACATAGAGAAGGGGACATACAGAAACAGGGACACAAAGAGACAAAATTGGGGACACATAGAGACAGGGACATATGGAGACGGACGGGGACACACAGAGCTGGGGACATACTATATAGAGACAGGGACACATAGAGACAAAACTGGGGACACATAGAGATCGGGGATGGGGGGGGGGGGGGCACAATGCTACATAACCGAACAAAAATACACACAAGTCCAAGTTTACATTTCAGTGATTTAAGTTTTTCAAGTTATTGTGTACAAAACTTCCGACAACGACTTGACACCTTTTAAAGGGCATGACAGAACAAGTTATGGTTCAGAAAAGAAGTAAGGGTGGGGGGGGGGGGGGGGGGGGGGGGGGGGGGGGGGGGGGGGGGGGGGGGGGGACAAGGAGAGACTGATTATGCCAGAATTGTTTGGAAGATATGAAAAGAAAAACAACACATGCACATAAAAGACTCACTGACATCTGTATCAATCTTTTCAATGACTTGACGTTTTGAGCAAACTCGGAAAATAACATGAAATTGAATGCATGCACTCATGCACACATGCACACATGCACACATACAGAGAGAGAGAGAGAGAGAGAGAGAGAGAGAGAGAGAGAGAGAGAGAGAGAGAGAGAGAGAGAGAGAGAGAGAGAGAGAGAGAGAGAGAGAGAGAGAGAGGCATGCACACAGCTAAGAGAGAAATAGAGAAAGAAAAAGAACATATGCGCGTGTGTGCATGCACACACGCACGCAGACACACATGCACACACACACACACTGACCCTTATGCTTATCCCTGTACAGGAAATCTTCACTCAAGTATGTAACATTTTCTAAACATCTCAAGTTACTTGTGTGTGTGTGTGTGTGTGTGTGTGTCAAGTCAAGTCAAAATCATCTTTATTGAGGGTTAAAGAATAAGCTAACAAAGCTTTTTTTCATCCTGCCCTGTGTGTGTGTGTGTGTGTGAGTGTGTGTGTATACGACTCATTAATATGAGGGTGTATGTGCATGTGTGTGTGCGTGCGTGCGTGTGTGTGTGTGTGTGTATTGTGTTGTGGTGTGTGTGTGTTTGTGTGTGTGTGCGTGTATGTGCATGCATGTGTGTGTGCGCGAGTGTGAGTGCGTGCGTGTGTGTATGTGTGTGTGTGTGTGCTACTTACCTACTCTATTATCTGAAGTATCTTGCTATTCATCTTTGTTGAAAAGTAAGTGCTCTCAAAGCCACAATCATCTGCTGAAACTATGCTGAGTATGCTCGTCTCTACGCTAAAATGTATGCGGTTTCACCCTAATGTATCATTTTACACATAGCAAGTGAGTGTACTCTGAAAGAAATACATGTACAACTCAACGTCACGCAATACATTTGGGGGAAACAAAATTGCAATCTCAAGACGTAAGTACAGTACATGAATGGGTAAGGAAAATGGAAAATAAGTTTGTGCAAAAAGTCCCCCCCCCCCCCCCCCACACACACACACACACTTTTTTTTCTCTCTCTGTCTCTCTCTGTCTCTGTCTCTCTCTCTCTCTCTCTCTGTGGGTGTGTGTGTGTCACAACAATTAACAAATCCCAACATATTATGACCAAACCACACAGATGGTAATCATGCCATCAAAACTCGTTTCATTCACACCACTGGCCAGCTATTTAATTTAGCCTTTTCCCAGGCTTTAGCTTTAATTAACACGACCTGATCTAACGCAAAGCACCACAATCTCTGCTATACATATATCAACGGCCATAAATATATGTGTCATGCTGCCCTGTACTCAAACAGCTTTAGTTTTATCACAGGCTGACATTAGTTGAAGCCTAAGGCCGGGTTCACATTACGGAAAACCTTAAATAAGTGGAAGAAAGAAGGATAAAAGTTTACGCACATATAGGAGAAATTCGGATACGTGCGCAAATCTTTTTCCCTTCTTTGTTTCACTTTTTTATGGATTGTGCCTCAGGTATGGAATATCCGCTTATGTGTGTACGCGGCCTGGATCTGGAATTTTACGTCGCAGACGCCACTTCTGACGATAGACGCGACGGAACTAGGAGGGTGCATTCCCTATTAGAATTAAAGGAAAAAGATAGAAAGGAGAAAGACCTACTGCCGCCCCTGGGTTAAGACCATTAACCCCCCCCCCTAATAGTAAATGGACAGTGACAGCTGCCCCATGATACCAATCAGGTTTTACAATCTATAGGAAACCAGTCTACAGCCAGGTCTGTGTCAAAATACTATGACTTTCAAACTGGGAGGGGCAGCACAGCTGTGCTGTAGCCTTGGGGCTAGTCGAGAGAGACTATGACTCTCTAAACAGTAAAGATTGTACAGCCCTGTGCTACAGCCTTGGGGCTAGTTGAGAGAGACTATGACTCTCTAAACAGTAAAGATTGTACAGCCCTGTGCTACAGCCTTGGGGCTAGTTGAGAGAGAGACTATGACTCTCTAAACAGTAAAGACTGTACAGCTCTGTGTTGCAGCCTTGGGGCTAGTTGAGAGAGACTATGACTCTCTAAACAGTAAAGACTGTACAGCTCTGTGTTGCAGCCTTGGGGCTAGTTGAGAGAGACTATGACTCACTAAACAGTAAAGATTGTACAGATCTGTGCTGCAGCCTTGAGGCTAATTGAGAGAGAGACAATGACTCTCTAAACAGTAAAGATTGTACAGCCCTGTGCTGCAGCCTTGGGGCTAGTTGAGAGACTATGACTCTCTAAACAGTAAAGATTGAACATCCATGTGCTACAGCCTTGGGGCTAGTTGAGAGAGACTATGACTCTCTAAACAGTAAAGATTGTACAGCTCTGTGCTACAGCCTTGGGGCTAGTTGAGACAGACTATGACTCTCGAAACAGTAAAGATTGTACAGATCTGTGCTGCAGCCTTGAGGCTAATTGAGAGAGACTATGACTCTCGAAACAGTAAAGATTGTACAGATCTGTGCTGCAGCCTTGAGGCTAATTGAGAGAGACTATGACTCTCTAAACAGTAAAGATTGTACAGCTTGTGGCAATGTACTCTCCGGGGGAGAGCAGCCCGAATTTCACAGAGATAAGTCTCTGTGATCAGAATATACCAAATACTGAATGCAATACTGGCAGTCATTAGCATATCATTTTATTTTAACTCATTCAAATCGTTCCGGCCATATATATCCGGAATTAATACATAGCTGTCAATTTGATGCATTTGCTTCAAGGGAAGTATATCTGTGTGCACACCATACCTTGGTAACTTCTAAACTCACTTCGCTCCCTTAGACCACAATTTTGCCTCTGACTTTGCTTTTGTAGTGGTTTGTTGTGGGGAAACCAATCGACGTAGAGAGTTTTTCTATATAATGTCTAATGTCAAAGCAAACTATATACATAAGAGGAAAGTTTAATGGTGTGTTTGTTTTTTCTTCTTCAATTTTTGATCGTTTATAATGTCTATAATATATAAAAGTCTGATCTACCACTTGCCTATGTCTAAACCTGAAGTAAAAACCTGTAATATTCTTTCATTTCTCCTTTTGTTTATGTCTGTTTTGTCTGTGTGAATGGCTGGAGTGATTTGTGAGTTTTTTTAATAATTCAAAATTGTTGCGATGTGAATGAGTTAAACTTCAGGACGTTGGTGTGACGTAAGTGTCCCGCGCGACCCGCTTTCTTTATTTCTTATCTACACACCCCCCCCCCCCCTTCTCCCCTCCCCCCCCCTCGCCTTTTCATTTCTCTGTCCAGCCGCCACGTTAATTGCCCCGCTGCTTCAAACGAACGCCGCGGAAGGGCGTTATCTCTTTCTCCCCCACCTACCGAGGTTATCTCCCTTCACCCCCCCCCCCCCCTTTCTACCGTCTCATCACAAGAAAGTGACAACCACGGTTATCTCCCTTTGAAGATGGTTTTGCTGTTCAAATCACAAGGTTAGGAATGTCAGGAATGTGCTAAGGATGGAATAGGCGCGTGATTGTTCAGTACATTTAGAACAGCAAATTGTGACGTGTGGACTGTAATACACCAATAGCAGGCTTTCATTGTTTGAAAGTGAAGGCTATAATTGGAGTGGTGAGAAAAAGTTGTCACACAAGATGCTGAAACGTAGCTAGAGCAACACTCACAACCAGTCATCATAAGCCCACTAGTAAGTATTATTGATGGCAGGTGATTGAGATCTGGTTTGTTTGACTCTAGTTTTGATCTAGATCCTATGTTCAATGATGAATAAGGAGTAGATAGATATGTTATAGAAAAGAAGTGGTAAACATTCTATTCTATTTATGTGCACTGATTATTTGTGTGTGTGTGTTTTTGACTTGAACACTTTTGGTACCAGAACCGGAGTTTATGCCTACTAACCCTTTTGTCTATTTTTAGTAGGAAACCTATGGGCCGCAATCTTGCACTATTTTTAGTAGGAAACCTATGGGCCGCAATCTTGCACTTTATGATACCATTCCTTTCCAGGTGTTGGATGGAGAGTGATGATGTCTTGATCACCTTTTATGTTTTACTGATCTCAGTTTGTTAACTGAAATTCAGTTTATTTATTAACTACATGTAGTGCTATTGTACAAGGGAAGCCTTCAAGCCGGTTGGGATTCACTAATTCCCTGCCGACTGAAGCCCCTTGTCTCTAAGCCATAGAGATCTACATCCACCTTCTCCTGTGATTATCAGCAGGGCATCGTGGGCCGGACGATCATCCCGGACTCCACCAAGCACCAAGACGGGTCCGTCGCCAAGACAACCCGCACCCAGAATCCGCGAGGAGACCACGCCTGAACCGTGCCATCCCGCGAAGCCGTAATAGGAACGACTGGGAGCTACTCTCACCTGACGAGCAAGCCCAGAACTTCAAACAGCTAAGTCTACCTGACTGCGCCAATCATTTGAACTTTCCTACGGACACCGAATATAATTAGTAACCCTTCCGGCATGGGGCGAACCTTATAGAAAGACAAAAGTCTTGTGAATCCTTTCGGATTTCATTGTGTTTTAACCATATTTTGTTTTGGCGCCATTGAGCTGCTTTATTATTATTGTTGCATAATCTTATGCAGATTTTGGGAGTAAATAAAATACAAGTGTCAAATAATCCTGAACCCTTTGGTCAGACTGATGAGAGTGGGAGTCTTGTAATTTCATGTAAAACCTTACTTCTCTCTGTCTGCCATTTAGAGCAATTCAACCACTTGTATTTCTTACAACCATCTGACGAGCCAGAACCCGGGCACAAATATAAATTTATTAGATGAAAAGGGGCCGGGAAAGTTGCTCATCTCCCATACCCTAGAGAAGTGGGCTAAAGGCAACTTTTCTAAAGTCTTCCCTAGAGACTTAGCCTTTTAACCCATTACCTCGTCACAGTTGGTATAACTGAATTATAAATTAAAATAAACCAAAACGCCACATATTAACACAAAGACGAAATAATAAATGAAGTAAACAACAACAAAACCTAAATTTTCGTCTTTAAAAAAACTTCTCTTGTTGTTTTTCATTAAGTATGCACAATCAAGTCTGATTTTTCAATACTGTGAATATGGTCGAGGTCCGAAGGTCGTACACAAAGCAAAACAAATCACAACACTAATCTACAGTGACCCAGCCAGCCAAGACCCGTTCAGCGGGAGCTCAGCATGACGCTGAATCGGCAGGAACAGGAACCCTTTTTCAGAGGACGAAGATGACGAGGCGATCTGTTTGTAAACAAATGGCTCGGGAAAGGTCCCCAAAGGCCAACTAAACCCCTTGGCTGCAGCACAAAGAGTCACAGTCATTTACAAAAGTTGAAAAGACCCCGCGTGAAGGAAGGTGGAAGAGTGGTTCAGACGTTCGCCTGCCAATTTCAATGCGTGACTGCAACGTGAGTGGGGGACCCGGGTTCGAATCCCGGCCTCGCCTCGCTCTTTCTTTCTAGTTCGACCAGGGAAAATCAAACTGAACATCAAAGTCCTTCGGATTTGGGGACTTAAAGCTAGTCTGACCCGCGCGCTTTATGCACGTAAAAATCCCACGGCGGTTGAACGTCGGTAAGACTAAGGGCAGCCGCTGCCTGGTATTCATGACCAAATTGATAGCTAGTTTTCCCAAGTCTACCCCCACCCCCTCCTCACCTTTTCCCTCCCCCTCCTCCCCCCCCCCCCCAAAAAAAAGGTAGGCGAGCGCTGCGCTTGCGGCGACGTCCTCTCCAGGGCAGAGCAACCCGAAATTTCACAGAGCTATAAGTCTCTCTCATAAGAATACATAGCAAATACCAAAATACACAATTTTCCATTACAGTAGAATAACAAACATTATTGTAACAACTCTCAGTATTACTGACCCCGACTTTGGCAGTTTGAGTCAGTATCCACGAGGTGATTTTGAGTAAAGGGTGCTGGGGCAGTGGGTGGATGCCTCATGCCTCCATACGGGGAGCTGGACAACCCACCCACCCCTCCACGAGTCTCTCCCTGTGGGGATGCCTGGGTGTCTTTCATAAAAATAGTTCCCCCACATTCTGGAAGTACTGTGCTTGTAACTTCCTCTAATATGTCACTCTCTTTGACTCTGTCTTTTCCATTTGCTTTTTGTCATCTACTATTTATCTGACTTGCTGGCCCATTCTCCTGCCTTTTTTCCAAAAAAAATCTTCCAAATATTTTCTCCTTTGAGCTCCTCCGAAATCGGAATATGTCGGCTGTACGCAGCGGGGAGACCAGTGAAAACTGAAAACCGGACACATACATACCTCACCCATTATGGCCTTAAGGCCTGGGAACGCAGAAGAAGAAGAAGAAGAAAGGGCGCAATAATTTGTAAGTGACCATAAATCAAGCGGTAACGAAGATTGCGGAGGTAGTACGACCTTGGGTCTGAGACCAACTCGCCAAACATGGGTGGGCAATGAATGTTCATAAATTATACGGGTGCCAATGAAAGTTTCCATAAATAAAGTCTACAAAACAACAGTCATAGGCATGCACACGCAAGCATGTGCACATACGCACACACACATACGTACTTCTCTCTCTCTCTGAGAGTGAGAGTGTAAAAAATACTTATTTATGCTTAACTCATTGCCCTGTATAAATAAAGTGTTTTGTTCCTTTGTTCTCTCTCTCTCTCTCTCTCTCTCTCTCTCTCTCTCTCTCTCTCCATCACACACACACACACATGCACGTATGTACATGATGCACAAACAATGCTCTCTCTCTTTATCTCTCTCTCACACACAGACAGACACACACACACACAAAACAAAACAAAACAATACACATATTCTCTCTATTCTCTCTCTCTCTCAGTCTCTCTCTCTCTCTCTCTCTCTCTCTCTCTCTCTCTCTCTCTCTCTCTCTCTCACACACACACACACACACACACACACACGCACACGCACACGCACACGCACACACACACGCACACAAATCACATTCACAAGGGTTCAAAGTATAATCACCTTTGACCTCCTTGTCTCATATCAACCCTTACAAGGTAAAGGTCAAAGGACGTGTTAACCTAGTTAAGGTCCGCCGTCTTAATCTCTATCGATAAATTTCTTTTTTATTGTAACTGTATTTTGACGACTAATCTTTCACTGCCAGGGTCAGACTATCGAATGACCTTTAAGATTTGAGATTAACTGGAGCTGTTACTGTTAGTTGAGATTAGGAATGAAAAAGGATTATGCTTTTTTTGTGAAAGCAGCTATCGACTACTCATAATAATCTTTTGTGTGGGTGTGCGCGTATTAAAAAAACCTGCAACAATTATTCTTTAACCCTCAATAAAGATGATTTTGATTTGACAACAAAGGGATTTTCAGCGGCCAATACTTCGCAACCCTTGTTCAATCATATACATAAGCAGTGCGTAACTGAAAAACAGCTGGTGACACGCTCTAAACAACATAAAGTCAACCTGAATTTGAATTTTTACAGGGACTGAGGGAGTGAATTACCATGTTTGTGTCTCTGTGTGTGTGTGAGACTAGAGAGAGAGAGAGAGAGAGAGAGAGAGAGAGAGAGAGAGAGAGAGAGAGAGAGAGAGAGAAGAGAGAAAGACACACACACACACAGAGACAGAGAGAGAGAGAGAGAGAGAGAGGGGGGGGGTCAGTGTCAAGTCAAGTCAAAGTCAAAAATACTTTATTATCACGTTAGGTGAAATTACAGTGTGGTCTCGTACAAGCACAATACAAGCAAGGAAACACATTTGCGTGCATTAAAAATGGAAACAAAACTAAGGAAAAACAAGTGCAACGCCGAGCGGCTGCAAAGTCCCCTCGCAGTATCGCCGAGCTACTCCGAAATCGGAATGTGTCGGCTGTACACATACATAAAAACGCATCAAAACAGCACATAACTACATAAAAACGCATCAAAACAGCACGTAACTGAATAGTTTTTGATATATAGCCTTGGGGTTCGGACCCGTGATTTGAGCGCGCGCGATCATGCGCACACGAGCGCACAGAAAAATTCATGACAACTGTTGTGGAAAAAAACTGCATTGAAATACATGCAAAACTTCACAAGATATTAACGATTATGTGTTTTGGGGTTTGAACCCCGTAACTGGCGCAACCTTGACCTTAATGTAAAACTAAATACATCAGTGGATAGCTTGCATCTTGGCAAACTAGTATACCAAATTTGATGATGATAGACTGAATAGTTTTTGAGAAAAACGGACAAATAGCCGGACGGACGGACGGACCAGACAAAAACAATAGTTCACCGAACCTTCGGCTCGGGGACTAATGAATAACAAATCATGCTTCGCAACACAAAAAATGGAACACAGTTAGGGTCGATACAATTACAAGCAACTATCAAAACATTAAGAACTGCCCTCTTTCCCACCATGTGTGTGTGCGTGTGTGCACGTGTGCATGTGTGCATGTGTGTGTGCATGCGTTTTGTGTTTTTGTCTGTCTCTCTGTCTGTTTGTCTAGTCTCTATGCCTGTGCCAATGTGTAAGTCTGTAGTAATAAAATTAAAAAAAGCAGACTGCTAATTATAGTCTTGAAAAAGCTGCACCAAGGCTTTTGAAAGGGTGCCATAGTCATTATGTCAGTGATGATATGGGGCTAACAACATGAACAAGTTTCTTTACTGGACTTCCCGATTCTCCCTCTTTGAAGGGAGTCTTTCTCCCTCCCTCATCCTCTCCTTCTCTCTCTCCCTCTCTCTCTCTCTCTCTCTCTCTCTCTCTCTCTCTCTCTCTCTCTCTCTCTCTCTCTCTCTCTCATACTGTACTCATTTTGCTTTGTAATATGTGTTGCTGAATATACATGTATTCTGATTATGTTCCCCCTTCTTTCTAATCCTTGAAAATGATTTTTAATGCTAAATTCGAAAATTGATTGGGGGGGGGGGGGGGAGCAATTAAGTAGGAGGAATAGGAATAGGAAAACATGTCCTTATCATGTTTTGGTTTGATTTGATTTGGTTAGTTCAACATAAGATGCTGAACTTTTTTCCAAAAACAATTTTCATCAGAATGAGTTCACACACCTTTACTAAAGTTCTCTTCAGGCATACCATAAGTTCTTCTTCTTCGTTCGCTCAGTTTCCTGTCATACGAGCGTAGATGCGTCATGCTGCCGTTATGTGCCTAACTAAGAAATAGTTTGGCCCAGCATGTCCGACTTCGGCTAAAGAAATCTTTGAAAGAATTTTTAGAAAAAAAGGCAGGAGAAACATAAGTTCTACTTCTAGCAAATTATGCAAGAACTTGAAGAAGAGTTCACCTCGTTGACAGTGGTAACTACTGGTATTTTGGGTATTTGGTATATTCTAGTCACAGACTTATCTCTGTGAAATTTGGGCTGCTCTCCCCTGGAGAGCGCATCGACGCCTACCTATTTTCTTCTCTTTTTTTTTTTTTTGGGGGGGGGGGGGGGGGAGGAGGAGGCAGGCTAGGGAAAACTAGCTATCAATTTGGTCATACAAGGCATCAGGATTTCTCCCTGCCCTAACCAGCTTTTAACTGCCGTGGGATTTTTACATGCGTAAAAAGCACACGGGTTAGACTAGCTTTAAGTCCCCCATCCGAAGGACTCGACGTTCAGTTCGATTTTCCTGTCCGAACTAGAAAGAAAGGGCGAGGCCGGGATTTGAACCCGGGGCACTCACTCACACTGCAGTCAGGCATTGAATTTGGCCGGAGAAGGTTTTTAAAACCACTCTGTCACCTCCCTTCCTGGTACTGTAGTGATCCTTTGCTCCAGCTCCTAGTACTGCAGCCTTAGGGACTGGCTAAACAGTCTTTCCATTACATTTTGCTTTTCCTCTGCGTGCGCTGAAACCATCAATACTGTTTCACTGTCATTCCTTTCCCTTTCTTTCTCTCTATCAC
>CM065702.1:44209149-44214149 GCA_017654935.2 Phymorhynchus buccinoides | reverse complement strand
GCTCCAAAACATCCATACACATCGCTCCTCATTCAAAGTCGATATCGGGCCTCCCTAGCTGCTCCAAAACATCCATACACATCGCTCCTCATTCAAAGTCGATATCGGGCCTCCCTAGCTGCTCCAAAACATCCATACACATCGCTTCCACGCTTTCCCGATTCAGCGCCCGCTGGGAAATCTGGCTCCCGGGAAACGCGTACGCCTCCGGCAGGAGAACGCAGCGCTGCAGCGTGGGAATGTCGGCGCAGTCCTCCAGGATAGCCCTCAGCTCGGCCAGAGGGGGAGGCGTGAAGGACTGAACGGCCAGGATTTTCAGCGACTGGCACTCCTTGCATTTGCGCACCACCTGGTTTAATTAAATAGCATTTTAATTTTTTTGAAAGTCAGAGATAAAAAATCAATATTCATTAGAAAAATTGACATTCATTAAAAAAAATCAATATTCATTAGATATCTAGAGCATCCTCCTAAATGGTCGGAGTGTGGCTGCCCATGTGGCGGGGTAATCAAAAACGGCCCCGACACACATAACGATCTCATCCCTAGCTGGTGCCGCTTGTACCATAGTGCTCAAGTGCTTCAGCTGTTGGGATGATCCCTGGAGTCTTTAAGCCAGGGTACGACACCAAACAACAACATTAGAGCAACAAGAAAATCTTAAATAAAGCCCTATCTTAAAGAAAAACAAGGGCATCGCCGAGCGGCAGCAACGCATTGTGACAATGCAAACCCGGCCAGAGTTATGTCCTGTCCCCCCCACCCACCACCCAATAAACACACCACTTTCCACCCTTAGAGAACGCATAAAATACATATTCCAACATTTGAAGCGATTCTGTTCAGTAGTTCATGAGATACAGCTGAACTTTTATACAAACTTCCTTGCACCGAGTTATGTCCTCTCCCCCCCCCCCCCACATACCCCCAATAAACACACCACTTTCCACCCTTACAGAACGCATAAAATACATAGCCCAAAATTTGAAGCGATTCTGTTCAGTAGTTCACGAAATACAGCTGAACTTTTATACAAACTTCCTTGCACAATGGTACACCACCACACAAAATTTGAAGCGATTCTGTTCAGTAGTTCACAAGATACAGCTGAACTTTTCTACAAACTTCCTTGCACCATGGTACACCACCACACAAAATTTGAAGCGATTCTGTTCACTAGTTCACGAAATAAAGCTGGGGGGGAATTACATAGCCCAAAGAAGGAAATTTCGGTTTTCACGGTCAAACTTCAAGGTCAAGCTCAGCACGGTGTTGATTAACGAAAGAAAGCTTCCTTTTCAAGCTGTCTACCCCTCTGCCAATTTTAATCAAAGTCCAAACAGTAGTTTTTAAGATAATCAATACACAGAGAGACACACACACACACAGACAGACGCACACACAAACCGATCGCAATACTGTGACGGATGGCTAAAGTAATAAAACGCTATCTTAATTTACAAAAAAGGTTTTATATATTAATATAATACAAAAACCATCGAATTATTTTGAACAAACAGTGACAATAACATAAAAAGGATAACTAAATTCAATGAAAAATATATAACAAACATCAAAGAAACGTGGTGAGAAATGGAAATGTCTCAGCTAGATAAGGAAAGCAAACTTTTGATGCGTCTGCAAAACAACATTTTATTTCTTTCCACGATCCGGTGTCATGAGAAATACGTACCCCGTGAAATAAATACCCTAGAACTAGAACCGTTACTATTTTGTGTGAGAAATAAGTCAACTATATTTTTTTTTAATATTGAAATGTAAGTACTCAATCTACACGTAAAGAACCAAGAAATATTTGCCAAGAAATCGATGTACAAACCCATGCCACTTAGTTTCGTAGTTTCCAAAATGGCGGACGATATAAACAAGCACCCATCATGAAGACACCAAAAAAATTTAATTACATTTTTTTTAAATATCACTGACTTCTCAATATTTAGTGATGAATCCTCTGTTCTTCCTGCACGCCACAAGACGCCTCTGAATGTATTCAGGGGCGAATCTTTCCCAACCAGCAAACAATTCGAATGAGGAAAGGGTATTTATTTCACGGGTGAGGTATTTTATGCAACACCTGGATGAAGAATGATGAATTCTTTCTGTGTATTGGCCTCTCCAACGACCACCTTTTGCAAGAGTGAATGCCCTTGGTGGGTGGGGGAAGATAGGGGAAGACGGGGTAAAAAGCGCATGGGCGGGTAAGAAGCCCACCCCAATTATCTCATGAAATAAAGAAAATTTCAGTCAAATTTGCCCATGAGACGAATGCTAGACATTAACGCTCGTCTCATGGGCAAAATGAGACTGATATTTGCTTCATTTCATGAGATAATTGGGGTGGGCTTCTTACCCGCCCATGCGCTTTTTTCCCCGTCTTCCCCTATATATGGTTGAGTACTGACCAAACAAGGGTATAACTCTTGAGGCCACTGAATGGCTGCCTTTTGCAAGAGCGATTGCCCTTATAGATACTGACCAACAAGGGATTTACTCTTGCCGTCAAGGGCGTTAGTAACCCTAGTTGCAGTGGCCAATAGATGACATAGGGGAAGACGGGGTAAAAAGCCCATGGGCGGGTAAAAAGCCCATGCCAATTATCTCATGAAATAAAGGAAATTTCAGTCAAATTCGCCCGAGACGAATGCTAACATGAACACTGTTTCATGGGCAAAATGTCACTGAAATTGTCTTTATTTCATGAGATAATTGGCATGGGCTTCTTACCCGCCCATGGGCTTTTTACCCCGTCTTCCCCTACCTGCTGCATGCCGACCAGGGAGAGGGAGGTGAAGGACACGGAGAAGCAGACGACGCGGGCGGCCATCTTGTGCAGCAGCGCCACCGTCAGCAGCGCCATCGTGTGGAGGTTGTTGCGGCTCAGGTTCAGCTCGTGAAGTTCCGCAACTTTGGGCCACTGCCGCAAAATTATATGATTTATTTATTAGTATTTTTGGTATATTCTATTTCTAGTCACCGAGACTTATCTCTGTAAAAATTCGGGCTACTCCTGGAGGCAATGCCCGGAAGCAGTGCAACACCAGTGAAGTCCCGACTTTTTAACAATACGGACAGGCTTCAGGCAGACCCACATGCACCCCTGCGACACGGGCAACTAATTTTATGTATGAGGCGCTCGCAATGGTCAACCTATGGCGATATTTTTCACGCCAGAGGGCAGTCAAAGCACTAGGGGCTTATCACGCGATTTTCTTACTTGGGCGTAGTGAGAGAGAGAGTGATGGTAGGACCACTCACTGTCTCTCTCTCTTTCTTTATCCCCAACTAATAATATAGAGAGGATTAGCCCCACACGAGCGTCATGCCCTCTGGTGTGAGAAAAATCGCACTAAGTCTCTCATTCAAGAACTACATTGCAAAGCATTGTGACTTTTACCTTCAATACCACCACCTGTTCTTAGCTACTCTCATCAACCCAACCTAAAAATCCAAACAAGTTCACAAATCAAAACTTCCTGGACTCCCAAAACTCGACCCGCGGCCGGAATCGTCAGGAATGAACAAATAAAGATCCCCCATGGGAATACCAGCGGGTCATTCGTACAAATAGTTCCCCCACCTTCTGGAAGTTCTGTGCTTGTAACTCCTTCTAATCTGTCACTCTCTTTGACTCTGCCTTTTCCCTTTGCTTTCTATCTCACTGGTCCATTCTCCTGCCTTTTTTTTCTATAAATTCTTACAAGGATTTCTTCAGCCGAAGTCGGACATGCTGGGCCTAACTATTTCTTAGTTAGGCGCATAACGGCAGCATGGCTCATCTACGCTCATGTGACAGGAAACTGTCTGAGCGAACGAAGAAGAAGAAGAAGAAGAAGAACAAATAAATGTTGACCCCCAAAAACAGGGGAAATAACTCACCTGCAGTAAAGCCTGGATGTCCACTTTGCTCAACCGACAGTCCCGCAGGCCTAGATAATCCACCCCCTGGTCCAGATCCAGCAACAGCTGATCCAGCGTGTCGCGCAGGTTGCACGAGGCGAGGTTCAATCGCCTTAGCCCTCGCAGACCTCTCAGCGTCTGGTTCAGCTCGTAGAGGGCGTTGGGGTGGAGGTCGACGTGGAGGGTGTTGGGAAGGCTGAGCGCGCGCAGCGACGGAAGCAGCAGGAGCGTCTCGAGGAGCGTGTCCCAGCGAGCCAGGTCCTTGCAGATGTTCGGGTCCTCGATCTCCACGTGGGAGATGTACTGTGATTTTTATTTTATTTATTTTTGTACAATAGAGAAAGATTGAAATTAGTGAGGTACGAGAGGAGAGGAGATAAGGAAATGAACAAGCGGAAAGAAACTCTCCATATTTAACTCCCTCCACCAAAAGTTATTTTCGGCACCAGATTAATAAGATTAAAAATTAGTGAGGATAAGAGGAGAGGAGATAAGGAAATGAACAAGCGGGAAGAAACTCTCCATAATTAACTCCCCACCAAAAGTTATTTTCGGCACCAGTACCAGATTAATAAAATGAACATTAGTGACATAGGAGGAGAAAAAATAAGGAAATAAACAAGCGGGAAGAAACTCTCCATATTTAACTCCCTCCACCAAATCTTATTTTCGGCACCACCGCCTGGCAAAGCATGGGAAACAGCCACAAGGTAGCAAACGTAAACTTCATCCTCAAAGAAAGGAAGAGCCAGGTTTTGCCTATAGTATATCACCATCACCCACGCAGTAGGCCTACACAACAACGGTGGTGGGGATAATTGTTTGCTTCCTTGTGGCTGTTACCCATGCTTAGCTAGGCGGTGGTGCCGAAAATAACTTTGGTGGAGGGAGTTAGTTATGGGGAGTCTCTCTTCCTTGTTTATTTTTTACTACAAATTAATAGGCAGCCGTACCGGAATATCCATTGATGGTTCAGTCGTAGGTCGATCTGTCTGTCTGTCTGTCTGTCTGTCTGTCTCTCTCTCTCTCTCTCTCTCTCTCTCTCTCTCTCTCTCTCTCTCTCTCTCTCTCTCTCTCTCTCT
>CM065702.1:44194149-44204149 GCA_017654935.2 Phymorhynchus buccinoides | reverse complement strand
TCGTATGCGCACTTGACGCCCAGCTTCATCACGTAGACGACGTAACAGCCAAAGATGATCACGTGACCCGCCCCGATGATGACGGCCGCACAGACACCGTTCCATGGCTATCACCAGTGACATGAACCTGGACATGTGACGGAACGAGTAGGTCAAGGTCACGAGGTAGTCCACGTTGAATCTGAGAATAGGTCTCTCTTCCTCTAAGGCGTGGTTGTCACCAACCAGAGCTAGGAACCAGTCCATTTTCAGCTCGAAGATGCTGGCCACAACCATCAAGTCATCGAACGAGAGAACAAACAGACAGAGGTTGATCCTTTCCTTGATTCCATGCCGGTAGAAAACGATCATGTTGACGATGTTCAAGGGGACGGAGATCGCTAACAGGATGGGCGCCAGTCGACCGAAGAATGTGAAGTCGACCTGTCTCAAGGTGTGTCTGCTGATCGGGTCTTCAGGGTTGTCCCAGGGGTTGTATAAGGAAAAGGGGAAAAGGTCACAGCCTTCGGGGACAATTACGGGTCCCCGCGGGAACCCTGTAGGCTGTGTGTAGTTCAGCGTGAGATTGCCTAACACAGTATCCATCGTCATTGTGTGGGGAATCCAAACAGAACTGGTTTTGTCAAAATCGTCCAACAAAATTTGAGTTAATTATAATGGTCACAGCTCACATTCTCAGCATCAGAAAGTTAGACCCAGATTTCACTGCCTAGGCCCTAAGCTTTCCCATTTTCCAGCAGCAGTGAGCCTGCCAAAAATAGACCTCTCCCTTTTTTTTTCTTCTCCTGCTGCCTTCAAGGCCTTTCTGACCTTTTAGTTACCTCTCCCTTACTGGTTGGATAGAGATAACAGTCTCTCTCTCTCTCTCTCTCTCTCTCTCTCTCTCTCTCTCTCTCTCTCTCTCTCTCTCTCTCTCTCTCTCTCCCCCTGGTGGCATAGGTAGCGAGTTTTAAATTAGAACAGCAGTGGTGCTGGCTCAGATGAGAAGCAGGCAGGAAAAAGGAAGGGTAAGTGGCTAGAGTGGGCCAAACTTTATGAAGCCAGAATGCCACAGAAAAGCATGCTGTGGGATGCTTAGAGACAGAAGAAGAAGAAAAAGAAGAAGAAGAAGAAGAAGAAGAAGAAGAAGAAGAAGAAGAAGAAGAAGAAGAAGAAGAAGAAAAACTGGAACTAAGGCTGTCCAATTTCGGTTGGCTCACCGAAAAACAGAAACACATCGAGATCACCAGAAAGACAGCCTTTTCAAGGAACACTCACTCTGCTCTGTTTTCCTACAAGTCAAAACGGCGATTCCTCCTTTTTGCCATTTTGGACGTGGTGGATGGTTGAAGCTTTTTCTTTGTAGTGCAGTAAAAAAAAACAATGGAGCTAGATCTATTTCCTTTGTTGTGAGCGAAACTCCTTTTGGTAAGCTGTAAATAAAAAGGCTTGTATTGTGGAAATTTCGTGATTTGGTCTAAGCGACTCAGGCAGCCATTTCACTGAAAGAAATTGACTTCCAGCACCTCCACCAAGGAGGAATCGCCGATTTGACGGTTTGATTGCTAGGAGCTTGAAACCAGAGCAAAGTGAGTGTTGCGATCTCTGCAAAAGGTGTTTTCCTGGTGATCTTGACGCGTTTCTTGCAAAAACTCATCCGTCAGGGTGCCCCTTTAAGAAAGGCAAGTCTGCAAATGCGGGGAGAGCCGAGAAATCGAAGGGGAAAGGGGGGTGGGGTGGATCTGCACCTTTACCCAAGATGTGCACAATCTTCAACAATCTCTTTCAACTAGATCTAAACAAGACTTGCACAATCTTCAACAATCTATATCCAACACTTTTTTAATTGGCCAGCGGCCAGTTGCATGAATTTCCATAGGCCTAATGGTCATTCGTTCACAAGCAGTGTGAACAATATAAATGACCTGTGGTTAATATGACTGACCAAAGTCAGCATTCCAGAACTCCATTGTTGTCTGTTTTATGGCTTGTCCGTCAGTATAAAACGTAGGCGACAATGCATACCGAGCTCAACGCATATTGTCAGCCGAATCTTGAGGGGTAACAGTATGCGTAGGGCGACTATATGCGTACTAACAGCGGGCTCTCCTATTTAATCACTTAATGCAGACTGGAGTAAGACATATTGAAAAAAATACAGAGATACACAATAACATTCAGTATACCCAAGATCACGAATTGCTACAAAGATTTCAGGTAAGCCGACTTAAATGCATTGAAACCTGTATGTAGTGTACTAGAAAGATCACAATGTATTGAAATTATAGTCAAACTAGGAAGAGGGGTTGTCTTTGAGTTTCCATGTTGTAAAAAAACTCTTTGAAAACATTCTTAATACCAAAATACGAGACAAGAAAATTCTCATTTTCAGTGAAATATACTGTATTGTGTTGTCCAATATTGAACATTTGGGCTAGCTGTTGTGATTTTCCTTCTTGATTATTTCACTTTCTCTTCTAATGCCAGTTCTGTTCGTTTATGATGCAGCCAAGGTCGCTTTTCTCTCTCGTTTCTCTCTCATTTACAAACATTGACTAACAAAGCAAAGGAATAATATTTCGCTTGAATTTCTTTCAGCTTTTCCGTGGTCTTTCCTTGACCTTGATTTTTTTTTAATTTTCCTTTCCTGTGATTTTTGCCAAACCTGAATCTTTTCTTTGACTGTGTTATTAAAAATCCGTGATCAGGGTGGTCGGCTTACCGAGTAGTAAACTACAATTTCCAAAATGTCCAGTACAAATCCGAACTGGAAGAACCAACCAGAAGCGAGTGCCCTGGCCAGGAACCTGCAGGTAAATTTGTGTTCACGGGAACCGCAGCCAGAACCGGAAGTGACGTCACATCACAACCGGAAATGACGTCACAAAACTAACTGTTTGAGTATTACCTTACTCTGGTCCAGGTCTCAATGAGAGACTTAGTGCGATTTTTCTCACGCCAGAGGGCATGACGCTCGTGTGGGGCTAATCCTCTCTATATTCTTAGTTGGGGATAAAGAAAATGAGAGAGAGAGTGAGTAGTCCTACCATCTCTCTCTCTCTTACTACGCCCAAGTAAGAAAATCGCGTGATAAGCCCCTAGTGCATTGACTGCCCTCTGGCGTGACAAATATCGCCATAGGTCGACCATTAACCCTATAACTTCCGCAAGCTCCAGGAGCCCCCTTCAAGCTTGCTTCCCGTAACCCCCGATAGCCGCCGCTCAACGCCAGGTCTAGTACTTTCACTTTCGCTTATTCCCTACCCACAATGCAATATACTAAGTTAGTTCTTCCTGTTTCTGACACTCCCTGGTCCGTTTTTGGTCTTTACAGCAAGGGAAAGCACCCAATAGTCTTTTTGAACGGATTTTTCAAAGTGACGCCAAATTTTTGTTTTTTGGCCACGTGACGTGAGCAGTATTGACCCTGTGCGATGTTTGGAGCGCCATAACGGATTTTTTCTTCCAATTCATGGTTTGTTGTGTGACAGTGTGTTAGCTTTCAAATGAAAATATCATCATTGCTATTCAATATGCATCTTTCAGAAATTAAAGGTGAGTTAGACTTTATTCTGGGTGATTTTTCTAAATAAAAGATTCGGTGTGACGTTCCGAGTTACTCCCCTTCACTCGAGAGCTAGGATCAATTCTCGGTTCGATTGATCGGGCGGCATAGAGCTAAAGGACTTTAAATTGTTGACGGTATGTTAGATAGTTTGGAAGTTGTCTTGCACATTGGGCATCTAATGTGCACAACCCATCAAAGTATCTTTATGTTTCATCTATCAAACTTAATTTTAAAGGCTGTTTTAGTTGCCCTGGTGCTTTGCCTGTTGAAGGTTTAAGAATAAACCGAAATATCGCGATTATATCAATGTGTTTTTATTTTTTTATTTTGATCAAACATAATTTTGCAGGACTTGTCAGCGCATACAATCATTTAAAGTACCACCCGTAAGTGCCACAACACAACACAGGAAGGCAGGGTGAGGGAGGCTAAAGAGGGGAATCGTCCCATGTTTGCTCTGAAGGGCAAACATAATACCTCTAGTTGTTAGTAGTAGTAGCAGTAGTAGTACAGTGGAACCTCCCTTATAAGACTCCCTCCCATATAAGACCTACTTCTCTGGAACATTGTCCTGCTTTGTAAGTATTAAAATTACCTCCCTTATAAGACCTCATTTGGGATGATTTTTGAAAGTCTTATAAGGGAGGTTCCACTGTAGTAGTAGTAGTAGTAGTAGTAGTAGTAGTAGTAGTAGTAGTAGTAGAAGTAGTAGTAGTAGTAGTAGTAGTAGTAGTAGTAGTAGTAGTAGTAGTAGTAGTAGTAGTAGTAGTAGTAGTAGTAGTAGTAGTAGTAGTAGTAGTAGTAGTAGTAGTAGTAGTAGTAGTAGTAGTAGTAGTAGTAGTAGTAGTAGTAGTAGTAGTAGTAGTAGTAGTAGTAGTAGTAGTAGTAGTAGTAGTAGTAGTAGTAGTAGTAGTAGTAGTAGTAGTAGTAGTAGTAGTAGTAGTAGTCCTACGGCCTCGTACACAGTTCATGCGGAAATCCCATGCGCAATCCGTAAATAAGTGGAAGAAAGAAGGCAAGGCAAATTGTTTATTTCATACCCACTTGTGGCACAGAAATATAAAACAAAGTACACACATATTTAGACACTCAAACATCAATGCAGAGAAGGGTAAAATTAATTTACGGTTTAGGGGGAAATTCGGACACGTGCGCACATCTTTTCCCTTCTTTCTTTTACTTATTTGTTGATTGCGCCCGGGTTTCCGCACGGAATCTCCGCATGTATGTGTACATACCCTAATAGTAAGTAGGCTAGTATAAAAAAAAAACCTGTAATGTGCATTATGTGGCAAGTGGTCCTGACAATTTTCATCTCCAAGCTCAGGGAGCAATAACCAAAAGTGTCAAGATGTGCCCCCCCCCCCCCTCCCCCCCCCCCCCCCTGCATTTCTCGGTTAATTGTATTTTTCCGTTTTTGCCTTTCTTACCATACATAAAGCTGTATTTTTGGAACATTTTCAGCTAATTCTCTTTTTGGAATACTAACCCTAACCCTAACCCTAGCCCTAAACCTAACCCTACCCCCCACTATGTACTGCAGTACACCGCGATTTGTCACAGTTGTGGTTCGTTGCGTTTTTCCGTCTTATAGGGTGGGGGGGTAGGGTTAGGGTTAGGGTTAGGGTTAGGGCTAGGGTTAGGGCTAGGGTTA
Organism: Phymorhynchus buccinoides; assembly: GCA_017654935.2. Lineage (NCBI taxonomy): Eukaryota > Metazoa > Mollusca > Gastropoda > Neogastropoda > Raphitomidae > Phymorhynchus > Phymorhynchus buccinoides. Next base: position 44,198,948 of record CM065702.1, on the reverse strand, counting down.
GTATTCCAAAAAGGTTATTAGCTAAAAAGGTTCCTAAAATACAGCTTTATGTATGGTAAGAAAGGCAAAAACGGAAAAATACAATGAACCGAGAAATGTAGGGGGGGGGGACACATCTTGACCTTTACCGAAAATCTTTTAAATTTATTCAAGTTAAAACCGAAGTTTTAAAATAAAAACAAATTATAAAATATAAACATCTTTATTTTGAGAAAATCTCTTTTTCTTTTCCCCTTACCACTTTTCCCCCCAAAATCTAAAAGTTACAGAAATGTCCCCTATGGATTCTGCCGAAAGGACGTAAACTTTTAATTTCGAGTATGTGGCAAATGATGTCGAGTCTACGCCAAGACTCCTGTTGCAAAGGCTTATGACAACAAGTACTGAAATACGACTTCAGCCTTCCTGATCATACACGAGACGAGTCTACGGCCAAGACTCCCACTGATTTTACTACAGCGCCTCCCAACCCGACCCTTTCCCCAGAGAGAGAGAAAATTGAGTTTTACGTCCTCTTGGTCTGAATCAGACACATATGGGACATTTGTAAATACAAATATGGTGGGAACAATACTGGAGGCAATGCCCGGAGGCAGTACGAAACCAGTAGAGTCCCGATTTTTAAAATTAATACAGATAGCTGTAGCGGTGACCACGCCTCGGTTAAACCTCATCGGCTATGGTACCGCCACAAGTACTGTCTTGATTTGCAAGATACCCTTTCCCCAGACCAACGTTGATGAACCCAATACCAGGTGTACCCGCTACATCGAAGACTACAGCACCAGAACTACTTGTCCCCAGACCAACGTTGATGAACCCAACACCAGGTGTACCTGCTACATCGAAGACTACAGCACCAGAACTACTTGTCCCCAGACCAACGTTGATGAACCCAATACCAGGTGTACCTGCTACATCGAAGACTAATACCAGAACTACTTGTCCCAGACCAACGTTGATGAACCCAATACCAGGTGTACTACATCGAAGACTACAGCACCAGAACTACTTGTCCCCAGACCAACGTTGATGAACCCAATACCAGGTGTACCTGCTACATCGAAGCACTACAGCACCAACGTTGAACTACTTGTCCCGACAGCTACCAACGTTGATGAACCCAATACCAGGTGTACCTGCTACATCGAAGACTACAGCACCAGAACTACTTGTCCCCAGACCAACGTTGATGAACCCAATACCAGGTGAAGACTACAGCAATACCAGACCAACGTGTACCTGGTGTACTACATCGAAGACTACAGCACCAGAACTACTTGTCCCCAGACCAACGTTGATGAACCCAACACCAGGTGAACATCGAAGACTACAGCACCAGAACTACTTGTCCCCAGACCAACGTTGATGAACCAATACCAGGTGTACCTGCTACATCGAAGACTACAGCACCAGAACTACTTGTCCCCAGACCAACGTTGATGAACCCAATACCAGGTGTACCTGCTACATCGAAGACTACAGCACCAGAACTACTTGTCCCCAGACCAACGTTGATGAACCCAATACCAGGTGTACCTGCTACATCGAAGACTACAGCACCAGAACTACTTGTCCCCAGACCAACGTTGATGAACCCAACACCAGGTGCACCTGCTACATCGAAGACTACAGCACCAGAACTACTTGTCCCCAGACCAACGTTGATGAACCCAATACCAGGTGTACCTGCTACATCGAAGACTACAGCACCAGAACTACTTGTCCCCAGACCAACGTTGATGAACCCAATACCAGGTGTACCTGCTACATCGAAGACTACAGCACCAGAACTACTTGTCCCCAGACCAACGTTGATGAACCCAATACCAGGTGTACCTGCTACATCGAAGACTACAGCACCAGAACTACTTGTCCCCAGAACCCAATAGGTACTTGTCCCTAACAGACCAAGCGTACTTGTCCCCAGACCAACGTTGATGACCCAATACCAGGTGTACCTGCTACATCGAAGACTACAGCACCAGAACTACTTGTCCCCAGACCAACGTTGATGAACCCAATACCAGGTGTACCTGCTACATCGAAGACTACAGCACCAGAACTACTTGTCCCCAGACCAACGTTGATGAACCCAATACCAGGTGTACCTGCTACATCGAAGACTACAGCACCAGAACTACTTGTCCCCAGACCAACGTTGATGAACCTAATACCAGGTGTACCTGCTACATCGAAGACTACAGCACCAGAACTACTTGTCCCCAGACCAACGTTGATGAACCTAATACCAGGTGTACCTGCTACATCGAAGACTACAGCACCAGAACTACTTGTCCCCAGACCAACGTTGATGAACCCAATACCAGGTGTACCTGCTACATCGAAGACTACAGCACCAGAACTACGTCCCCAAGAACCCAATACCAGGTGTACCTGCTAGAAAGACTACAGCACCAGAACTACTTGTCCCCAGACCAACGTTGATGAACCCAATACCAGGTGTACCTGCTACATCGAAGACTACAGCACCAGAACTACTTGTCCCCAGACCAACGTTGATGAACCCAATACCAGGTGTACCTGCTACATCGAAGACTACAGCACCAGAACTACTTGTCCCCAGACCAACGTTGATGAACCCAATACCAGGTGTACCTGCTACATCGAAGACTACAGCACCAGAACTACCCCAGACCACGTTGATGAACCCAATACCAGGTACTTGAACTACCCTGAGAGCAACTGCTATGAGGACGTACAACTTCTACTAACAGCAACAATGATGTGGCAATACCGAGTGAGAATGCAATAACGCTACTTGTGGTTTGGTCTCCGTGGAATTCCTCTTCCAATGTCTCACAAAATCCAACACCACAAAAGTAACGTCATCCTCCTCCATTCATTGTCCTCCCTCCACGAACAGGAAAACGAGGAGTAGGGGTCTGGGTGTTGTTGGGGTTTTGTACGGTGTGTATGTGTGCATGCGTGCGTGCGTGTATTTGTGTGTGTTTGTGTGTGTGTGTATGTGTGTGTCAAGTCAAGTCAAAATGATCTTTATTGACGATAAAAGAATAAGCTTGATAAAGCTTTTTTACATCCTGTGTGTGTGTGTGTGTGTGCGTGCGTGCGTGTGTGCGTGCGTACGTTCGTGCGTGCGTGCGTGCGTGCGTGCGTGCGTGTGTGCGTGCGTGCGTGCGTGCGTGTGTGAGCGTGTAATAACACACCTGTGACTTTCATTGCAATAATGGGTGGAAATGAACCTTTTTTTTCTCAAGGTGTGTGATAAGCACACACACAAAACGCATCCCACTATGGCAAACTGCGTAAGTTTTAAATACAAAACATTTAGGTCTTTTTAAGTTATGCAATAACGCACTTACGCACAAGGATGGAAGTTCAGTTTAACGTCGCGTATCGGCTTTCGCCATGTACGACGGGCTGAACCAACCAACCATGGTATAAACAAAAATTTATTTTCCTGAATCACTGTCTTAGCCAAAAGGCCGAGAAGCGATCAGAATTCTCGTTACGCACAATCACTAAGGTTTCTTTTTATACATATCTGAAATATAAGACTTTTTTTAATTTCCACTTATAAATAAATAAAATAAAGTAAATAATAAATATATGAAATAAATAAATAAAGTAAATACAAAATAAAGTAAATACAAAATAAAGTAAATAAATCAAATACATAAGTGAGTAAATAAATAAATATTCGTGTGTTGCTATCTACACGACTGCAGTGCACGAAAGTTATTTCGTAATAATAATAATATATCTTGTGGCGGTACCATAGCCGATGAGGTTTAACTGAGGCGTGGTTGCCGCTACACCTATCTGTATTGCTAAAAAAAATATGGACTTTACTGGAGTTGCACTGCCTCCGGGTATTGCCTCCAGTATTGTTCCCACCATCTTTGTATCTACAAATGTCCTATATATGTGTCTGTTCCAGACCGAGAGGACGTAAAACACAATTTTCGTTCGTTCGTTCGAAAGGTATTTCGTTCAAACTTCTGCTCCATATAGCTGCTCATGTCGAACCTTTTCCAACTGAATTGTTTTTCGTCCTTTTTCCTTTCTGTCTTCCATGTACCCCCTGGGTCTGTTCGGAATCTAATAAACCTTGAAACCTCTTGAAAATAGTAAGATTTCATCGGATTCGTTTAGACAGTAGGATTTCATAAGAACCACGTCTCACAGGCGTCGACACAGTTGGACAATCGCACTACTGTGATTGGACGTGTGAGTCGGCTTCTTAAATGAAGAGTGCAGACCCCCCCCCCCCCTCCCCCAATCACCACCAACCCACCCCACCCCCACCCCCTTCCTATTCACATTTCATTCTTCTGCATTCCCAGGCCATATGGCCATAATGGGCAAGGTACATAATAATTATATAGTGTCCGGCTTTCAGTTTTCACTGGTCTCCCCGCTGCGTACAGCCGATTCCGGGGGAGCTCAAAGGAGACAAATTATTTGGAAGTTATTTTTGAAAAAAGAGAGAGCAGGGGAACGGGCCAATAAGTCAGTCGATAATAGAAAGCGAAGGGAAAAGGCAGAGTCAAAGAGATGGCAGATTAGAGGAAGTTTACAAGCACATAACTTCTAGAAGGTGGGGGAACTATTTTTTATGAAAGAACCCCCAGGTATCCCCACGGGGAGAGACTCGTGGAGGGGGCAGGGTCGTCCAGCTCCCCGTATGGAGGCACGAGGCATCCACCCACTGACCCGTTTACCATCTTCAAATCACGGAGCTGTGTGATTTCTTCTGCGAGAGAGAAAACATAGACTGAGAATATACATATCTGCCGCTCGGCGACATCTGTCAC
>CM065702.1:44184149-44189149 GCA_017654935.2 Phymorhynchus buccinoides | reverse complement strand
ACTTGAGAAACAAGGGTGGCCCAGGTCGAGACTAAGTGACATACTGTCTAGGAAATATAAAAAAAGAAAGAAAAAGGGTGTGGGGATGTAGCATGGGCGAGGCACACACACACACACACACATGTACCAATAATATTGTTGTGTCTCAAAGTGGGGATATATCTTGGGTAAGGCAGGTGGTAACACACTAGCTTCGCACGTGCAACACTTGGGTAGGCCACGTGGAGACTAGGTGAGAAACCGTCTAGGAAAGTAAAAAAATAAAAATAAAAATAAAAAAATAATAAAAACAGGGTGTGGGGAGATGTAACTTGGGTAAGGCACACGTACACGCGTACCAATAATATTGTTGTGTGGAAGTGGGGATATATCTTGGGTAAGGCAGGTAACACACTAGCTTCGCACGTGCAACACTTGGTTGGGCCACGTTGAGACTAGGTGAGAAACCGTCTAGGGAAAAAACAACAACAATGGGGATGTACCCTCGGAATTGCTTGTCTAATAAATTAAAAAACCCAGCTTCGCACTTGAGAAACAAGAATGGCCCAGAGACTAAGTGACATACCGTCTAGGGTGGGGGGAGAAAAAGGGTGTGGGGATGTACCTTGGGCGAGGCACACACACACACACGTACCAATAATATTGTTGTGTCAAAGTGGGGATAAATCTTGAGTAAGGCAGGTATAACACATTAGCTTCTCACGTGCAAAATTGGGGTGGGCCAGGCTGAAAAAAGTGTGGGGATGTAGCTTGGACAAGGCACACACACACGTGCTAATATTGTTGTGTCAAAGTGGGGATATATCTTGGGTAAGGCAGGTAACACACTAGCTTTACGCGTGCAAAAAATTGGGGTGGGCGAGGCTGAGACTAAAGTGAGAAACCGTCTGGAAATGATGAATAGAAGAGAGTGTGGATGCATCCTGGGAAACGACATTACAAATTGAAGTTTTGTGCGATGGTTTACGTATCTTATGAGAACAAAAAAGACAGAGTATCAAACGATCATTCTCTCTCTGTCTGTGTCTGTCTGTCTGTCTGTCTGTCTCTCTCTCTCTCTCTCTCTCTCTCTCTCTCTCTCTCTCTCTCTCTCTCTCTCTCTGTCTGTGTCTGTCTCTCTCTGTCTGTCTGTCTGTCTGTCTGTCTCTCTTTCTCATGTTCTGTCTCTCTCTCTGTGTCTATCTCTCTGTCTGTCTCTCTCTCTCTCTCTTTCTCATTCTCTGTCTCTCTCTCTCTTTCTTTCTCTCTCTCTCTCTCTCTCTCTCTCTCTAACTGTCTGTCTCTCTTTGTCTCTCTCTACTCTCTCACTCTCTCACACTCTCTCTCTCTCTCTCTCTCTCTCTCTCTCTCTCTCTCTCTCTCTCTCTCTCGGTCTCTCACTGTGTCTGTCTGTCTGTCTCTGTCTCTCTGTTTGTCTCTGTCTCTGTCTGTCTGTCACACCACACACACACACACACACACACACACACACACACATTCTCTGTCTGTCTGTCTCTCTCTCTCTCTCTCTCTCTCTCTCTCTCTCTCTCTCTCTCTCTCTCATCCTTGTCAAATAAAGTTTTCCAGTGTCCCGTCTCTCTCTCTCTCTCTCTCTCTCTCTCTCTCTCTCTCTCTCTCTCTCTCTCTCTCTCTCTCTCTCTCTCTCTCTCTCTCTTGAATCAAATTTTAAGAGGTTTAAACAAATATTTTACGATTTTCTGATGAATATCTCTAATACCTCAATATTGTCCCCTGAAATGTTTTGAAAAAGTTCGCACATATTCCCATTTCATTCGTTGCATCTAATTATTGTCTGTGTATTTTTGTATTTTTTAAAAAAAGTTAAAACTTTATCAACTATTTTGCTTTAAAATATACCATGTTTGCACACGTGTGCTACTATATAATTATATTTTATGTCAATTGTGGCTAGATATTTGACATACTTTGTGTGTGCATAACTGTATGAACATGCAAGTATATATGCATATCTCCAACTTTCTCGTATACCTTTTTTTTTTTTTTTTATAACTTATTTTTTATATTTATGACACTTGATATTGTTCTATTTTATATGTGAAATGCGATTAGATTCTCTCTCTCTCTCTCTCTCTCTCTCTCTCTCTCTCTCTCTCTCTCTCTCTCTCTCTCTCTCAATTTTTTCCGAGTTTATTTTTATCTTCATGTTTATATGCTTATGATACCTTGTGTATAGAGGGGTGGGGGGAGGTGGTGTGTGTGTGTGTGTGTGTGTGTGTGTGTGTGTGTGTGTGTGTGTGTGTGTGTGTGTGTGTGTGTGTGTGTGTGTGTGTGTGTGTGTGTGTGTGTGTGTGTGTGTGTGCGTGCGTGTGTGTGTGTGTGTGTGCCTAAAAGAAGGATGGGGCAGACAATTGTTTAGTTTAATTCTTTTGGTTCTTTGTATTTATGTTTGGTTTCTTTTCTTCATTTTCTTTTTTTTTTGCATGAGGACTGGACGAAAAAAAGCAATGTTGCTTAATCTATTATCCTCAATAAAGAAAACTTATTCATTCATTCATCATTCATTCATTCATTCTCTCTCTCTCTCTCTCTCTCTCTCTCTCTCTCTCTCTCTCTCTCTCTCTCTCTCTCTCTCTCTCTCTCTACCTGCAGCGCTCGTTGGAATATGGCCTCAGTAAGCAGAGCAGGGTAAAGGTCAGAGGGCACCTCATATCCCATGAGCCTCTGGATCCGACATGGCTTCAGCACAATAAGCTGCATGGTGAGATCCTTTAAACGTCTGCATAAACACAGAGAGAGAGAGAGAGAGAGAGAGAGAGAGAGAGAGAGAGAGAGAGAGAGAGAGAGAGAGAGAGAGAGAGAGAGAGAGAGAGAGAGAGAGAGAGAGAGAGAGAGAGAGAGAAGAGACAAATCATTTTAATGAGTAGGCCTTTTTGCCCATGTCATACCATGTTGTTGTTGTTGTTGTTGTTGAAGCATGATGATGATGATGATGAAGATGACGACGACGATGATGATGTTTTTGTTGTTGATGATGATGATGATGACGATGATAACAACGACGACGACGACGACGACAGATAATTAATACTCACCTAGGGGAGCACAAAGGTTATTTCTCCATCGAAACCTCTCTGGAAGGTGAGCTTCCCGCCGGGACATCGGTCCAGATGGTAGACAAAGTGATGATGATGATGATGATGATGATGATGATGACGACGATGATGACGACGACAGATAAATTAACACTTACCTAGGGGAGCACAAGGGTTATTTCTCCATCGAAATCTCTGTGGAAGGTGAGCTGCCCGTCAGGACACCGGTCCAGATTGTAGACAAAGTGATGATGATAATGATGATGATGATGATGATGATGATGATGATGATGATGATGACGACGACGACGACGATGACGATGACAGATTATTAACACTCACCTAGGGGAGCACAAGGGTTCTTTCCCCGTCGAAATCTCTGTGGAAGGTGAGCTGCCTGTCAGGACACCGGTCCAGATTGTAAACAAAGTGATGATGATGATGATGATGATGATGATGACGACGATGATGATGACGACGACAGATAAATTAACACTCACCTAGGCGAGCACAAAGGTTCCCCGTCGAAATCTCTGTGGAAGGTGAGCTGGCCGTCAGGACACCGGTCCAGATGGTAGACGAAGTGGGTCTCCGTCAGCCACAGGGGGTGGTGAGTCAGCGCCTCGTTCTCCGTGAAGTTCTGACGTTGGTAGTCCACGTCATCCATGACGTCAGTCAGCGACATCGTCACAAGAAGGGTGGTGGTGGCGGTGATGATGATGGGGATAGTGGCGGTGATGTTTATTATACGTATGTGGTGGGTGGGATAGGGTCAGAGACGAAATGAGTGCGATTTCTGGAATAAACAAGAAACAAAAGGGTTTGTTTGACTGGACAGACCGTTTAGACGTAGGCTGCATGCCCACACACGCGCGCAAGAGCGCGCGCACAGACACACACGAACAACTTGCACACACACACATGCACACACGCATAAGCACACATAAGCACGCACACACGCACACACACATACGCGCGTACTGACACACACACACACACACACACACACGTACGCACACGCACGCACGCACGCGCGCGCACGCACGCACGCACACGCGCATACACACACACACACACACACACACACACACACACACACACACACACACACACACACACACGGACAACTTGCACACACACGTACGGACAACTTACACACACGCGCGCGCGCCCGCGCACACACACACACTAGACATATTGTTTGTTGTTGTTGTCGTTCCCTGGCTTAAAGACTCCAGGGATAACCCCAACAGCGGAAGCACTTGAACACTATGGTACAAATGCATCAAGCTAGGGATGAGAACATTATACGCGTGTGACCGGTTTTGATTACCCCGCCACGTTGGGCAGCCACATTCCGACTTCGGAGGATTTGGGAGACTGGTGATGTCATGTTATGAGCTTTGTTATGGCTTAAGACAATCCCCGCACAACCACGCAGAACATAGCAACATGTTGATGTAGCCTTGGTGTTCTAGCTTATGTCAACTGGTCTGACACAGCCTCGTGCCAAGGCGTAGACTAGACACAATACCAAAATACTGGTGAAATTCTGCTTAACGTCCTCTGGTCTGGAACAGACACATATGAGCGTTTTTCAAAAAAGGCCGAAAAATGTGTCTTAACAAATTAAAAAAATCTGGGAGAGGTTATTGACAGCAAATTTGTAGTTGCTACAAATGAATGAAGAATTTGATATGTTACCTGTAAATTGCACTCAAAAATAAGTTTCTATTTCTTCATTTTCACACAAAAATTACGCACTCTGAACACAAGGGGTGCCCCAAAATGCGTGTCTTTTGATGTGCACTGAAATTTTGAAGACATCTCAGCAAGCAAAGTGAAAGTATTTGATGCCAAAATAATATGAAAAATAATGTAATTAACGTGTACGTCGGAAAATTGATGAGTATGCCTTTGAGAAAAAATTGTCTGCATTTTGACGGC
>CM065702.1:44114149-44179149 GCA_017654935.2 Phymorhynchus buccinoides | reverse complement strand
ATCATCTACTATCTTTCTGACTTATTGGCCCATTCTCCTGCCTTTAACAACAAAAAATCTTCCAAATAATTGTTCTCCTTTGAGCTCCTCCGAAATCGGAATGTGTCGGCTGTACGCAGCAAGGAGACCAGTGAAAACTGAAAACCGGAGACATACGTACCTTACCCATTATGTCCATATGGCCTGGGGACGCAGAAGAATAATAATAATAGTTTCGTATACAAACACTCGCAGTCACCAAAGCTTTTTTTCTTTCTTTCTCTAACATCTTGATCATACTAATTTAACATAAACCTCAGTACAGTGGAACCTCCCTTATAAGGCCTTAAAACATCATCCCAAATGGGGTCTTATAAGGGAGATAATTTTAATACTTACAAAGAAGGTCAATGTCTCAGAGAAGTAGGTTTTATACGGGAGGGAGTCTTGTAATGGGAGGTCTTATCAGGGAGGGAGTCTCATAATGGGAGATCTCATAAGGGAGGGAGTCTTATAATGGGAGATCTCATAAGGGAGTGAGTCTTATAATGGGGGGGGTCGTTTTCGGGAGGGAGTTTTATAATGGGGGTCGTATAGGGAGGGCGTCTTATAATGGGGGGTCGTTCAGGGAGGGAGTCTTATTAATGGGGGTCGTTAAGGGAGGGAGTCTTATAATGGGGGGTCGTAAAGGGAGGGAGTCTTATAATGGGGGGTCGTAAAAGGGAGGGAGTCTTATAATGGTGGGTCGTAGAAGGGAGGGAGTCTTATAATGGGGGGTCGTTTTGGAGGGAGTCTTATAATGGGGGGTCGTAAAAGGGAGGGAGTCTTATAATGGTGGGTCGTAGAAGGGAGGGAGTCTTATGATGGGGGGTCGTATAGGGAGGGAGTCTTATAATGGGGGGTCGTATCAGGGAGGTTCCACTGTACCTCTTCCTGTCCTGTCTAATCATCCAACACGTGGCAGTGGTCAAGACAAGATAATCAGGGAGATGACCATTTGACCCCCCCTTGGCAGCCCATTAGCGCGTTCTTTTCTTGACAAGAAAGATACCGCAAAAAATACTAAGATAACCCACTACCCTACCGTCGACCTCTCTGGTACTTCTGTGTTTTCTTCTTCTTCTTCTTCTTCGATCGCTCAGGCAGTTTCCCGTCAATTATGAGCGCAGATGCGTCATGCTGCCGTTATTCACCTAACTAAGAAATAGGCCCCAGCAACTCCGACTTGGGCTGGTCCCTGGGGCCAGTTTCACAAGGGCAAACGCCTCGTAGCTGTTCGCTCAAATCGGCAAAACGCGTTTCCCAAGAAACATGTTCGTTTGCCGATAGTTTCGCAAACGCTTTTATTTGTGGCTTTTCAAAAGGTGACTAGCGGCAAACTGTTTGATGATTCAGGGGAAATATTCTTACTTCCATTTTTGGTGGAGTTTTTTTAATGTCTTCGTCTTCTTCTTCTTTTTCTTCTTTTTCTTCTTCTTCTTCTTCTTCTTCTTCTTCTCTTCCTCATCTTCACGCTTCTTCTTCTTTGTCAGTCCACCCGGCCGTTTTTTGTGGGGGGTTTAATGTCACGAGAACTTAAGTTTTTGTTTTCTTCTTGTTCTTCTTGTTCTTCTTCTTGTTCTTCTTCTTTGTCAGTCCACCCGCGGTCCACCAGTCCGTCTCTCTAGTTCTCTGAGTCTATCTTTGATTTTCTGTCTTTGTCTCTCTATCTCTCTTTGTCTGTCAGTTTCTCTCTCTCTCTCTCTCTCTCTCTCTCTCTCTCTCTCTCTCTCTCTCTCTCTCTCTCTCTCTCTCTCTCTCTCTCTCTCTCTCTCTCTCTCTCTCTCTCTCTCTCTCTCTCTCTCTCTCTCTCTCTCTCTCTCTCTCTCTCTCTCTCTCTCCCCCCCCTCTCTCTCTCTCTCTCTCTCTCTCTCTCTCTCTCTCTCTCTCTCTCTCTCTCTCTCTTTCTCTATGACGATGATATAGCGGTTCTGGCACTATTCCGGTCTCTGCCAATGTCAATGATGTCAGAATGTCTGCGGTTGATTTCAGCTCCGCTCTGTGCCTGTCAGTCAAAATTAACCCAGTGCTGAAATAATTAAGGGGAGTAATTTCATGGTGTGTGGGAGTGATCCTTGCCTAATTCAATCGGTCAAACAGGGGACGTCACTCTACCATCAGCTCTCGTAGCCTATCGACTCGTGTGCTTGAGCAGGCATAAAGCACTTAGAACACCGTGCGTCATTCTAAAACATTATGTCATTTATACTTTTACGTCACATTTTGCAAGTTTTATCAGTTTGTGGCCACTGCATGGCCACCCCTAATTTTTCAAATAAAATTGTTTACAAGTCGCTGACTCGCATCCTGCGGTTTCAAGCTTCGACGCCATTGTTGCATTGTTGCTATGGTGTTTGGCAGAGTAATGGAGGTAAACAACTCTATTTTTCACGAAGTGCTCTCCCCTAATTTTTTTTACGAAAATAGTCTATTGGGTCCATTTAAGTGGGTCAATTAGTGATAGGCATCCGTTCAGGGAGGACATGGGACAGTGGATGGAATCCTCGTGCCTCCATACGGGGATCTGGACGACCCCCCCCCCCCCCTCTACGAGTCTCTCCCCCTGTGGGGATACCAGGGGGTCTTTCGTAACAATAGTTCCCCCACCTTCTGGAAGTTATGTGCTTGTAGCTTCCTCTAATCTGCCACTCTTTGACTCTGCCTTTTCCCTTTGTTTTATATCATCTGCTATGTTTCTGACTTAGGCCTATTGGCCCATTCTCCTGCCCATTGTGTTTTTTTTATCTTCTTAAAAATGTTTTCCTTTGAGCTCCTCCGAAATCGGAATGTGTTGGCTGTACGCAGCGGTGAGACCAGTGAACACTGAAAACCGGACACATACGTACCTTACCCATTATGGCCATATTGCCGAGGAACGCAAAATAAGAAGAATATAAGCTCCATCACACTCACTCACACACACACACACACACACACACACACACACACACACACACACACACACACACACACACACACACACACACACACACACACACGCGCGCGCGCGCGCACACGCACACGCACACGCACGCACACACACAGACACACACACACTCACACACACACACACACACAACACACACACACACACACACACACACACACACACACACACACACACACACACACACACACACACACACACACACACACACACACACACACACACACACACACACACACTGACACACACACTCCCACACACACACACACACACACACACACACACACACACACACACACACACACACACACACACACACACACACACACACACACACACTCACACACACACACACACACACACACACACACACACACACACACACGCACACACGCACACACACACACACGCACACACACTGACACACACACACACACACACACACACACACACACACACACACACACACACACACACACACACTGACACACACACTCCCACACACTCACGCGCGCTTATATTAGGTCTATAGTAATCTTGCAGTTCCAGAGCTGGACAACACTGTAGCAGTTTTGATCGTTTCATGGGTTGTTGTTTTTTACCCTTTTTTCATTATTTTTATCAATCTATTTTTTCTTAAATTCGTGAACAGACAAGAACACATAAACGCGTACGTGTAGTTGCACCTACACACACGCACGCGCGCACAAACACGCACGCACACGCATACACGCGTGCAAACACACATACACACACACATACTCGCATAATACATACGTGCGTGCGGGCGCGGCACACCGCCACACGCACGCACGTACACACGCACATACACACATGCGCGCACGCACACAAGCGTGTACACACACGCACGCACGCACGCACGCACACGCACACGCACGCACACACACACACACACACACACACACGCGCGCGCGCGCGCACACACATACACACACACGCACACGCGCACGCACACACACACGCACACACACACACACACACACACACACACACACACACGCACACGCACACGCACACGCACGCGCACGCGCACACACACACATATGCACACACACACGCACACACACTGTGACACACACACTACACACACACACACACACACACACACACACACACACACACACACACACACACACACACACAGCCCTAGCTCTTGCACTAATAGACCCCAAACACAGACACAGACCCGTTCGAATTTTCTTTTTCCTCTTTTTTTCTTTTATTCAATTTTTTTTTCTTTCTTTCTTTCATCAGAAAAAAGGGCTCTGGCACAACGTCAGACGTTGAGTTGTCTCTGAGTTCTTCCCCTTCAATCTAAAAATAACCGAGTCTGATCTAATTGAGTCAAGTCGGTCAATTTATCCACAAGTTCAAATTAGAGTCTGAGTGACACAGAGAGAGAGAGAGAGGGGGGGGGGGGGGGGGGGGGGGGGGGGGGGGGGGGGGGGGGGGGGAGGGGGGGGGGGGGGGGGGGGGGGGGGCAGGGGAGAAAGAGAGAGAGAGAGAGAGAGAGAGAGAGAGAGAGAGAGAGAGACAGAGAGAGGGGGAGGGAGGGACACTGGACACTGGAAAACTTTATTTAGGGGGGAGAGAGAGAGAGAGAGAGAGAGAGAGAGAGAGAGAGAGAGAGAGAGATAGAGAGAAACAAAAACAAGCACAACCAGTTCGTTCAGCCTAAAATTTGTAGACAACAATGTTGTCTCAGATGCATAAATGTAAACAAGTGTTAGTACTACATAGACAGATAATACAATATAGACATAACCAAAGAGGAACATAGACAAGATAGTCGCCAAATGAGAAGGTCAAGAGGAGGAGGAGGAGAAGAAGAAGAAGAAGGAGGAGGAGGAGGAGGAGGAGGAGGAGGAGGAGGAGGAGGAGGAGAGAAGGAGAAGAAGAGGGAGGAGGAGGCGGAGGACAAACAGAAGAAGTTAGACGGAGAAAGGCACCGAAGGAGGAGGAGGAGGAGAAGAAGAGGAAGAAGAGAAGGAGGAGGAGGAGGAGGAAGAAGAAGAAGAGGAGGAGGAGGAGAGGAGGAGGAGGAGGAGGAAGAAGAAGAAGAAGAGGAGGAGGAGGATGAAGAAGAAGAGGAGGAGGAGGAGGAGAGGAGGAAAAAGAAGAAGAAGAGGAGGAAGAAGAAGAGGAGGAGGAGGAAGAAGAAGAAGAGGAGGAGGAGGAAGAGGAAGAAGAAGAGGAGGAGGAAGAGGAGGAAGAAGAAGAAGAAGAAGAGGAGGAAGAGGAGGAAGAAAAAGAGGAGGAGGAAGAAGAAGAGGAAGGAAAAGACGAGGAGGAAGAGGAGGAGGAGGGATGACAATAGCCTATTTCTATATATAGAAGATTGCTCTTTACTCAAATGTCTTGTATGGCTGCTTGACACAATAAGCCTGTGGCAGGGGCCAACAGTAACATGAGAGCTGTACAACAGATGATTTTCTACAGTATTGGAAAATCATGGTACAGCTTTGTCTTTCACGGAAGACTATGACTCTCTAACTAGTGTGGCATTTGCACCGGCTCTAGTGCTGTGCACATCCAAAGAGATTGGTTGGTCTTTGGGGACCTTCCCTAACGCCAACTGTCCTCAAATCCCCTTGGCCGAGAGAGTGGGGATGTACCCTGGGCAAGGCTTCTCCATTACAAGCAAGTTGTTGCCCAGCCCGCCGGAATAGCAGTTGCCACCTCTGCTATCTGACTGTCATTGTCGGAAACGACAGACAGGCTTACAAGATAGACTGAATCAGTGGGTGGATGCCTCGTGCCTCCATACGGGGATCTGGACGACCCCGACCCCTCCACGAGTCTCTCCCCGTGGGGAGTCTTTCGTACAAATAGTTCCCCCACCTTCTGAAAATTCTGTGCTTGTAGCTTCCTCGAATCTGTCACTCTCTTTGACTCTGCCTTTTCCCTTTGCTTGGCTGTCATTTACTATCTTTCTGACTTATTGGCCCATTCTCCTGCCTTATTAAAAAAGAAAATTCTTGCAAATATATATTATCCTTTGAGCTCCTCTGAAATCGGAATGTGTCGGCTGCACGCAGCGGGGAGTCTAGCAAAAACTGAAAACCGGACATATGCATACCTTACCCATTATGGCCATATGGCCTGGGAACGCAGAGGAAGAAGAAGAAGAAGAAGAAGAAGAAGAAGAAGATTTAACCTTTACCGGACTTCTGGGGTCGCCCACGACCCCTTGACGCACAAAACATGTTATATCTCTAAAACTATTTAAGCAATCTTCATGAAATTTCAGGACTTTGTCACAAACGTAAATGGCTTTAAGTGTGTTAAATTTTTATTAATGTGTATAAAATATAAATGACGTAATATGACGCGTAATTTTGATATACCTGTCCGGATGACGGGGGTCTCCCACGACCCCTACTTTAAAGAGCACTGCAGTGCATTGAGTAGGGGTCGTGGGAGACCCCCGCCATCCGGACAGGGATAAACACATGGTGCCTCTTTGACAAGTAGGGGTCGTGGGAGACCCCCGCCATCCGGACAGGGATAAACACATGGTGCCTCTTTGACAAGTAGGGGTCGTGGGAGACCCCCGCCATCCGGACAGGGATAAACACCTCGGAATTTGCTCTTTGCCGAGTAGGGGGTCGTGGAAGACCCCCGCCATCGTGTCCGTGTAGTCAAAAGCATGACCCGGTAAAGGTTAAGCCTAACAAACCACGATTTTAAGCCTAACAAAACAATCGGGTTGCACTAAAATTCAAACCGTTCTCTAGTCTTCTTACCTTTTTTGGTTGAGTTGTAGTCGAGAAATCGGGTCACACACACACACACAAATCAGTCTAGGTCTTTATGGAAGGTGCGTCATATCTTTTAAACCCCATTAACAACAATCACGTCACAACAAACATTTTAGCAAAACCGTAACAAAGTTGATTTTCCTGTCATTGTGAACTACAACTTTGGCAAAAATACTCGGCGATAGGAACGACAATAAACAATTACGAAATATAATATAACTTGCATGACTTTGGTAGGCTATACTCGAAAGAAGAATGCTAATGCTAATGCTCAGAAAAAGAGACACAAAGAAAATCTCAATCTAACCCCCCGTCTCTCTCAAAGTATTGCTTGTACCACACTGTGACCTTCATGCTCAGTGTTTTTCCTCTTCTTTACCTTTGCTATCTAGTTTTTGGCAAACGCGCGTGCAGAATGACGTAGGTGTATATACTTACCTGTAGCACGTGCAGTCAGTGTGGTTTTGACACATAACAGCATGCCCGCTGCACACGCCCCCCCCAAAAAAAAAACCAAAAAAAAAAACCAACACCCACACACACACACAAAACCCACAAGGGAGTTGGTGGGATAGACGGAGTGCACGTGCGAAATGCGGCCACGTGACGTCCGTATGAATGTTTTGTTGTGCTGTGTAGCAATAAATACTCTATGATGAGTAAGGCGTGTAGGGTAAAGCGGGGTAAAAAGCCCATGGGCGGGTAAGAAGCCTATGCCAATTATCTCATGAAATAAAGCACATTTCAGTCACATTTTGCCCATGAGACGAGTGTTAGTGTTTAGCGTTCGTCTTATGGGCAAATTTCACTGATTTATTTCATGAGATAATTGGCATGGGCTTCTTACCCGCCCATGGGCTTTTCACCCCGTCTTCACCCTATAGTACTTTTATCTTCTATTTCCTTGTTCTTTTTATCTTTTTGTACCCCCCAGTTCTTACAGAACGGGAGTACTTTGGAATGGCAACGAGGACTGAGGCGTGTGCAGTGTGTGTGTGCGTGAGAAAGAGAGCACGCGAGCACGTGAGGGTAACAACTAGCACAACAACAAGAAAACAATGACTGAAAACATGAAAAAAAACACCTGAAACACATTTCAAAACACATGCATGGAATAAAATATATAAATGACAAGAAACAACAATGATGAGATAGAGAGAGAGAGAGAGAGAGAAGAGAGAGAGAGAGAGAGAGAGAGAGAGAGAGAGAGAGAGAGAGAGAGAGAGAGAGAGAGAGAGAGAGAGAGAGAGAGAGAGAGAGAGAGAGAGAGAGAGAGAGAGAGAGAGAAGACTGAGAGAGAGGGAGAGAGAGAGAGAGAGAGAATTGCGGAATTGAATTGAATGAATTTTATTTATGGAGGGTAATAGAATAAGCAATAACATGCTTTTTTACATCCAGCCCTCTGGATAAAAAAAATACAAATATAAAAGTAGAATGAAAAAGGAAAACGAGCATAAACAAAGCAATATAAAGCATGCCAAATACAACCCTATAGCACTGTTTAGTAATGAAAACGGAAGTAACAGACGAGTTGTGTGCCCGTTAGTGAAAATAATGCTTTACGCCCTCTTTGGCCTTTCGGCCATGTGGGGCATTGGGATTTTACTTGGGGATATAAAGAGGGGGGGGGGGAAAGGGGGGGGGAAGGGGGGCAGGAAAATCTTTAGTTTTTACTTGTAGTTTATTGCGAGCTCACATTCTACAGACTACCAGTTGACACATGATAAAAAATATAGTTAGTTATGTTATAATCGTTACTTATAAAATATATTATTTGAGAATGGCCGCTCCCTGAGCTATGATGAAAATTCTCAGGACCACAAAGTTTAAAATGTAATCTTTACTATTAAAAACTTTTAAAATGTCATGTAAGGTCAGTTAAAAACGCGAAAAACAAATAAGGTTATGTAAAAATAATAATTTGGCTTCATAATGAGGCTGACGTTGACTGAATTTTTTTTTAGTGTATGGTGGGTTGGGGGAAAAAAATCAACAACAAAAACCAACAACAACCGGAGCCAGGCAGGTATGAACTTGCAACGTTAGTGTGGTAGTGCGGAGACTAAACCATTACGCTGTGAATGTTCTTACCAATAGATGAAAAATATATAGGTAAAATCACTGGTGCTACCACGGGAGAATGTGGAGCCCCTAAAGTGGGCCCCCCCCCCTAACTGTACAGTGTGGAGCGTTTTTTAAAAAAAATTTAGAAGGCGAGATTAATTTATCTACATATGTACACCCGACATACTATTTATATTTAATTATTTATTTCGCGGCGAATATCATTTTTAATGGTGACAACCGATTAAAACGTTAAGATGGATAAGAATATCGATTGGGGAGTCTCCCGGCCTATTTTCTGTTAATGCTTCTTTTGAAGCACATCCTAGAGCAGGAGGCCCAGTCAGGGATTTACTTTTTATCTAAAACTTATTTTATAAATTTTATATAAAAAATAGAGGGCTAAAGTAAAATTAATTCTACATTTATAATTTGGTAATAAGTTATAGTGATGAAGCAAGTTTTTTGTTTATTTTGTTTTGACCTGCACTACGAGTATTATTCATTTATTATAAATAAAAGATTTTGTTTAAGATTAGCTTACTTTTATTTATTAAAATCTAGAGTATGCATAATTAAATAAAACGGTGTATGGTGCCCGTTAGGAAATGCTGTAAACACGGCATGGCTGCTCCGTAATTGAAACAGAGGGGTGTTTAATTGCTCAGTTATCAGTTTGTAGATTTAATAATATTAAGTCCTGTTTCATGTTTCTTTCTTAAAGTGTTTACATTCGTTGACTATAAACAGTTATGTTCTTATTTGTTTACTTGATACGACCACATTAATACCCTAAGACTTGAAGACAAGAACAAAATATAGTTGTTGTTTAAGGTAGGTAACTTCCATTTTTTAATTCTAATTTTGAACCGGAACTACCCCAAACCGACTTCAAGACGAGACAGTAGGGAAAGATAACCCCAAAAGACCGAATTATGAGACAGTGCTATAGTGTAGCGCAAACGTAACAGACCTAATATTATTAACTATACTCATGTGTAACATGCATAAATAAAGAAGTAAGCGCATACACACGTGGGGGAAAAAACCCAATCCTATTTTTCATACTCATCTTTAACATGCACAAATTGAGAAGTGCACAAACACATGACAAAACCATTCCTAATCTTACTTTACATACTCTTCTTCAAAATGTACTTATTTGAAAGGAAAACATGCACGTAATAAAGTCAAACCTAGTTCTACTTTACCTACTCATCTTAACATGCGCAATTTTAAATGTAAAATATAGCCTATACGTGTACACATGGCAAAATCAAACATATTCTTATATTAACATGCACAGATTAAGAGGTAAATGCACACACACGTGACAAAAATGAATCTAGTCATATTTTTAGAATGTGTATGCAAATAGTGAAAAGTAAATACATACAATGACGAAATCAAACCTAAACCTGCTTTATGTACTCATCTTTAACACGCATAAAAGTAAAACTAAGCACATACTCATCACAAAACCAAACCTAAACCTACTTTCCAACATGAACAATTTAAATTTAAACAGATACAAACGACAAAATCCAGCCTTAGACCACTGTAAATACTCGTAATACACAAATCCGAACGTAAATACATACACATGACAAAATAAAACCAAATCCTATTCTACATGTTCATATTTAACGTGCACACATTTAGGAAGAAACACATAATTGATCAAATCAAACCTAATCCTATCTCAGAGAGAGAGAGAGGATGAGAGAGAGAGAGAGAGAGAGAGAGAGAGAGAGAGAGAGAGAGAGAGAGAGAGAGAGAGAGAGAGAGAGAGAGAGAGAGAGAGAGAGAGAGAGAGAGAGAGAGAGAGAGAGAGAGAGAGAGAGAGAGAGAGAAAAGCTCTTACGGAGAATATCTAGCTGTGGTTTGTAACCATTCTTTGACAAAAAGGGCAGTAGCTCCCAATATCAAAATCGACTTCCTGTTCCTGCCATGTGGATGGTATTCGCCTTTCGACAGGCAAGAGGGCAGCACGTTTCTCAATCTCAGCATTTCTTTGTTCATCCTTTCCACATGTTCTTCTTCCCTCTTCTTCTTCTTCCTCCAGTCAATCGGCCAACTACAACGTCAACGGGTTGAAGACGACTGCCGGTATAATGAAACAAAGAAAATGTTTCATGTTGATAAATCATCAAAAGAAAGTTAGAAAGATTGGAACTGAAAAACGTAAAGCTACCTGAAGAAAGTGAAGAGAGGTATGTAATGTTTATTCTACTATCTAGGCTTGATTGGTAGTAGTACTACTAGTAGTAGTAATTAGGATTAGAAGTGGGCCTCACGGCCATTTTACGCCCTTTCTCATTTGGCTGGGTCATAGTAGTAGTAGTAGTAGTGGGGGACTGGCTCATACAGTGTTTCCCATAGGGGTGAAATGTGAGAGTCCCAGGGACTCCCTGTGCAAAATTTTAAGAGTCCTTTTCATATTTTTAAGAGTCCCCTAAGTATATGATAAAAAATGCCGATAAACAGATCGAGATATGGACAGAGAGACAGGCAGACAGACACACAACCGTACACACACACTTGCATATGCAGTAGCTTATGTTTTTGAGATGATGCCATTCACATCTCTAAAAGAACGGCTTGATGCTGCTGCTTTTTCCTCTGTCGAACTTGCAAAAACCGTTCAAATTTGGTCAACGAAGAAATCAGACCTAAAACTTGAAGCACT
This sequence comes from Phymorhynchus buccinoides, assembly GCA_017654935.2. Lineage (NCBI taxonomy): Eukaryota > Metazoa > Mollusca > Gastropoda > Neogastropoda > Raphitomidae > Phymorhynchus > Phymorhynchus buccinoides. The sequence continues at coordinate 44,167,649 of CM065702.1, read as the reverse complement.
TCACTCTCGTGAACAAGCATTCAGATGTAAACAAAGATCGTTTTGGAATGACCGGACATGCGTCTGCTTTAGAAAAGAAAAACCCGGATAGTCAGAAACAAGACTGACAACCAGGAAAACCAAAGCAAACAGACTGACCGCTGTGGCACGAAGCGAAAATCGGGTTCGGAGTTTTGATGTGGAAAAGTTGGGGTGGCTTGACCTAATTCCAACGATCCTACAAGTTGCAGACGATGTCTGAGCGAGTCCGAAACTAGCAAACATATTCTTCTGCCCCTTTCCTACTCGTGGCTTCTTTTTGGGAGGCATGGCTGGTTTTAAACACGAATTGTTGTCAAAAGGCCGAGAAACGATCTTGCTTAGCACTAGAAGACTAGGTCACGCTGGAACTTTATTTGGTCTTCAAAAAGTTGCATCGGAAAAGCTTTACCGAATGTGCAATGCCGCCATTTCTTCGTTTCGGCGTTCGTTTCGCCAGATACAACTTTTTAGTTCTGATTATGGTCCGAGGCTGCGGAATAACTAAGTTTAGCAGACGACAGAATCCGTGAAGTTGTTGACTGCTTTGATGACGAAAAATCAATCGGTCAGATGACCGCCTGCCTGCTAAAACTATCGGTCAAAATCGAAGAATGAACCCTGCTGTCTCGGTCTGTTGAAAAAAGTGTGCGTCCCATGGGACGCCCAGAGCTGAAATCAAAGAGTCCCTCCTGTGATTTTTGTGCTTCAGGGACGCACATATGTGCGTTATGGGAAACACTGTCATAAGCCTAGGCCTCGCGGCCTATCAAGTGTCCCCTTCCTTCTTTTTGTACATTTATTATAGTTGCGCATACGCATTATAATTTTGATATGTTCATTCATCATATTCAAAAAACATTTGTTTACATTTTTGATTGCTGTCCAGAAGACTTTTAAATACATTAGTATTAGGTGAACATTTATGTTGAGTAGGAAGAACATTCCAAAACTGTGCAATTCTGTTAGTCAGTGCATTTTTTCTCATATTAGTATTGCTATGGCCCATCAGGATTTTCATTTCTGAATTCCTTGTTCTGTTATAATCTGTTAGTTGGAAAATATTAGTAACATCAATGTTAACAAGGCCATTAAATATCTTATACGTCTCAATCAGGTCCCCTCTCAATCTTCTACCTTTTAAGGAATGTAAATTAAGGTATTTTAGTCTTTCAAGTGGTTCTTCACACTTCGTAGAGTAGGTTTTTGTTTTATTTTGTTTCTTTTAGTGTTTTTAGATTAGATTAGATTAGAAATAGGGACGAAAAAAAATATATCCGTTAGGCTTTCAAAGTCCCATCTGTGTGTTTTTATTTTTATTTTTACATACTCAAGGTATATCGTGCACTCAGGTTTTTGCGTTGAATTAATCATCGTATTCATACATTATGTCTTTATAAAATTTTAACTGGTCAAGCTCATTTTTAAAGCTGTTACAGTGTTAGTATTGATGCCCGACTTCAGACCTCGACCGCATAGTATCATAAAATCAACCTGATGATTGTGGATACTCAACGGTAGAAGAAGAAGAAGATTTGTGACTTAATTTTGTTTCAGGGTGGCTTGCTTTCTACAGCTAAACTATCAAATTAAACAAAAATATGGAATGGACTTTTAAAAGATGGCTTACGAGTTACACTTACAGTCAAAACGGACTATCTTCGAGATACTCAGATAGTCCATTGACTTATTATTGAAGTCATTGCGAAAACTAGGAACTTGTATTAAAAAAGTCTGCAAATAAAAAAAATAATGTGTTGGTAAAGGTAAAGATGTACCACCACCCCTGCATTTCTCGGTTAAATTTTTCCGTTTTTGCCTTTCTTACCAAACATAAAGCTGTATTTTATTAACCTTTTGAGCTAATTATCTTTTTGGAATAATTAAAACCTTAACCCTATCCCTAACCCTACCCCCCCCTCCCTATAACTAAGTATATGACGGAAAAACGCAATGAACCACGACTGTAACAAATGCTGCGGTGTACTGCAGTACATGGGGGTGGGGGGGGGGGGGGGGGTCCTATTAGATAATGGCCTTTATCATGACTGCAATTAATTATTGAACAAAGATAATTAGCCTGATTAGCTGAACATGTTCATAAAATACAGCTTCATGTTTGGTAAGAAAGGCAAAAAACAGGAATTTAATGGAATTAACCGAGAAATGTAGGGTAGTGGCATGCCATGTTTTTTATATTTCTGCAGTCTTTAAAAAAAAAATTAATACAAGTTATTACTTTTCGCAATAAGTTCAATAATATGTCAATGGACTATCTAAAGATAGTCCATTTTGACTCCAAGCCATCGTTAATTTTTTTTTTTTTTTATTCATCGAAAGATTAACATTAAGTTGATAATGATTAATGTTTCACAGCGGCACCCTGGAAATTAGCTGGGTTTTTTCCCACCCCACTTGAGCCGCTGTAGCTCAATTGGTAAACTTACGAGTCGCTAGCTCGTAATCCGTCAGGTTTGCGAGTGTGTGGGTTTAAACCCAGCTCGGTTCACAGTGGTGTGTCCTTGGGAAAGGCACTTTACTCCTATTTTCCTCAAGCCCATCCCACTGTGACTCAGTGTGAGTAAGCCGTGTGTGCCGATGGGATGGATGACACGAATTCATATAGCATGCATCGTTGCGCTATTAATGATCTGAATCTTTAACTGTTTAATATGATGATGTTAAGTATATGGTTTTTTTGTTTTTGTGTGTGTGTGTGTGTGTGCAATTCATGTATGTTGAACCTTTTTTTATGATTTGTAATGCCTTTATACTGTTGTAAAGCGTGATAAGCCCAATGTGGGATATCGATAACTTATAAGTATCCCCTATTATTATTATTATTATTATTATTATTGAAGACCGGTGAGTGCGGGGCAGGATAAACATCCCCAACTGGAAGGATAGGGTCATTTAGAGTTACTTTAGGGCTGTTTTCATCACAATCAAATATTAAATCATCATATAAAAAGGCAAAGTCTGTCTGTCTGTGTGTCTGAAACACAAAACGGGCCTTATAACTCCGCCGTTTCTTAACCGAATCGCTTCAAATTTGCTGTCAGGCTTGCCGTGGCCGGGGCAAAGCCTGGCAGCAAATTTGAAGCGAATCGGTAGAGCGCGTCACTCAGAGCCGCGCCAACGGGAAACAAGCGTTTCTGAACTGAATCGCTTCATGTTTTCTGTCAGGCTTGCTGTGGCCGGGGCAAAGCCTAGCAACAAATTTGAAGAGAATCGGGAGAGCGGTATGGTTGGGGTGTGTGGGACAGAAATGGATGGAGGGCTCTTGTCGGCGGCCTATGCCCCAGGAGGGACGACAGGCGGAAGTAAGCAAGTAACCGAATATTTGCGACTGAGCTCGGCGAAACGAGTGCCCCTATGTTACAAGTACATGGCGTTAAAGGTTGGGGGTACCCAGCGTTGCGCTCTAATTATAATTTAAGAAAATAAACAGCTGCTCAAATTATTGCTGATGTGTGAATTTCTAACATTTATGATTTTATCAGTTGCCAAAAAGGAGTGTGCCTGCCATGCTGGTAGGGCAACACTAAATGGTGACACTGGTAAATTTAGAGGGTTTATGTTCATTTTACCGTTGATCATTGAATTGTTTTTGCCTTTCCTGGGCATGAAAATAACTGTAAACTGGTTAAGAATAAAAGATTGCTTGTCAGCCTAATGAAGATGAAGTATAGGTTTTGCACACAAAAAGGCCCACTGAATTCCCAGTGATCCGCTAACAAATAACCAATCACAGATCAGTTAGTTGGTCATTCTGGTACCCTCTGGTAAAGAAACTGATAATCATTATTAGCCTGTCGGAGAAGGGTTTGTTTGAATCAGTTTGTGTCAGTGTGTGTGTGTGAAATCCGTTGTGACACTGCAATCCCCACCAGATGCAGAGCAAACCGCTGGCAAGGACATCAAAATTGTCCTTTGCTTATTCCACCCATACTCCCCTTGCTCCCGTACTCTCCTCCCTCTTTGATGCTTCCACACAAAATTTAAAGTGATTCCATCAAGCGGTTCACAGCATAGTGCTGGAAATCGACAGACAGACACAAAAAAACAACCCCACCAGCCACAGTGGCATAAAGGTAATGTCATGGACTACAGCAAGGAGGTCTCAGGTTCAAATCCCATCAGGGTTGTTTTTTTTAGTTCTGGACCAAGTCTTACCCAGAGTGAGTGGACTCAATGAGAAGACTAAAACCACAGTCAAGCTTCATCAAGATATTCGATTATGAGTGTTGCTCTGATGTCAAGACAAAGACTGGGATATAATTTAATTTATGAAAGGAAGCATAGAGTACAGCCCTGTCGCTTAGTCTCAGACCGATATGGAACTCCATAGCATCATCTTCATCATAGTCATCCGCCTCGTTTCCATCAATCATCAAAAAGAACAAATGTCTCAAATTCTGTGGACTTGCTTGACCTGCTCTCTCGCGTGTTCAAGTCAAAGTCATGAGGAACAGTATGATCGTGGGAGCTGTCGATGGACGGTAGTGGTGTCGCCCTCAGGGGAGGACCTCACTCATGCTGGCTGCATGACTAAGATATTATTGTCATCGATAGGGGGGCTTAGTAAGCGGTGTCCTGTGTATATTAGCTCAGAACAGGCTCCACTGAACTCCACCGAAGTGACTCAGCAGCAGTGCAGTGTCTCCTCGATTGTTGCCCCCCTCCCTGACGGCCTAACATAGATTTGCTCCCCTTGGACTGCTGGTCTTGGATTCTGCGACCTGACAGGCCAGGGTGTGGCTGCGATTTGGGATTCGGAATGAGTGGCATGAGAGTAACGCCACTGTATGGCACCGGAAATGGGAAAACAAAAACACATTTTTTAAATAGGGTCAAATGGTCAAGGAGCTTCACAATGTTTTCTATCGAGTCCTAATGCGTTCCTTGAATGATGCCGACCGAGAATATTATATGGTTATATTATACGGGTGTGTGATGAATGGTTTTCTTGTAATAATAATAATGGCTATTTGTTGCGCTCTTTCTCCAAAGAGCTCAGAGTGCTTACAAAGTTGACTTTAGACAATAACAATAGTAATAAACACAAAAACAATCAGAAATCATATAGTAAAAAGGCAAGGTTGTGTCTGTGTGTGTGTGTGAAACACAAAACGGGCCTTATAACTCCGCCGTTTTTCGATCCGAATCCGAATCACTTCAAATTTGCTATGAGCCCTAATGGGGCGATAGCAACGGCAACCGAGGCGGCCGTGTCATTTGCGCGGTTTGGCAAATGCGCGAAAAGCGTATCCGCCGGCCTATCGGCGCCCGTATCTCCGGTATTTCTGGACCGATTGCCTTCAAATTTGGCAGGTGGATGACCGGGGACGGCGACTATCGATGTGCCAAACCGGAAGCGAATCGATTCATAAACACGCACGATATCAACAAACCGCGGTGAAACCAGACCGGACATTGACTCCAAATTTGGAACGTGCATGACCCCATCCACATCACACCACCCACATCAACCGCCCAAGACGCACCCACGACGATGGTATAGGACAAAACAGCCTTAAGGTCAAGGTCAAGAGGCTTCAAATGTTATCCATTACATTCCTTACGTTGTGCTGATCAAGAACACATAAGCTTATGTGGGCACATGACCAATGTTGTTTTTCTTTTCGTATTAACCTTCCCAGTACGTCGCCTTTTTCTTTGCGCCATGTACGTCCTGGGTAGTTTCTTCCCCATGGTGGTTTATGAAGGACTCTCCTTACGCGTACATAACAGGGTCATTTTCGACCCATACACTAATATTGTCAAGGAAGGAAGGAGAAGGCGCTTGCCCAGCAAGCCTCCTTGCCCATCCAAAGCAATGAATAAACAATTATTAGGATTATAGTACTTCACAGACCCCCAATCAAGGGTCCCTGGGAACCCTGCCTTATCTTAGAAAAAAAAAATCTGACACTAACTTGACCTTAAGAAAAAAAAAATCACCCCCCCCCCCCCCTCCCCCCAAACATCTAAAATCCAAAGCCATATTCTATTTAAACAAACCCTTAAATGTAAGTTACATTTTCCCTTCAAAGCCATCTACCCCCCCCCCCCCCCCCCCCCCCCCCCCCCACACACACACACACACACACACACACACACCACACGCACAGTTATATACTAGATTTTGACAGATTAATGGGTACGTTTATTGATCAAATGTGTTTCAGTACAATTATAATACAGTAGAACCTCCCTTATAAGACCTTCAAAAATAATCCAAAATGAGGTCTTATAAGGGAGGGGTCTTATAAGGGAGGTAATTTTAATACTTACAAAGAAGGGCACTGTCTCAGAGAAGTAGGTCTTATATGGGTGTCTTATAATGGGAGGTCTTATAAGGGAGGTTCCACTGTAAATATTCTAATAGTTTTATTACTGTTTAACTCTGTTTCAGGAGGAAACACGATGAGTGGTCCAATCCCACAGACCGGTGGTCACCACTGTCCCTGTCCGCAGCTTGACCAGTTCTGGGGAGACGTCCAGAGGTCAGGATGGAGCCAAACCACAGAGCTGTTGGATCACATGGACAGGTGCCCTCACTGGCTGAAAGACGTCAGGGTCAGTGGAGCAGCTGACTGTCCGTCCATTCCTGTCCAGCTGCCTGAGAACTGCCCAGATCAGCGTACAACTGGAGTGTTCAGGAAACTTGTGGACTCCCACCAGTGGTCAGCTCTGCTGGCCCAGCGTCCTGCGGGCAGTGGGCAGCAGGGTCTGAAAGGTCTGCTGCTGCTGGCCTCCATCAGACACGGCCTTGGGGACCTCGCCCTGAACATCCTAGGGTCAGTCACCGACTCCATGGTGATGGAAGCCACCAGGTTTGCCGTCCACCTCAAGGACAAAGACAGTTTCCTCCAGATGTTCCGAGGTTGTCCCAGGAGCCGCAGAGTCTTCAGACAAAAGTTTGTCCTCCAACAGTGGAAGTATCAGCAATTTGGGCATTCAGAGTTCCCTTCAACAAGTTCAATAATCATTGAAGGTGAAGTCGGTTGGATGTATACAACCTTGTACGATGCAGGAGAGAAAGACCTCGCATTGTTTGTGGCAGCAAACAGTCCACATGAAGATGAACTTATTGCACATTTTTGCTTGGAAGAAAGGACACAGTTTGATACAAAGCAAAACATGTACAGATATGCATTAAGAAAACTGTTAAGCAGGCCCAGTCCATATTCTTTCCATTATATTGTAGCAGGTATATGGGCAGATCAAGGAAGATCCAGGGCAGACCACTCTTACATCTTTCGACAAGCTGTCCGCCAGGAACAACATGCATCGCTGCGCGCCCTTCCTGAACAGACAAGGATTTTGAAAAGAGATCTTAAGTTTTTTACTTCTTGGTATCTTTTCGAAAAAAATGACTATGCAAATTTTTTCATCATTTGCTCAAACTTTGGAAAGGAAGATATTGAGTGGCTGGAAAAGTATGGGTGCAAGTCTGCCTTTATAACTTACTTCATAGACAAGCCTGACAGCAGCCTCGAACATTTCATGAAACTGTTTCCTCCTGATTCAAACACGCCGTTCTTTAGCACCTTGTTCAGAAAGGCCATTGAAAAGTGTGTTCAGTCTGACCATGTGAAAGAATATATCCGGCTGTGTGAAGCACGGAGTAAGCTTCTTGCACCTTCAGTGACTGAGTTCAATGAAGAAGATTTGAAGAGTGCGTACATGTCTGCCATTGGCAAGAGACATTTCATCCAGGAACTGTGTGCCAAAAAGATTGCACAAGTCTGTGACGATGCATCATTGAATGAAATTCTAGTTTTGCTGGACGTTGTGGTGGAAAAAAGGGCGTGGACTGTTCTGCCTGTTCTCCGCCATAGTATATCACATTTTGAGTGTTTCTCGCGGAGATTTCTGCCCAAACTGCTGGAGAAAGGTTTGCTCAAAATGCTGGCTGACCGGTCCACATGGGCAGGAATGGCACCAGTTTTGGAGCAGTGGATCAAACAGGAAGCTGTGGGAGTTTTCCCTTGTGTGGCGGACCCAGTGAAGGCAGTCCTGTTGGCAGAGCACTGGCCTCACAGTGTGTCCAGTTTGAAGCAGTGGTGTCTGGACAGTGACCTTGTCTACCTGGCTTTCTTCCTAGCTGTGGTCACTGCAGACTGGACACTGGTGGAAGCAGTGGTCACTTCTCTGAAGGTTCGCCACATTATTCTTTGGCAAGCTGTAGTGTTGGCTTCTGAAAGTGGGGCATTATCTACATGTATCACAATGCTGAAAGCCTTGCCTGTGAAAGTAGAGGTTATTAATATCTATTATTCTTTTCATGGAAAGGATCGTCTGGCAAAGGCTTGTGAAGAGCACGGTCTTCTGGATTTGGCGATGGCACTACAGTGCCTTGATCTGAACTACATCAAGCAGCATCTTCACAGTTATCACAACCAAACTGTGTTGAACTGGATCATGAAAACAGTGGTTAATTATAGGAGATGGGACATTGTTAGGGAGCTCATGACCAGGTGTGCCGATTCTGAGGTTCTCAAGTTTGCTCTTCAAAGATCTACGAGTTATGGCCCAGAAGACATTGCTCAAGCCCTCATCGTTCGTGTGGATCCAGTGACATGCTTTGAGCATGAAACAACCTTGCTTGAAACAGCAGTCAAACTCAGTCCTGAAAAGAGGATGAAGATGGTCAATCTGTGTCTGGCCTCTGGTGTGTCCACATTTCAAAACCGCATCGATCGTCATAGACCTAATCGTTTGCTGTGTTACCTAATGAGACAACTGAGGTCTGGTCATCCGGATGTTGTGAAAGCGTTGCTTGGGTCTGGGACTTTTTCCTACAAGTCCTTATATGCCATAGCAAACGACGAGCGACTGCAAACCCGTTTGATCAGTGAAGGGGAGAGTGAAGACTGGAAGCAGGGCTACCGGGAGATCTGCCAAGCAGCAGCCACCCCTTGCCGCCTGGAACACCTGGCTCGCTTAGAGGTGTCTCACAGCCTGGGATGCCAGCCCGGGCGGGCTGCTAGAATCAACCGTTTGCCCCTTCCTTCTGCTGTGAAAGAAAAGGTGAACTTCAAGGACATTCTTGAGCCAGTGAAAGAGAAAGAGGATTAGTGGAGCAGAATCCACGGTTCAATCATTCCTACAATGCTGACAAAATACAGAAGTGTATTTAAATCAGACAAAGTCTGACCAGGCACAATTTGCATTTCACTGGTACCAACAGACAGTTCCGGATGACATGTTGAGTTTGTAACTATGAATCATTTTAATTAAAGATTATTCCTGACACATAATGAAGAAAAAAACATTGGCTGATCAAGCGGAACTGACTTAACAAAGGACATGATAAAACTTTGATGACATTTATGGGTCAAACTCAAAGAGAAAGAAGAAGACCAGCGCAGCACAGAAGCAGTAAAGGCAGAGTGTGGTTTTCATGAGAGACTAGGACTAGCTTTGCATCATCACAGCTTTGCCTACAGATACATAACAGGTTATTTGCTTCCTGTAAGGAGTATGGATAATTTTATCTGATATATTGTAATGCTGTGTTTGAATCAACAGATCTTGACAATGTTTGTCTACCTGTGTGCTTTTTCATCAATCATGTTTGTTTTTTGGTTGCAGTGGTGTGAATTATATTTTCTGTTGTTGACTATGGGGAGGAGTATTTTATGTGATTCTTCTTCTTCTCCTTCGATCGCTCAGACAGTTTCCTGTCAATTATGAGCGCAGATGCGTCATGCTGCCATTATGCGCCTAAGTAAGAAATAGTTAGGCCCAGCATGTCCGACTTCAGCTGGAGGAAATACTTTTGAAAGTCTTTCATTGAAAAAAAGGCAGGAGATTGGACCGTAAAGGCAGAAAGATTGTAGATGACAGTAAGCAAAGGGAAAAGGCCAGAGGCAAAGAGAGGGTACCAAAGAGAGTGACAGATTAGAGGAAGCTACAAGCACAGAAGTTGGGGGGACTATTTATACAAAAGACCCCCCAGTATCCCCACAAGGGGGGGGGGGGGGGGGGGGTTATATGATTAACTCCACTGGTGTGTATTATGCTTTCTGTTGTTGACAAGGTCAATGAGTGTTCTATATGATTAACTCCAGTGGTGTGTATTATGCTTTCTGTTGTTGACAAGGTCAATGAGTGTTTTATATGATTAACTCCACTGGTGTGAATGGTGTTTTCTGTTGTTGACAAGGTCAATGAGTGTTCTATATATGATTAACTCCACTGGTGTGAATGGTGTTTCTGTTGTTGACAAGGTCAATGAGTGTTTTATATGATTAACTCCACTGGTGTGAATGGTGTTTCTGTTGTTGACAAGGAGTGTTCTATATGATTAACTCCAGTGGTGTGCATGCTGCTTTCTGTTGTTGACTAGGAGTGTTCTATATGATTAACTCCAGCGGTGTGCATGGTGTTTTCTGTTGTTGACAAGGAGTGTTCTATATGATTAACTCCACTGGTGTGAATGGTGTTTTCTGTTGTTGACAAGGAGTGTTCTATATGATTAACTCCAGTGGTGTGCATGGTGTTTTCTGTTGTTGACAAGGAGTGTTCTATATGATTAACTCCAGTGGTGTGCATGGTGTTTCTGTTGTTGACAAGGTCAATGAGTGTTTTATATGATTAACTCCACTGGTGTGAATGGTGTTTTCTGTTGTTGACAAGGAGTGTTCTATATGACTAACTCCAGTGGTGTGCATGGTGTTTTCTGTTGTTGACAAGGAGTGTTCTATATGACTAACTCCAGTGGTGTGCATGGTGTTTTCTGTTGTTGACAAGGAGTGTTCTATATGATTAACTCCAGTGGTGTGCATGGTGTTTTCTGTTGTTGACAAGGAGTGTTCTATATGACTAACTCCAGTGGTGTGCATGGTGTTTTCTGTTGTTGACAAGGAGTGTTCTATATGATTAACTCCACTGGTGTGAATGGTGTTTTCTGTTGTTGACAAGGAGTGTTCTATATGATTAACTCCACTGGTGTGAATGGTGTTTTCTGTTGTTGACAAGGAGTGTTCTATATGATTAACTCCAGTGGTGTGCATGGTGTTTTCTGTTGTTGACAAGGAGTGTTCTATATGATTAACTCCAGCGGTGTGCATGGTGTTTTCTGTTGTTGACAAGGAGTGTTCTATATGATTAACTCCAGCGGTGTGAATGGTGTTTTCTGTTGTTGACAAGGAGTGTTCTATATGATTAACTCCAGCGGTGTGCATGGTGTTTTCTGTTGTTGACAAGGAGTGTTCTATATGATTAACTCCACTGGTGTGCATGCTGCTTTCTGTTTTGAAGTGAAAATAGAATTTTGATGTCCTCTGGTCCTCTTTATTTCGCGAATAAATGTAGAAACGGGGGGGGGGGGGGGGGGGGGGGGGGGGGGGGGGGGGGGGGGGGTCACTAGGGTAAACTATATCATTTTTTTGTTTTGTTTTGTTTTGTTTTTCTTCCTTTAGTGTGAGGTGCTAGATCTATTGCTTGCTGCTACAGTTTGAATGAAAGGGGGGCAGGGATGTAGTCGAGGGGACGTTGGTGACGGCACTCTTAAGTTAATGGTTATGTTAGTTTTATTGGAACCTGGGTCTCATGTAATTATGTTTTAAATATGATGTTTTATGGATGATTGGCCGATGGCCTTGCTTTCTGTTCTCAACGTCAAGGAGTGTTTTATTTGATTGACTCCAGTGCTGTGAATGAAGATTTCCATTGTTCATACGGTCAAGGAGTGTTTTATGAGATTAACTCTATCTATCTGTCTATCTATCTATCTACAAACCATTCTTATGAGATTAACTCTATCTATCTGTCTATCTATCTATCTACCAACCATTCTCTTGTAGAATGTCTTCTTGCTCAAGTTGACATCCAATCCACTGGACAGTCAAATTGCAGACCGATCATGCGAACTGATGAGATCTTCACAGATCGAAACAGCTGTCTTTGCATAAGGCACTGTCCTCCCCTATTGGGAGAAAAAGTAAATCAGCACTATCTTCTTCTTTTTTTCTTTTGAACAGGAAACATTACATAAAATTATTTACATGTTCCTTTTCAGTTATTTCTACTTGTGTTTTCTTTTTAACGTTTTCTTTTTTATCTATCTATCTATCTACGTTAACACGATAACAGTTAAGCAAAGGGACTTAGGATGCTCAAATAGTGCATGCAGATATGTACTAGGAATATATAGGCCAGGTTTGAAAATGGTCCAAGGTCATGGTCACTGGAGCCGAAAATGCTGCTGAACACCTGGTATGATAACGGAAGAACCTACCTAGGACGCTCAAATTTTGCAATGTGCATATGTACTAAAAATATTTCGACCAAAAACTGAAGGTCAAAGGTCAAGTCATTGGAGTCGAAAATGCTGCCAAACACCTGGCACGATAACGGAGAGATCTAGGATGCTTAAATTTTGCATGTGGATAGGTAATAAAGATATCTAGGCCAAGTTCAAAAATGAAAATCATAGGTCAAAGGTAAAGGTCACTGGAGCCAAAAATGTTGCCTGAGCCCCTGGCACGATAACGATTGAACGCAGGGACCCAGGATGCTCAAATTTTGCATGCGAATATGTATTAAGAATTGGCCAAATTTAAAAGTGAAGGTCAAAGGTCAAGGTCACTGGAGTCGAAGGTGCTGCCGAACTCCTGGCACAATAACGGATGGACTTAGGACGCTCAAATTTTGCATGCGGATAGGTACTAAAGATATCTAGGTCCAAGTTAAAAAATGAAGGTCAAGGTCATTGGCACCCGGAAAATGCTGCTGAGCACCTGGCACGATTACGATTGAACGGAGGGACCTAGGACACTCAAATTTTGCATGTGGAAAGGTACTAAAAATATCTCGGCCAGATTAAAAAATGAAGGTCAAAGGTCAAAGGTCAAGGTCATTGGAGCCAAAAATGCTGCTGAGCACCTGGCACAATAACGTTTGAATGTAGGGACCTAGGACACTCAAATTTTGCTTGCAGATAGATACAAAAGATCTGTACACCAATTTCGAAAATCAAGGCCATAGGTCAAGGTCACTGGACCCGAAAATGCTGCCGCGTGGCTGGTGGTTTAGCGTCTTAACGCTCTAGTTTCTGTGTATGTTTGTATGCATATTATACATGAATTAGAATAAGTAAAATACCGGTACTTGTACACAGTTGTAGGTTATGTTAAGACAGGTGTTTTAACCTTCACCATGCTCCCTGGGTATTCTGGTACCCAGAGACACATAAAAACTGTTATATCTCAAAAACTATTTAAGCAATCGTCATGAAATTTCATGACTTTATCAAAAACGTTAATGGCTTTACGTGTCTTAAATTTCATTAATGTGTATAGAATACAAATGACGTAATATGATGCGTCATTTTAACATGCTTGTCCTGATGGCGCGGGTCTCCTACGACCCATACTTTAAAGAGCAGAAATATGCCACTGCAGTGCATTGAGTATGGGTCGTGGGAGACCCGCACCATCTGGATAAGGATAAACACATGGTGACTCTTTGACGAGTATGGGTCCTGGAGAACCCGCATCATCTGGACAGGGATAAATACTGTTAAAATGCATGTCCCTTTTCTTTTTACTGAGTATGGGTCATAGAACACCCGCGCGATCGTATCTGTGTAGTCAAAAGCGTAATCCGGTAAAGGTTAAGGTTTAGGTATTATAGGTACTTTATAGTGACAGAGGCATCTCTGTAAATTGTGTCTACAAGTGAAAGTCTTAGTATGTAAGTGAATATTTTGTTCACACTGTGTGAAATATAATTTTCGTGTTTTGCATTCTTCGTTAAATTAAAATATTGCGACTCTGTGTGAGGGGCGAGGATATGCATATCTCCGTTTAAAAGAACCAAAACAAAATGTCAATGTCTGTTGATTCAGGTATTTTTGTAAAGCTTTGTAACACTTTCCCATCACTTTTTCATCACTTTTTGTTTTACCCAAATCAAATTTGCGTTACTTTTTGCAGCAGTTCTTTATGTTAACGTTTTCTGTGTTCCTTCTTTCTTTCTGCCAATATCAGCTTACAGAATGACATGACTATTGATTGTTTTGAGTTTAGATAAATCTGTGCTGATTTTAAGACTATGGGTACTGGAAAACCTTCTGACGTTGAAACGGTTAATGGGGGTTATAAAGATAGAAAATGGTTAACAAAAATGTATTTGGTAAATGTTTGAGCAATAAAATGACTTGAATGAGCGACTTAGGACGCGCATTTTACCGCCAGGGGGCAATCAAACCAGTAGGGGCATAGTGCGTGATATGCTTAGTTGGGCGTAGTGAGAGAGAGGGAGATGAGTCCGTAGTGAGAGAGAGAGGGAGATGAGTTCTTCCCTTCTCTCTCTCTCTCTCTCTCTCTCTCTCTCTCTCTCTCTCTCTCTCTCTCTCTCTCTCTCTCTCACACACACACACACACACTACGCCCAACTAAGCATATCACACGCTAAGCCCCTACTGGTTTGATTGGCCCATGGCGGTCAAATCTGTGTCCTAAGTTGACCATTGGAAATCAGTGTTTGAGAGAGAGAGAGAGAGAGAGGAAGAACTCATCTCCTCTCTCTCTCTCTCTCTCTCTCTCTCTCTCTCTCTCTCTCTCTCTCTCTCTCTCTCTCTCTCTCTCACTACGGACTCATTTCCCTCTCTCTCACTATGCCCAACTAAGCATATCACGCACTATGCCCCTACTGGTTTGATTGGCCCATGGCGGTCAAATCTGTGTCCTTAGTTACTCCTAAGTTGACCATTGGAAATCAGTGTTTGAAGAACAAGAAAATGTCTTGGCTTGGCTTTACAACTGATGAAAGAACTGAGATACAGACGTTTCGTACCCTGGACGTCTTAGACGTTTCGTCTGGTCGTTTCGTACCTCATGACCGTTTCGTCTTAGTCACTTCGTACACACTTGGACACTTCGTACACAAGCAAAAAATCGCTAAAACTTGGGCTACTTTCTCCTGGAGAGCATGTCACCGCAGGCACAGTGCTCATCTACTTTTTTTCTTTTTTTTAGGGTGAGAGGGGTATGAAAAATGTAGCTCTCATTTTGGCCGCACCGGTGTGAAGAGAATTACCTACCTCATCAAAGAAGTAGGCCTAGCCGGCTCCTAGCCAATCAGAAACGTGGTTAGGGATAGGGTTAGGGTTAGAAATGAAAACGGCCGCTTGACGTTGCCGTTATCCAATGAAATTGCTTAAAGTAGCTGGAGTCCAGACTGCAGATAGCTTACTGTGTACGAAACGCCTGTGTACGAAATGTCTTGTGTACGAAACGCTAAGTTCATGTACGAAATGTCTTGAAAATAATGTACGAAACGACCAATCCAGGGTACGAAACGTCTGTAATCCGAAAGAACTGTTTGAAGACTGGTAATAAAATGCTTGTGTGTAGTTATTTGTACTTCTTAAGAGAAATAAAAGTCTGTGTTTGATTTGATTTGAAGTGTGTGTTGTGTGAAGCAAGTGTTTAGTGGGTGAGTGTGCGTGTCAGACAAGCCATATTGGCATGCATGCACACATATAACTTAACTTAAAAGACATTGTATGCACAGACACACATGTACTCTCTCTCTCTCTCTCTCTCTCTCTCTCTCTCTCTCTCTCTCTCTCTCTCTCTCTCTCTCACTCTCTCTCTCTCTCTCTCTTTCCATAACTTGAACTCATTTCCATTCATTCTTTTATAATCTTTACAACTCTTACCAAAAAAAAAATTGTCCTTTGAGCTCCTCCGAAATCGGAATGTGTTGGCTGTGCACAGCAGCGGGGAGACCAGTGAAAACTGAAAACCGGACACATACATACCTTACCCATTATGGCCATATGGTTTGGGAACGCAGAAGAAGAATTCTTAACGAAAGAAGAAACAGACCATCTTGGGTGAAATGAACCATCCACAATGCCCCCCCCCCAAAAAAAAAAAAGAAGAAAAAAAGTTTATAGTGGAGAAGGCTTGCCGAAGTTGTATCCCCACTCTCGAACAAAGGGATTTGGGGACAGCTGGGGTTGGGGAAGGTCCCCAAAGGCCATTTTGCTGCAGAACTCGGCTAGTGCAAACGCCCCCTTGTTTGCAATGACGACTTGCTCCGTTTACTGAGGACATATGGAATTTATTGTCCTTTCTGTAACATATCTTGCCACTTTTGAGCTTACACACACACACACACTCTCTCTCTCTCTCTCTCTCTCTCTCTCTCTCTCTCTCTCTCTCTCTCTCTCTCTCTCTCTCTCTCTCTCTCTCTCTCTCTCTCTCACTCTCTCTCTCTCTCACTCTCTCACTCTCTCACTCTCTCTCTCTCTCTCTCTCTCTCTCTCTCTCTCTCTCTCTCTCTCTCTCTCTGGCGATACTACATTGAACATCTTGTAAGTAAAGCTCAACAAAGATTAAACTTTTTGAAAATAGCGTTCAGACGTGGGGTCAAGATACTCAAACACTCTTACATCTTCATAATCTTGCTACTAGTCTGGTTCGATCAAAATTAACATACGGACAAGAAGTTTACTTTTCGGCTCCACAGACACCACTAAAAAAATTACAAAGCATAGACAGTAAGGCCGTTAAATTAGCACTTGGTACAAATGTCCCATATGTGCCTTCCCAGGTCGAGAGGACGTAAAATTCAATTTCATTCATTCATTGGTGTTCCAGTGCACACAGATAGCCTACATTCAAAATGTACTAATTTGTAATCACCTGATAATCAACGTAAGCTGGCTACAGCCAAGCATGTGACTAGAAGTATCTCAGTGCATGTCTAGTTCAGTGACTAGTGGAATTTTTCTTGATTCAAAACAAATTAAGGGGACTCAAAATATTTTTCACCTTCAACCTATTAGACATTATACAGATGAATTATTTAAGAAGTGCGATATCAATATTTACATCAATTTCAAGTATGCCAACAATGCCTATTATACCTCAGTGGGAGCATATTTCTGCTGAATTTGATACAGATTATACCGCTTTGAAAAAAGATGATATTGTTAATCTAAAACACATACCCGTATCATCTTAAAATGTATAGCACTATCCTGGATAGCTAATATGTATATTACAATTTATAGTATTTTGCTTTGTGTTGACTCGAAATCTGTTCGTTATAGTTTACAAAACTGGAATGCAAACATCAGAAGAGATTTAATTTTGGATGTAAAATATCTAATACATTCTATTATATCTAAGGAATTAACGTAGGATTTTGCTGGATTCCATCGCACTGTGGTATCATTGGGAATGAACTGGCTGATAAATTAGCGAAAGAAGGTGCTTGTAGAAAATCTTCACTTTGTTCAATAAAACTAAAAAACACAGGAAATAAATTAAATGTTAGAAAATAGTATATATAATGAAAAGCTTCCTTCAAAATCTAAAATATTTTCAAGATCTTTAATCTAGACTTATCTATAAAATTCGATTAAACTCGTGGAAGCCAAATTTTCTAAAGATGTAGAATGCGCTTGTGGTTACCCAATATCAGTTCAACACATTCTTTTAGAATATCCATTATTATAATTGTTATGCAAACTATGCCCCACATGGCCGAAAGGCCGAAGAGGGCGTAAAGCCTTAATAAATTTAAAAAAAAAAAAAATTATGCAAACTATTTGGGATACATGCAAGTTACACAAATTGGAACTTTAAAAGATGTAGTTTACATTCATGAAATGATCAAAATTGCTACAGTCTTATCCAGCTCTGGAATTGAAAGATTGCTGTAGTACCATTCAACTGAAATTTTGTTTTCTTTGGCACTTTTTTTTTTGCTATTAATTTATTAGGTTTTGGGGTCCCCCCCCCCCTCCTCATTCACAGACATAAAATCATATGCATAGTTAGACTTAATTCATATAATTTGCCCATACATCTGTATCGGTAAAAAAAAATTGGGACTTTCCTGGAGTTGTACTGCCTCCGGGCATTGCCTCCAGGATCGTTCCCACCATCTTTATATCTACTAATGTCCCATATGTGTCTGTTTCAGACCGGAGGACGTTAAACGGATTTTCATCATCACTTACTCATACACACACACTCATATCCACACACACGCACATACACACACATACACACGCGTGCACTCACACACACATACTAAAAACCATTTAGAGAGAGCACGGATTCTATATGTAGGTGTGGAGAGAGAGAGAGAGAGAGAGAGAGAGAGAGAGAGAGAGAGAGAGAGAGAGAGAGAGAGAGAGAGAGAGAGAGAGAGAGAGAGAGAGAGAGAGAGAGAGAGAGAGAGAGAGAGAGAGAGAGAGAGGAGAGAGAGAGAGAGAGAGAGAGAGAGAGAGAGAGAGAGTTCTCTTACGGAGAATATGTAACTGTGGGTTGAACCATTCTTTGACGCAAAGGGCATTAACTCACAATATCAAATTCCGCCAAATCGACTTCCGGTTTCTGCCATAATGTGGAAATTACAAACTACATGTAGGCCTTCTTCTTGACTGTGCGTGGTCACAATCAACGATTGCCTTTCGAAAAGGCAAGTGGCTCTCAGCATTTCTTTGTTCATCCCTTTCACATGGCGGCGCGTCGATTTACCCAAAAAGGACCCAAAAGGAGACTTTAAGAGACACAAAAGAAAAGGACACAAAAGACGTGAAAAGTGTGTGTGTGTGTGTGTACAGTTGATATGAATGCATGAAGAATTAATGGATTTCTCGTTGGCTTTTCAAAATAAGAATTACAGATCGTTTTGGTTTTTCTTGTTCATGTGTACCACCACACACACACACACACGACACGCACTCATTCACACGCATACACAATGACATACACACACACACACACACAACGTAAACTTCTTCCTGGACTTCTTCTTCTTCTTCTTCTTCTTCTTCTTCGCCTTAGGCAGCCAACTTCAACACGCTGAAGATTCTGCTGCACTTTAGGGGGGCAGTATGAAAAAAGAAAGAAAATAAGTTCAGCAAAGATAGGGTAGATAGTGAGACTGATGAGATATTATGGGGAAAAGATAGAGCCAAAATAGTCAGGAATAATTTAAGTATTTGATACTCCGTTTGCTGTATTGGAACCTGACACTCAGTGACAGGACCAATATGGCGTTTGATGTCCAGAACTTTAAATCACGCTAGGACGAAAACCCAAATTTGATAACAAAATTTTAATGTTTTGATGAATTAAAAAAAATATATATATAATATATACAAAAAAGCCATTCTCTTAAATATTTATCTTTTTATTAGTTTTTGATTAAGAGACGCAAACCACTAAATACATTTTGTCAAGTCAAATTCATCGAGAAGGGGCGTAATAAGGGCCGAGAGGCCTATGCATAGCCCTACATCACCTACCTACCTACTTACCTACCTAGGCAGACGTCGTGTGCTCTCGGTTCTTTAATAAAGATGGATTAAAATCAGCTCTAAAACTTGTGTTAAAACTATGTTCATTTTTTGTTTTTATCCACAGGCAGAGAGAGGCCTGGTGGCTGGTGTAAATGCCACCGAGGCCCGCCCTGAACACATGCGGACAGGTGGTCTCTGTCAGCGTTGCGGGGAGCAGGTTCCACTCTCTCAATGTCGACTTGGAACTTCCTGAGGCTGAGACTGTGAGGGCGAAGCTGAAGCCGTGAACGGTGAAGGAAGCAAAGAGTTTAAGTAAGAGAGGTATGTATTATTTATTCTAGGCTTGATAGTCATTACTTTATTTTACAGTAGCAGCTCAGAACATTTCTAGGATTTGATGTTGACTTTAAAAGCACCACTTTGTGGTATTATAAAAATATAATATATAATATATAAAGCACAACTTAGAAACAAAAACAAACCCTAATGACTATAATTTAATAGTATAATGTAATTTGAGTGACCTGGCCAGCCAGTGCTCATTCAGCGGGTCACCAACATGATGATGATGCCACGTCCAGCAGCAGCCTAATCTAACCCTAATAGCCTAAGTTAAAATGTTGCTTTGTTGGGAGGGAGGGAGGGGGGTAGGCCAGGAGAAATGGGGAGGGGGTTGGGGGTTGATTTATTTCGGATCTGGCTGTCCACCACTGCAAAGTCAGCTAAATAAGTGTTGTAAACGTTGCTAAAAGGAATGATAAATGGCGGTCTTAGCATTTACGTTGTTGCTTTGGGCAGCTGTTTCTATTAGGGTTAAGGTTAATGCTTTCACTATTCGGCCCTACCATTCAGTGTTTTGACCATTCACCATTCTGCACCATTTGGCATTATTCATTCTGCACCATTCGGTGTTTAGACGGACCCACGGAAACCAGTGATCGCGTTTACTGGTAAATATCCTGCCGCGTACCATCACGGCAATTAGAACAACCTCCCCGAGCTGGCTGTTGATGCGGGGACCTTGGGTACTTTTGTGTCCTGGGTCTCCAAATCACAATAACTACAGCACACTCCCTTCTCTCTTTTTCTTTATTTCATTTTAATTTATTTTAGTTTATTTTCCTTTATTTTATTCTTCCCAATGATGCAGGATAACTTAGCCGCCAGAAAGCAAATGGCGTTGAATGAAATTTTGCAAAGATGAATATGTAAATTATTAGACATTACATTTACAATTTAAAAAAAAATAACAAATAGAACTGGCAGTTAGCCAACATTTTAGCTCAACAAAGATTATAATAAATCGAAATATCGCTCTTTTAACACGGTGTTGCTGATTTTATTTCGTCTTGTCTGAAAAAGTAACACTTATCTTATGAAACTGAAGATTCTCAGTAATTACCCAGTATTGTATCATTGTGTACATTTTGTTTTTATTATATTTTTTTTTAAAAATAAATAGAAAATATCATTCAGGACACCAACTCTGCCCCAGCCTCTGTTTCCTGTGGTGTGCCACAGGGATCAGTCCTGGGGCCTGTTCTATTTGTTCTCTACACTTCTCCTCTTTCAGACGTCATGTCCCAGCATTCAGCTCTCCATCACTCTTTCGCTGATGATACCCACTTGCAGAAGTCTTCTAAGCCTAATGACATTGGTGATCTAGTTTTGTCCATGCAGGATACTGTTTCAGATGTCAAGTCATGGATGACCTCCAATAAATTGAAACTCAATGATGATAAAAGAGTGAGGCAATGATCGTTTCTGAAGAATAGTGACAGGCATTTGTTACACATGCATACGCATGCTGAGGGCATAATATCAAACACGAACTCAGAGTTCAAATGATAACAACAATTTAATGTACTTCCTTGGCTTCTTGCTCTGGGCAACTGGCGCCATACCATCACTACGTCACAGCTAACGCTGCTTAATATGCATACCAATACAGTAGCCTCTAAGCAGACTTATACTCTCAACACTAAATATCTATAAATAATAACATACACAACACTACAATTTCCACTCAGAGAAGTTCCACCTCTGTTCAGTTTCATGACTCTCTTGTCATTGGCGATGCTACTGTTCCTTTCTGTCAATCAGCTAAAAACCTTGGTGTAACCCTCCACTGTCAGCTAACTATGGTCATTCATGTCATGACTGATTCGTAATGTGAACTTTGAACTCGTCGTATTAGTGCCATTCGTCACTGTCTCACAGTTGAAGCCACCAAGACTCTAGTGTCAGCTTTTGTACTGTCTCGCATCGATTATTGCAATTCTTTACTTGTAGGTTGTCCGCAAACCCTCCTCAAAAAGTTCAAAACAATGCAGCTCGGTTAATCCTTAAAGTCCCTCGTACAGACCACATCAAACCCCACCTCAATACCTTACCCTGGCTTCTAGTCGAGGCAAGAATAAAGTATAAAATTGCTTGCCTGTGTTTCAGTGCTCTCCATTCATCTGATCCTGCCCACGGCAGCACAACTGGTGAGAAATCCCGCCCTTTAGTACCTTCCTCTTTGTCTGTGTTAGCGTTGACCAGCGCTCTTCCACTATACCACCCACGCTGTTACACATGAGGTTGGTGCTGAGATTGGCGCATTCTTTAGAATACGGGAATGGTTGCTGCAGTGAATTTGTGCCAGTTTGTGTGCTCTGAATCGCCTTTGTGAATGTCAACAAATTCGTAACATTTTGTAATTTACCTTGCTGGAAAGTGTGTGTGTGTTGTGTTCAGCATGGACTAAAAGCTTGTGGTAGCAACATTACTTAAGAGTGTTAACAAGCTCCAGTAAAGTGAAATTGTATTGCTTGTAGCTACCTAATTTGCATACCACCGGTCTGACTCCTGACTTCGTGCTTCATGTTGTGAGTAGCAAGATTCAGTGACTGGACTGATTCACGCAGCACTAGGCCTAGGCCTAACTCTTGTGTTTTGGTATAGGAAAATAGTCGGGGGAAGCTGGATGGGATCAAACAAGGTTGCTTGCAAACAAATTCTTTTCAATGAAGTTGCTCTTCATACATGTTCATATTTATAATATTTTACCTGATCTCTATAACGTAAGGCAAGATTGTTAAAAAGTTTGATACAATAAACATCAGGTAGCATTAGACTAATGAACGAAAACGTTTCAACATTCACAACAATTGTATGAAAAAACCCAATACAAACTTTGTCGATTTTTATTTATATTTGTTGATCTTTAGTCGGTTGCAGTATTCACCCTAGAAGTAGGCCTACTAGTGAACATTCTAGATTTTGCAAAGAGCAAGCTTGATTATGTAAAAACAGCCATTCTTAGGGATGTCAGTGTTGCATTGTCAATACGGTTGAAACGCTAGATTAACGCTGTTGTAAATTAAATGTAATAAACTTGGAATAGAATCATTAGAACATAATAGTAATAAGGTGTAAACGTTTGTGTTTGTATGTGCGCACGCGTGAGTGTACACGCGCATTATGATGTGTGTCTTGCGTTTCACGGCTGTTCCAAGCAGATACATTCTCGCTGTTTAGTTAGCCTGCACCGACCAGAGGTCAGCTGCTGGCGGGGAAGTTCAGAACTCTTTCCCTCCTCTGGCACTGGCCGGTTTTAGTAGAAACAAAGAAGGAAATTTGCTCCGTTTGTTTATACTCATTGTGTTAAAACTTACCCAGTATTCTCAGATATTTTTTGGTGTGTGGATTTGTAAGTGTGTGTAAAAGACTGTTGTGCACTCAGTTTGTTAAATAGTAATGCTTTGCGGGTGTTATTTGTGTAAAAGACTGTTGTGCACTCAGTTTGTTAAATACTAATGCTTTGCGGGTGTTATTTGTGTAAAAGACTGTTGTGCACTCAGTTTGTTAAATACTAATGTTTTGTGGGTGTTATTTGTGTAAAAGACTGTTGTGCACTCAGTTTGTTAAATACTTATGCTTTGCGGGTGTTATTTGTGTAAAAGACTGTTGTGCACTCAGTTTGTTAAATACTAATGTTTTGTGGGTGTTATTTGTGTAAAAGACTGTTGTGCACTCAGTTTGTTAAATAGTAATGCTTTGCGGGTGTTATTTGTGGTTTTTTAAAACGCGTTCTTTGTGTGATCTCATTAGCATAGGGACGAGCTTGACTTCAAGAACCTTCTAGGCTACTGCTTCTCTTTTGGTACTGTTTACGTGGCTCTTCTCTACTCCGGTTTATCAAAACTAATAAAGATTAAGTCGTCACCTTCTGGTGACACATTCTTCAATCATCTAGTGACAGCTTTGTGGACTTAGTTTTTTTTAATGCGTGTTGTGTTACTTTTTTATGATTATTTTTTCGGATGTTTCCATTTAGTTTTGCTTGCTGGGCGCCAGCCGCTCCCAGTAGCGAAGAAAGGGAGGAGCTAACATTGTGTTGTGTGGCACACACGCGCGCGTGATGCGTGGCTTGTGCTAGCTTCTATATAGGCCTAGTGAAGTGGTAATAGGGTCGGAGGCAACAGAAACTGCAACCCCTCCCCCTTCATATCCTCCTTCCACCCTACTCCCCCCCCCCCCCCCCCCCCCCCCCCCCCCCCCCCCGTGTTAGTACTGGTGGTTTTATTTCTGAAGGCCAACTTCGTTTTCAGTGACTTCTCTTTAGGCCTAGTTCCCGAGGGAAGCTGGGGAACTATTGTTTTTGTTGTGTTTTAATTCTGTTTCTGTTTCTATTTTTTATTTATCCTGTTTTTTGCCTGCATCTCTTTAACAAATTACAATTTTTTTTAGTTTATACCTAACTGACAGGCACAAGGGAAATACACATTTATACTTTCTTTATAACTGTCAGTAAACACTCTGCTCTCTCTAATGCATTCTCGCTTGTGAGCACACTCACTAACACACTCGCGCATGTATATTACACACACACACACACATACTCTCCCTAAAGTATTGTCACTTGTGAACAAAAGCACGCACAGATTCACATTCATACTCTCACCTCACACACACTGACAGGACAACACGCACGCAGGCACACACACGTACACACACACACGCACGCGCGAGTGGACCTATGTTTACAAAAATACTAATAAAAAATAAGACTAGATTATTTATTGCTTTTTAGTTTCTTGTTTGTCAGGTTGTTGTTTTTCCTACAGGTCTCTACCCTGTCAAAAGACTAGATTGTTGTTGCTAGCCTACAGTTCTGATTTTTATATAAAGTTAGCAACCCAAACAGCATGGCTGATGCAGCACACACCCAGGTTGTTCATTTAAGGAAACTGCATGCTCTTTGTAGATTGTGTGGTTCGAGATCAAAGAAAGCTAAACAGACTGGAAAAACAGTTCTATGCAAGCCCTATGCAAATGACTTAAAGAGATGTTATGGCTTGAACATTGATGTTGACACACATTCCAAACATTCAGAAACCATGTGCACAAAGTGCTACCTTAAATTAAATAAGTTCAAGAGAACACAGTCTGAAATCTCTCACCAAAATGCAACTAGGATCATCCAAACTTCCTCATTGATCTGGTCAGATTTTGACCCTGCTCTGTCCGCAAGTGACTGTACTGTGTGTGCCCATTTTGAGTCACAGTTTGTCGCCAAATGCAGCAAGATGAGGTTCAAGAAAATGACACTAGCAGAAGAAAGCAGTGCAGGCAGTGGGACCAACGGGTCAACGAGACAAGAGGACAGGGAGATCTGCCATGCTGAGAGGGGTGCTGGCTCTACTGCTGGCTCTTCTGCTGGCTCTACTGTTGTCTGTAGGAGAGCATGTGATGACGCTAGTGGCATGCAGCAGTCTGGACAAACATCTTTTCAGGGAGAGACAGCAACTGACCCCACACATGACAGTGAACGTTCCAGCCTTGAGTGCAGTGCGGAGAGCGCAGCCAACCTGTCCACTGAGTCGGTGCAAAACGACCATGTTCTCTCTGACCATCTACAACGGTTGAATTCTTTGTGTCGATTGTGTGGCAGAAGATGCAAACGATCAACAAAAGACAAACACAAAAAGGAAAAAAGATGCTTGAGTTTGGCTTCAGAACTTCTTCTTCTCTTCGACTTTAATGTCATGAACGATCAGGAGGGTGTGCACTCAAAGTTTGTCTGCTATTTGTGCCACAAAAATGTCTTGTTTTTGATGAAAGGTGTGCAAGGAAAAAGCAAAGAGCGTGCATGTGCAGAAATTGAAGAGGCGTCGCGTTTATGGCAGATGTTTGATCCCACTGTGTCCGTCAGTGAGTGCGCGCTCTGCGCTCGTTTTCTGAAACAGTGTAGAGGTGGACGACCAGAGAAAACACAGAAGAAAAATCCCTCAACCAAACCATCCTCCAACTCCAAGCCAGAAAAACGACAGCACCGGTCTCAGCCTGACACCGACAGTGACGTTTCTTTTGCTGTCCCTTCTGGGGACACTTCAACACCAGCCAAACGACCAAGAGGTGAATCAGAGCCATCTGCTTCGTTGAAAATCGATGCTGCGTCGTCTCCATTCAAACTACCAGGCTATGTCCCCTTGGACGTGACTGATGCTGCGTTGTCTCCATTCAAACTGCCAGGCTATGTCCCCTTGGACGTGACTGATGCTGCGTCGTCTCCATTCAAACTGCCAGGCTATGTCCCCTTGGACGTGACTGATGGTGCGTCGTCTCCATTCAAACTGCCAGTCCCATCCACTCCACCCAAAGGCGAAGGAGGCGCATCAGTGCACTTTGCTTCATCACCTTGCAGCATAGGGCTGTCTCCATCCAAACTCAACACTCTGAGACCCCTCAGTCAGCTGAAGGCCCCGCTGACGACACGTGAGGAGCTGTACTTGTCAAAACTTATCAAAATCAAGCTTTCAGAGTCTGAGGATAAAAAGACTGTTAGATGCAAAACGGGCGGGCAACCCATTGTTCTCAAGAAGTTCAAGAACCCCAAGAAACCATATGCCAAGCTATGGGATCAAGTCTGCTGTGGAAACCTATTTCAGGGACATGCCTGACAGCAACCTGGAAAGTTTCACTGAACAGTTTCCTCCTGATTCAGACACACCGTTCTTTAGCACCTTGTTCAGAAAGGCCATTGAAAAGTGTGTTCCGTCTGACCTTGTTGAAGAATATATCCGGCTGTGTAGTGCACGGAGTAAGCTTCTTGCACCTTCAGTGACTGAGTTCAAAGAAGAAGATTTGAAGAGTGCGTACTTGTCTGCCATTGTACTGCCGGTACTTCTTGTTTTTACTTTTAATCTCTCATATAAACATTTGATTGGGAAACCTATACACTTTTAGAAAGAAAAAGCTTGAATTTTGCAATGAAAGCAAAGAAAACAACTTTTCTTGAACCTCTTTAAACCGCAGCAGTACTATTAACAAATACCTATCCTACCATATCCTTATAAAAACAAACCTCATCATTGTTAATCCATTCATTCTTGGTGCCCCTTCTCCGTTTCTTTTTCTCCCCCATCTTCATCCTAACAAATGTCCCATATGTGCCTCTAAGCAGGTTGGAGGACTTAAAACAAATTTCTATCTATCTGATTTGTGCATGCTTTTTTGTAAGATTGATTCATAAAGCTTTATGGTTGATAAAAACTTGGTATATCTCTTGAAGACAAATAAGTTAGTGTGTGGTGTTCTTGAATATGAACTGTATTGTTGTGAAGGCATGATTGTATCTGATTTGTGTATGCCTATGTTGATTATTATTCACTTATTCTTGGATTGTGTTTAATGTATATGCTTACTCGTTTGTATTCTAGTGTTTAGTTCTTTGTACAGCGCTTTGAGCTCCCTGCACAGGAGTAAAGCGCTTTACAAGTATCCAGTATTATTATTATTATTATAAAGCTTTATGATTGATAAGAACTTGGTAACTCTTGAAAACAAATAAGCTGGTGTATGGTGTTCTTGACTATGAACTGTATTTTTGTGGATGCATGATTGTACAGTGGAGCCTCCCTTATAAGACCTTCAGAAATCATCCAATGTAGGTCTTGAAGGGAGGGGTCTTATACAGGAGGTAGTTTTAATACTTACAAAGAAGGGCAATGTCTCAGAGAACTACCGTATTTTACAGACTATAAGGCAACACTTTTTTTTGCAAGACTGAGACCTCTGCACCTTGTAATGTGACTGATAATATAGTAGGAAACTATATAAAAAAATCTGGATTTTGTGTAGAATTTTGGGGGTGCACTTTACAATCAGGTGCGCCTTGTAGTCTGTAAAATATGGTAGGTCTTATGTGGGAGGGAGTCTTATAATGGGAAGTCTTATAAGGAATGTTTCACTGTATCTGATTTGTGTATGCTTTGTTGTAAGATTGATTCATAAAGCTTTATGATTGATAAGAACTTGGTGTATCTCTTGAAAACACATATGCTGGTGTATGGTGTTCTTGACTGTGAAGTGTATTGTTGTGAATGGTTGTACTTCAGAAATGCATGAAATGTATCATGTGTGGTGGGGAAGATTGGATCGAAACTGGTTTTGTTGTTTGTGGGCATGATATGCTTGCTACATCACTGTATTTTTGCTTTTTTATATTTCTGCAGTCTTTTTTTTTATACAAGTTATTAGTTTTCGTACTAAGTTCAATAATATGTCAATGGACTATCTAAAGATAGTCCGTTTTGACTCCAAGCCATCGATTATTTTCTATCAGTTGTATGCTAATTATTTGTTGTTATCCAATTGAAAACAGTGTCAAAGGTTTTGTATGGATGCAGGAGATACAAAAAGTAAGTTTATTGTCTTACCTGACTTACATGTTGTTGAAATGTAGAGGATCAAAAAGACTGTAATCTACCAGTGGGCTGAAGTAAAGCTTTGAAAATGTGAAAAGTCAATTGTTTTAATGTTTCTTGGCCAGAAATTCGTAGAGAGAGTTTGTGTGTGTGTGTGTGTGTGTGTGTTCAATTAAATGTCTTTTCACATAAGTGATTTTAGACAACAAAATAATAAACAGAGAGAGGAGGAGGAGAAGAAAAAGATGAAAAGTTAACATAATGGAAGGTTATAACCTGTAACTGTAGGTGCTTGTCTGACTGACACTCACCCAATCTGAACACTCACTTCACACAATACACACTCAAAATCAAATCAAACTCCGAGTTTTATTTATCTTAAGAAACAGAACCTGTACAAATAACTACACACAAGCATTTTATTACCAGTCTTCAAAACAATTTGCCTTTTCAAATCAAACTCAGAGAGTTTTATTTCTCTTAATTAAGAAACAGAACCTGTACAAATAACTACACACAAGCATTTTATTACCAGTCTTCAAAACAATTTGCCTTTTCAAATCAAACTCAGAGAGTTTTATTTCTCTTAATTAAGAAACAGAACCTGTACAAATAACTACACACAAGCATTTTATTACCAGTCTTCAAAATAATTTTCCTTTTCATCAGTATTGAAGCTAAGCCAAGACATTTTCTTGTCCTTCAAATAACACTGACTTCAATTCAAGTAATATTCTTTTTTCCAAACAATTAGCATCATCGTGGAACAATCATTAGTGTGGAATGCATCCCTCTACGTCAACTTCCTCGACTACGAGAAAGCATTTGACAGTGTTGAGCGTGAGACTCTGTGGAGGCTGCTGAGACACCACGGAGTGCCAATGAAGCAGCTGGAGGGGTCTTGTTGGCGGCCTATGCCCTGGGAGGGGTGACAGGTGAAAGTAGTAGTAGTAAATAATTAGCAAATAAAGTTTTAACCATTTCAACGTCAGAATGTTTTCCAATTCCCGTAGTCTTAAGATCTGTATGCATTTCTCTAAAATCAACACAGAAAGGAGGAAAATGAAAACGTTAACATGCAGAACTGCAGCAAAAAAGTAACGCAAATTTGATTTTGGTAAAAACGTGGGGAAAAGTGATGGGAAAGTGTTACAAAGCTTTACAAAACTACTTGAATCAACAAAGACGTCAACTTTTTTGGGTTTTTTAAATTAAGATATGCCTATCTTCACTCCTCACACAACACAGAGTCGCAATATTGTAATGCCGATAGTTGAAAATATTATTTCACGTACAGTGAATAAATCGTTCACTTAGGTATATTTTGTTTTAGGAAATTTGCAAAATCCTTGAGTGAAACAGTAACTTTGCAAATTTACTGAATTTTTCAGGAAATTTGCAAATTTAGTGGTTTTGCAAATTTACTGTAACAGATATGACTTTCACTTGCAGACACAATTTACTAAACTTTTAAACACTTCTCTTGACATAAACTACATGTGCTGGTACTGTATAGATCTCTGTGCATATTAACATTACTGACAAAATATCTATTTTATGGCAACACAATGTTAGGCCACTCATAAAATGACTTACAACTCACTGTGTTGCCATGGGGAAATAGTGATATTTTGTGAATAACGTTAACATGTACAGATACCTTAAATGCAGGACTGCCTACCGTCCCCCCTAAGTCGTATTTGTCCCTGGAAACAGTTAAAATGGGCACCCTGTCCCTGGAATCCACTTTTCTGTTTAGCGTCCTTAGAAACTGAGTAGAATCAACATTGTGTAGAGCAGTCACTTGTCTTGTTAGCTGACCTTACTTAAGTTACTATTGAACACAGGAACACCCAAAACAACAGGCACTGTTGACATTGTGTAGAGCAGTCACTTGTCTTGTTAGCTGACCTTACTTAAGTTACTAAACACAGGAACACCAAAAACAACAGGCACTGTTGACATTGTGTAGAGCAGTCACTTGTCTTGTTAGCTGACCTTACTTAAGTTACTATTGAACACAGGAACACCCAAAACAAAAGGCACTGTTGACATTGTGTAGAGCAGTCACTTGTCTTGTTAGCTGACCTTACTTAAGTTACTATTGAACACAGGAACACCCAAAACAAAAGGCACTGTTGACATTGTGTAGAGCAGTCACTTGTCTTGTTAGCTGACCTTACTTAAGTTACTATTGAACACAGGAACACCCAAAACAACAGGCACTGTTGACATTGTGTAGAGCAGTCACTTGTCTTGTTAGCTGACCTTACTTAAGTTACTATTGAACACAGGAACACCCAAAACAACAGGCAATGTGGACATTGTGTAGAGCAGTCACTTGTCTTGTTAGCTGACCTTACTTAAGTTACTATTGAACACAGGAACACCCAAAACAAAAGGCACTGTTGACATTGTGTAGAGCAGTCACTTGTCTTGTTAGCTGACCTTACTTAAGTTACTATTGAACACAGGAACACCCAAAACAACAGGCAATGTGGACATTGTGTAGAGCAGTCACTTGTCTTGTTAGCTGACCTTACTATTGAACACAGGAACACCCCAAACAGCAGGCACTGTGGACATTGTGTAGAGCAGTCACCTGTCTTGTTAGCTGACCTTACTTAAGTTACTATTGAACACAGGAACACCCAAAACAACAGGCACTGTTGACATTTTCTTTCTGTTAGGTTACTGAATGAAAATCTGTTTAACGTCCTCCGGTCTGAAACAGACACATAATTATGGAACATTAGATATAAAGATGGTGGGAACGATCCTGGAGGCAATGCCCGGAGGCAGTGCAACACCAGTAAAGTCCCGATTTTTTTAACAATACAGATAATGTCTGTAAGTGTTAGGTTACTGAACACCAAAAGATCTTGAATAGAAGCATGTTGGCACCAAAAAGACTACTGTATTCTACGGACTACAAGGCGCACCTGATTATAAGGTGCACCCACACATTTTACACAAAATTCAGATTTTGTTATCACAATTTCTTACTATATTATTAGTCACATTATAAGGCACAGGGGTCTCAGTGTAGGAATAAAATGATCGCCTTATAGTCCGTAAAATATGGTACCCTGGAAATATGTCTCCATCCCTGGTTTTTAAGCAGTTTGTCCCTGGAATGTACAACAGGGGGCAGGCAGCCCTGCTCATGTAATATCCCTCATGCATGGGTGCTACACTTTCAGTTTTACACTGATTTCAGTATTTTTAATTTTACCAGAAACTGAACTTCAGTGGGTTTTTTAATCCATCCCCCAAAAAATGACCACAAGCGATTTAGGGCATTTTGAACTTGGTTGTTTTATCTTGGAAGTTTACAAAGGCAATGTAATAATTTTACAAGGCTTATCGGACTCAAACTGTGTCTATTATTTTAACTGTCTGTCTATCTCGTTATCTCTCTCTCTTAACTTGCCCCCCTGAATCGTCGGACGGGGCTCTGCCCCTGTACCCTGCTGGGGTCATGGGTCCCTGGACCCCTGCCTTTCATTTTTGTTCATTTGGGGGAGTTGCACCCATGCTCATGTACTATTTGCTTATTCTATTACCCTCTATGAATAACAATAATTCAATTCAATTCCCTATGCACACAAACCTACACAGACACAAGGCATAGAACAAGAGGCAATTCTACAAAGCAGAACACAAACATAAGAGCCACAATAACAGGCAGAAGGCATAGAACAAGAGGCAATCCTACAAAGCAGAACACAAACATAAGAGCCACAATAACAGGCAGAAGGCTACAAGAACCACAACAAAATATGACAGAAAAACTAATAACAGTAATGATTTCCATACTGAAACAAAGATCACTGTTCTTACATAGAAAATGGTAAAATGTATCAATCTGAAGACACTTTGGGCTATCCTTGTTAAATGTCTACACTTTCTTCAGAATCTTTATCGCATGCTAACCCAATGCAAAGCATAATACATCGAATATGCACGGCATTTTAAAATATGAGAAAACATGCACAGTCATAGAGGATGAGAACAGATTTCAAAATTTCAAAATATTTTTAGCAAACCTGATGAACTCCAATAGCAAGCGAAATAAACCCATTCAGGCATGGGAATTGTCCGCGAATTCGCGGATTTCCACGACATTTTTTGGGAAATTGTTACTAAATATTTCGTTTTGGTTACTAAATACTTCAATTGGGGGGCTCTTCAGAGTTTTTTGTCTCTGACAATTCCCATGCCTGCCATTAGTGACAAACTGACACACAGAAGTGAAAAGTACAAGTCAAAATAAAACAGTACCGTTACAATTTACAAATAATAATAATAATAATTTCATTTACATAGCGCAATAAAAAAAAAACATGCTAAAAGCAAGCTCTCAGCGCTTTACAAACATTCATGAAACCATATAAAAATTGACACACCATGTTTCTTTAGCAATGATATGGAATAAAAGTAGCATTATTTAATGACACATGAGAGAGAGAGGGAGAGAGAGAGAGAGGAGGCAAGGAGGAGATGAGGGGAGTCAGGGTCAGACAGACAACAAGGCAAAGTTTGACATGAATAAGACGGAGAGAAAGAGAGAGAGAGAGAGAGACAGAGGGGAAGGGCGGGGAGAGAGAGAGAGAGGACATGTAGACAGAGCGTAAGGAAACAAAGAGAACATAATCAATTAAAAATCATAAGATAAAACCACTACAAAAACATTAAGCAATATAAATTCACATTTCTAAGATAAAAAACCCTAAAACATTAAGCAATATAAATTCACATTTCTAAGATAAAAAAACCTAAAACATTAAGCAATATAAATTCACATTTCTAAGATAAAAGCACTAAAACCTTAAGCTATATAAAAATTCACATTTCTAAGATAAAAGTTCTAAGAATTTAAGCAATACAAATTCAATTCATGAAATGAAAGGATAGACAAATGTACTACATGTACAATGCAAAGGAAACATTGCTGATATTGAATGACACTTATCAACAGCTGTGTAGGTTAATTAGTCCTTTATAATCCCGCCAACAGCTATTGTGACCTTAGGACTGTCACCACAACACACAAAAAAGGAGCAAAAAACAACAGTAAAACAAACTACAACTAGCACAAGAGCAAAAAAAACCAATACTTCTATTCAAAACATCAAAACATATCATTCACACCACTGGAGTTAATCATATAAAACACTCCTTGACAATATTAGAAAAGCATCACTCCTTGACAACATCGTCAATTTTATCATTGCATCACAAATTGTTTGCGTCTTTGTGTCATTTCAAACTATACAAAAAAGATACTAACACCAGACTAGCACAAAACTTTTTTTTACTAACAGAGTAATAAATGCATGGAATAACCTTCCTGATGAAGCAGTTAATGCAAAGTCATTAAATTCATTCAAAATATCATAGACAAGTTTTTTCCAAAACAAAATGTGTTCAGTTAATATACAGATTTAAATGAATAAAACACAGATGCTTTAGTAGTCATCAGTGAATGAAGCCATACCTATCAAAAATCAAAAACATATTTAGTGGGCAAAAGGCTAAACAAAATAGCCTATAGCGCCATTTATGCTATGCTATGCAATGTATGTCATGTCTATTTTTAGCACTGGACAATGGGTTGAACCCGAAACGCTGTGACTTGTTTTGTTTCTGTGATTACATCTTCTGCTTTGGGTTTTCAGTGTCGACTTTGTTTTAATTTGTTGTGAACTCCTTGACAATATTAGAAAAGTATCATTCAAACCACTGGAGTTAATAATAGGCTCTAACATAAAACACACCTCCATATAGCCAAGAACAAAAAAACTCACTCATACCACTGAAGTTATTCATATAATATTATTTGGTATTTATTACTTTTAAGTCACACAGATGTCTGTGAAATTCACGTTGCTCCCACCTGGAGAGCGCGGCACAGCCAAAGGCACGCTACTCTTTTGTTTTGCATGTGATTTTTGTGTGACTGATGAGGCAGGAAAGGGGGTACATTTTGACTAAATGACAACTCTTCCGTTGCCACTGGGTTTAACGTGTGCTAAGTGCATGGGCACATGGGAACTCGGTTTATTGTCTCATTTGAAAGACTCCACGTTTAGACCATAAGGCCTAGTGCAGAGTGAGAGAAAAAATCCCCTGCACCCAAAACACTCCTCCATATACGATATAGTCAACAACAGAAAACATCATTCACACCACTGGATGGAGTTAATCATACAAAACACTCCTCCATATAGTCAACAACAGAAAACACCATTCACACCACTGGAGGTAATCATACAAAACACTCCATATAGTCAACAACAGAAAACATAATTCACACCGCTGGAGGTAATCATATGAAACACTCCTCCATGTAGTCAACAGCAGAAAACACCATTCACGCCACTGGAGTTAATCATACAAAACACTCCTCCATATAGTCAACAACAGAAAACATAATTCACACCGCTGGAGGTAATCATATGAAACACTCCTCCATGTAGTCAACAGCAGAAAACACCATTCACACCACTGGAGTTAATCATATAAAACACTCCTCCATATAGTCAACAACAGAAAACACCATTCACACCGCTTGAGGTAATCATATGAAACACTCCTCCAAGTAGTCAACAACAGAAAACACCATTCACACCACTGGATGGAGTTAATCATATAAAACACTCCTCCATATAGTCAACAGCAGAAAACACCATTCACACCACTTGAGGTAATCATACAAAACACTCCTCCAAGTAGTCAACAGCAGAAAACACCATTCACACCACTGGAGTTAATCATACAAAACACTCCTCCAAGTAGTCAACAGCAGAAAACACCATTCACACCACTGGAGTTAATCATATAAAACACTCCTCCAAGTAGTCAACAACAGAAAACACCATTCACACCGCTGGAGGTAATCATATGAAACACTCCTCCAAGTAGTCAACACCAGAAAACATTCTCATCACTGTGATGAGTCAGACAAACAATCATTAATGAAAAGATCATCTACAACACTATGATCAATCAGATAATAAACAAAATAATCCTTTCATAGACAAGCATTGTTAAGATCATTCAATTTAAACACAAACTGCACTGTATCAGATGAAATAATAGTACCGGTACACACTTCTTACATAAATCAAATATTAGGTATAGGCAGACCTCTCATTGTATTTCAACCATTATTTTAGTTGTAGTTTTTCATGATAACCACACTCCGCCTTTACCAAGGTTTGCTTTTCACTTCCATTCTGACCTTTGAATGTCATTAGAGTTTACCATGTCTTTTGTTCAGCCAGTTCAGTTTAATCAGCATTTGTTTTCATTCTGTGTCAAGAACATCTTTGATTCAAAGCTACAAACTCAACATGTCATTCACAATTGTCTGTTAGAAACAATGAAATGTATATTGTGCATGGCCAGACTTTGTCTTTCATTTAAGAAACTTTGTTCAGTGGAACCTCCCTGACATAAGACCTTAAAAAAAATCATCCCAAACGAGGTCGTATAAGGGAGGTAGTTTTAATACAGAAAAAGGACAATGTATCAGAAAAGTAGGTCTTATGTGGGAGGGAATCATAAAGGTGGGTCTTATAAGGGAGGCTCCACTGTATTTTCTCAGTTAGGGTTGAACCGTGGATTCTGCTCCACTAATCCTCTTTCTCTTTCACTGGCTGAAGAATGTCCTTGAAGTTCACCTTGTCTTTCAAACCAGAAGGAAGGGGCAAACGGTTGATTCTAGCATCCCGCCCGGGCTGACATCCCAGGCTGTGAGACACCTCCAAGCGAGCCAGGTGCTCCAGGCGGCAAGGGGTGGCTGCAGCTTGGCAGATCTCCCGGTAGCCCTGCTTCCAGTCTTCACTCTCCCCTTCACTGATCAAACGGGTTTGCAGTTGCTCGTCGTGTGCTATGGCATATAAGGACTTGTAGGAAAAAGTCCCAGACCCAAGCAACGCTTTCACAATATCCAGATGACCAGCCCTTGGGTCTCTCTGCAGATCCCAGAGTAAACGATCAGGTGTCTGATAACAATTGTGTCTTTGAAATGTAGATAGACCGGACGCCACACACAGACTGGCTATCTCCGTCCTCTTTTCAAGACGACAGTAGCTGACTGATGTTTCGAGCAATGTTCTTCCATATATCTTGCATGACACAGGATCCACACGAATGATGAGGGCTTTAACAATGTCTTCTGGGCCAAAACTCAGAGCTCTTTGAAGAGCAAACTTGAGAACCTCGGAATCAGTGCACTCGGTCATGAGCTCCCTAACAATGTCCCATCTCCTATCATCAACCGCTGCTTTCATGATCCAGTTCAACACAGTTTGGTTGTGGTAACTGTCAAGACGCTGCTTGATGTAGTCCAGATCATGGCACTGTAGTACCATCGCCCAATCCAGAAGACCGTGCTCTTCACAAGCCTCGACCAGACGATCCTTTCCAAAAATATGAAAACTGATATCAATTAACTCTGCCTTCACAGGGAAGGCTTTCAACATTGAGATACATGTAGATAATGCCCCACTTTCAGAAGCCAATGTGACAGCTTTCAAAAGTGTATTGTGGTGAACCTCCAGAGAATCCAGTGAATTGACCACCGTCTCCACCAGTGTCCAGTCTGCAGTGACCACAGCTAGGAAGAAAGCCAGGTAGACATGGCCACTGACCACACACCACTGCTTCAGACTGGACGCACTGTGTGGCCAGTGCTCTTCATACAGGACTGCCTTCCCTGAGTCCGCCATCAGTGGGAAAACTCCTATAGTCTCCTCTTTGATCCACTGCTCCAAAGCTGGTGCCATTCCTGCCCATGTGGACCGGTCAGCCAGCATTTTGACCACACACTTCTCCATCAGTTGGAGCAGAAATTTGAACAATACGTTGTTATGGCTTGGCAGACTATGGTAGAGAACAGGCAGAACATCCCAAGCCCTTTGTTTCACCACAATGTCCAGCAGAAGCAGAATGGCATTCATTGATCCATTGGCCAAACCGCCTTCCGCACTCTTTCTTTTACACAGTTCCTGGATGAAATGTCTTTTGTTAATGGCAGACAAGTACGCACTCTTCAAATCTTCTTCTTTGAACTCAATCACTGAAGGTGCAAGA
The DNA here is from genome assembly GCA_017654935.2 of Phymorhynchus buccinoides. NCBI lineage: Eukaryota > Metazoa > Mollusca > Gastropoda > Neogastropoda > Raphitomidae > Phymorhynchus > Phymorhynchus buccinoides. The sequence continues at coordinate 44,130,548 of CM065702.1, read as the reverse complement.
AGTTTACTCCGTGCTTCACACAGCCGGATATATTCTTCAGCACAGTCAGACTGAACACAGTTTTCAATGGCCTTTCTGAACAAGATACTAAAGAACGGTGTGTCAGGATCCGGAGGAAACTGTTCAGTGAAACTGTTCAGGGTGCTGTGGGGCTTGTCCCTGAAATATGTTTCCACAGCAGACTTCATCCCGTAGCTTTCCAGCCACTCAATATCTTCCTTTCCTAACCTTGAGCAAATGATGAAAAAATGTGCATAGTCAGCATTTTCCAAAAAATACCAAGAAGTGAAAAACTTAAGATCGCTTTTCAAAATCCTTGTCTGTTCAGGAAGTGCACACAGTAATGCATGTTGTTCATGGCGGACAGCTTGTCGAAAGATGTAAGAGTGGTCTGCCTTTGATCTTCCTTGATCTGCCCATATACTTGCTACAATACAAAGGAAAGAATATGAACTGGGCCTGCTTAACAGTTTTCTCAATGCATATCTGTACATGTTTTGTTTTGCATCAAACTGCATACTTTCAACCCAGCAAAATTCTTCAATAAGTTGATTTTCATGTGGACTGTTTCCTGCCACAAACAATGCGAGGTCTTTCTCTCCTGCATCGTACAAGGTTGTATACATCCAACCGACTTCACCTTCAATGATTATTGAACTTGTTGAAGGGAACTCTGAATGCTCAAATTGCTGATACTTCCACTGTTGGAGCACAAACTTTTGTCTGAAGACTCTGCGGCTCCTGGGACAACCTTGGAACATCTGGAGGAAACTGTCTTTGTCCTTGAGGTGGACGGCAAACCTGGTGGCTTCCATGACCATGGAATCGGTGACTGACCCTAGGATGTTCAGGGTGAGGCTCCCCAGGTCGTGTCTGATGGAGGCCAGCAGCAGCAGACCTTTCAGACCCTGCTGCCCACTGCCCGCAGGACGCTGGTCCAGCAGAGCTGACCACTGGTGGGTGTCAACAAGTTTCCTGAACACTCCTGTTGTACGCTGATCTGGGCAGTTCTCAGGCAGCTGGACAGGAATGGACGGACAGTCAGCTGCTCCTCTGACCCTGACGTCTTTCAGCCAGTGAGGGCACCTGTCCATGTGATCCAACAGCTCTGTGGTTTGGCTCCATCTTGACCTCTGGACACCTTCCCTGAACTGGTCAAGCTGCGGACAGGGACAGTGGTGACCACCGGTCTGTGAGATTGGAGCACTCATGGTGTTTGCACCTGAAACAGAACTAAACAGTAATAAAACCACAGTGGAACCTCCCTTATAAGACCTCCTCTTGTAGGACTCCCTCCCACATAAGACCTACTTCTCTGAGACATTGCCATTCTTTGTAAGTATTAAAACTACCAACCTTATATTGTTATAAGAGCTCATTTTGGATTATTTTTGAAAGTGTTATGAGGAAGGCTTCATTGTACACATATTAGAATAAATATCGTAATTGTACTGAAACACATCATAATCTGCCAAAATCTAGTTTTGATCTTCTTGATCTTGTCTGTAGTCGAAATCACCTGTCTGTGGCATTATATCAACGAACTTGGAGAGAGCACAACTTAAAAAGAAAAACCTATTTTAACTTGAGTGACCTGGCCAGCTAGCGCCCATTCAGTGGGACACCAACATGATGCTATGTCCAGCATCAACCTAATTTATCATTGAGTTTGGTAGTAGATGGATAGACATCTTAAAAAGGATTCCCTTTGAATAAAACATTCAATATTCATTACCTTGCTGACCTTGAAGTTTAAAGCTGACATTTATTCTTGTGGCAATATTTTTCACATGGTTGGATTTACAATGTTCAAATTTCGTATGTATGTGCATTGGCTTATGGTAAGCCTGAATATTTAGTACTGATGAAGGTCAAGGTCAAGGAAATAGGCCTTGGAGTTGTGAAATTGGTGCTTTAGTCACATCTTCCACATCTTTGCGGTTACGGGCTACAAATTTGGTAGGTTGGTGGTCTGGGTCAAGGTCATGTGTGGTGCAAAGTATTGTTTACATTCAAGACCATGACCTTGACTTTTGAACCAGTCTCCTTTAGCAGTGGCTATAGTTTGAACACCTTTGGCCGTACACACACATAACCTCTTCTCTTGTTTTTCATCATCATGCAAGGAATGTAGTGGGTAATATTTGAAGCTTCTTGACCCTGACATTGACATTTGACCTTGAGCCTGTTACAAGAAAAACATTACATACTCGGTCAGCATCAATCAAAGAATGCAGTGGGAGACATTTTGAAGCTCCTTGACTTTGACCTTGACTTTGTTTTGCTTTTCTTTCTGTTTGTCCAGCTGTATCTCATGAACTGCTTGACAGAATCACTTGAAATTTTGTGTGGAAGAGTCACAGAGCCCTGGGTGTGAGTGTGTGTCTGAACACTGGAAAATGCCGAAAGGAGAATGCCGGAAAATACAGGAAAATTAAAAATAACACAGGCCAGGCCTAGGTCGCTACGTGCCCGGTGACGATCTCAGCCTGTGTGAACGGTGTGTGATGCCACAAAACAGCGTCTACTTAAAACTAATCGACATCTACTGATTGAGTTCTTTGATTTATGTTGAGCGCGGATGTGTTTGTGTATGTACGAGTGCGCACACTGTATTGTTTGTCGATATGATGCCGTATGACGTGAATTCCATTGTAGCGTGCGTGATAGCCGAACTACGGAAATGTGTCATCAGGACCATGTTAATCACTTTGCTATTCGGCAATTTCACTTTCCATTGTAGCAAAGTTGGGTGGTTTTTTGTAGAATGTTTTCATAATTCAGCCCTATCATTCGGTGTTTTGATCATTCCGCCTTCACCATTCATCATTTTCCGGTGTATAGACACACCGAATCTGAGAATGGAAGCAAGGGAAGGGGGGGAGCAGGCGAAGGACAAATTTTGATGTCCTCAGGGCTCCCAATAGCCCCGCAAAACAAGGGGTCCCAGGGACTCCTTCACTTACAGTTTAGAGGGTCCTAGAGGCAGTATATACTATATAGGGTCCCAGTGGCATTGCGAATCCCAAACATATTTTTTTAAAGTGCATCTGTGGGACCTCCTGCACATTCTTTTAGAGGGTCCGTTAGAATTTTAGTGCTTCATACATAGACCCCCAAATGGGGGTCCCTGGGAGCCCTGTGTCCTTGTCGCCAGTTTGCACTGTGTCTGGCGGGGTTGCAGTGTCACAATACATTACCTTCTTCTTCTTCTTTTTCTTCTTCCGGCTAAGTGCCCACAATCAACAATTTGATTTTTATGGCACTATTTTGGTTGAGGTCGGAGAAACAAAAGAATAAAATAAAATAGTAACAAACAAACAAAAAGGAGCAATGGAAAAAAGGAAAACCCTAACCTACAATGACCCAGCCAGCTGGTTCTCCCTGTGGATCCCCAACATGATGCTGCTCAAAACAGACCCCCCCCCCCCGAAAGAAAAAAATATATAAAAAAAATTGTTGCTTGATGGACGACTGGAAGGTGCTGGCACAGGTGGCAGACACAGCCACCTCAGGTAGCCCGTTCCAGTCACGGATGGTTCGAGGGAAAAATGAATTCCGTCTGTATTCAGTGCGACAGTGGATTGATGACAGTTGTTGGTCATGTCCTCTTCTCTGGTGGCTCGGTGCTGGGATGAGCCTGGTGTTGTCAACCTGGACAATGCCTTGCTGGATTTTATCAAGCATTGTCAGCCTGCTGGTTTTCCTGCACTGCTCAAGTGTGGGCCACCCTAACTGAGATATCATGTCAGTGACACTGGAGGTGTTGTGGAAGTGATTGAGTACGAAGCGAGCCGCCCTTCTCTGTATGGCCTCGATTTTGTTCACATTCCTCCAACTCCAAGTGTACGGGTCCCAGACAGAACTGGCATACTCTAGCAGGGTCTGACAAGAGTAGACAACCACCATCATCTTTTTGATGGCATTAATTTAATTAACTTGATTAAGTCAAACAGTGACTGAACCATTGAATGATGCGGGATTCTTTTGAGGGTCTTGGTCGTGAATTACTATGATGTAATTATGATGAAAACAACCCTAAAGTGATTCTAACCCTACCCCTTACCCGATGTAGTGCATAAGTTGGGTGAAAAAGGCCTAGCAAATTTTCAGGGTGTGCTGTGAAATAAATAAATTAATTAAATTGTATTAATAAGGCTAATAAGATGATTGGTCTAATTAAAAGAACATTTATAAGTATGAACTGTGATATTTTCAACAAATTATATAAAGCATTAGTAAGGCCACATTTAGAGTATGGCAATATTATTTGGTTCCCACGATTTAAGTACCAGTCAAAATCAATAGAAAAAGTTCAACGCAGAGCTACTAAACTTGTAAAGCAGTGTAAAAATATGTCTTATGAAAATAGACTTTTGTATCTTAATTTGTTTTCATTAAAGGGAAGAAGAATTAGGGGGGATCTTATTGAAACTTACAAATTATTCAATGGCCATATTGATTTGTCATGGGATACATTTTTTGAATCACCACAGTATAATCTAACAAGAAATTCTGATGGGAAGATATTTATCAAAAGGTGTAATACTAATAATTATTAGAAAAAAATGTTTTCAGTAACAGAGTTCCTAACATGTGGAATGAATTTCCTTTTGAGTTAAAATGTGCACCAAATACTAACATCTTCAAAAATCGTCTTGATGAATTTCCAAAATATATTAGTATATTTAGAAGTTTTGATTAATGTATTTTATAGCAAAATTTTTTAGCCGTATAAACCTTGACCTATAAATATAATACCTGCCAAAGTTTAAAACGATGGGACTCCTAAAAAGCCTCACGGCTTGTTCTGTCCCTAACTTTAACTGAAATTTTGGTTACACCAAAAGCTGTTGAAATCAAATTAAAAGAACTGGATGTAAATAAGGCCCAGGGACCAGACAACATACCGCCTCGAATATTAAAAGAATTAAGTAAAGAGTTATCTGTATCCCTAAGTGTTCTTTTTAATAAATCAATGGATAATGAAACTGTCCCTAGTGATTGGAAAGTGGCAAATGTTATTGCTTTACTTAAAAAGGGAACAAAAAGTGATCCAGGAAATTATCGGCCTGTAAGCTTGACATCTGTTACTAGTAAGGTTTTTGAGTCTATAATTCGAGAAGTAATTGTTGATCATATGTTAATTAATAATCTTTTTACAGGGTGCCAGCATGGTTTTAGAAAGCATAGATCTTGTGTTACACAACTACTGCAAGTGATGGAAGACTTTACAAAACTATTAGATAAAGGTGAAAATATTGATGTAATTTACTTGGATTTCAAAAAAGCATTTGATACTGTACCGCATAAAAGATTAATTATTAAATTACAATATTACGGAATAACAGGTAAAGTTTTAGCATGGATTGAAGATTTTTTAAAAGAAAGACAACAAACTGTAAGGGTGGGAAATGCATACTCTTAAAAAACAAATGTGTTAAGTGGAATACCTCAAGGGAGCATTCTTGGCCCAGTTCTTTTTACAATTTTTATAAATGACTTACCTGAAGAAATAAAAAGCTATTGTAAAATTTTTGCAGATGATACGAAAATGTACAATATAACGAAAAATCAAGATGTATTACAAAAAGACTTAGATTCATTGGTTAGGTGGTCAGAAACATGGTGTCTGTTTTTTAATGCTTCAAAATGTAAAATCCATCATTTGGGAAAAAGTAATCCACGCACAGACTACAAAATGCATAACAATGGTGTAGAAAACGTTATTATGAAATGCTCTGAGGAAAAGGACTTGGGAGTAATATTTGATGATAAACTGAAATTTGATGAACACATTCAGTGATTCACAGTGCTGTAAGTAAAGCTAATCAGAAAATTGGTATAATTAAACGAACGTTTTCTTTCTTGGACAAGGACACTTTTTTATGCTTGTACAAAGGTTTAGTAAGACCTCATTTAGAATATGGAAATTGTATTTGGTATCCAGGTTTAAAGAGACAGTCAGCTTTGATAGAAAAAGTACAGAGACGAGCAACTAAGTTAGTACAAGGTCTTCAAAATGTTTCTTATTCAGACAGGTTGAAAGAATTAAATTTACCTACATTAAAGGCAAGGAGAATTAGGGGTGACCTAATTCAAACTTATAAAATATTTAATAGTGTAGATGACCTAAATGTACTTGACTTATTCACAATATCAGATTTTGACAAAACAAGGAACAGTACCGACAAAATATTTATTCAACATTGCAGGACTAATAATAGAAAATTTTATTTTACTAACAGAGTTGCACCTGTATGGAATAAATTACCACCTAACATGAAAAGAGCACAGAATACTAACATTTTTAAAAACCTTCTCGACGAATGGAATGACTATAAGGCAGTTATGTATGATTACAATGAATAATATTAATAAAAACTGAGTGTGCGACAGACCGAGACAAACAACTAAATAAAATAAAAGATGGGACAGGAAAGCCTTACGGCTATGTTTTGAGTCCCTAAATCCTAATCCTAACTACTACTACTACTACTTAGCCTAGAATAAACAAAACATACCTCTCTAATCTCTTTGCTTCCTTCAGGTACTTCTTTCTTTTGATGTCCTACGTCATCCTGTTGACGGTTATGCTTACGTTTATCAGTTCCAATCTTTCTAACGTTCCACCATGTGGAAGGATGAACAAAGAAATGCTGAGAAACGTGCTGCCCTCTTGCCGTTTGAAAGGCGAATTTCCACATGGCAGGAACAGGAAGTCGATTTCGAAAAAACGAGTTACTGCCCTTTATCAAAGAATGGTTGTGTTATGATAAATAAGTACCTGTCATTAAATATCTACCTCTCGCATGAGAACTGTACCCATCTAACCCTAACCCTATCCCTAACCACGGAAAGAACCAAAAAATAGAAAGAAATCTACATATTTGCCGATAAATCGATGTACAAGTCCTTTTGGCGGACAAACAAACGATTCTGATTGGCTACGCTAGGACTACTTCCGGCTAGGACTACTTATCTCATAGAGAAAAATACACCGCCACAGTGAATGTAATTATGCCAAAGACACTGAAAAGAAAGACTAACATACGGCTCCTTTTCCCTAGATGAGTAGTGAGGACAGAAACACTGGTTATGTCCCTTTTAAACGTGACACATTTAGGTTACATTAACTCTTTTTTTTTCAAACCTGAGAGTTATCTTTTCACGAGTCAGTTATACTTTGGATAACTACGTACTCCACTAACGATAACTCTATCAGCCCGGCTCGCCGTAACTCTTAAGTAGTCCATCTTACCCTTTTAGAGTCTTTGATTATGCTTAACGTCCTCCGGTCTGGAACAGACACTGGGACATTAGTAGATATAAAGATGATGGGAACGATCCTGGAGTTTTTAGCTAATAACCTTTTTGGAATAATAACCCCAGCCCTAACCCTAACCCTACCCCCCACCCTATAAGACGGAAAAACGCAACGAACCACAACTGTGACAAATCGCGGTGTACTGCAGTACATAGTGGGGGGTAGGGTTAGGTTTAGGGCTAAGGTTAGGGATAGGGTTAGTATTCCAAGAAGGTTATTAGCTAGAAATGTTCCTAAAATACAGCTTTCTGTTTGGTAAGAAAGGCAAAAACATAAAATTTCAATTAACCGAGAAATGCAGGGGGGGGGGCACATCTTTACCTTTACCTGAGGTTATGGTTATAACATCGTCCTCAGTGGAAGGCTTTAAATCCCGAATGTACACCCCCCCCCCTCCCCTCCCCCTCCTGCTCCCACCCCCTATCATTTCCACGGCAGCCCCCCCCCCCCCTCCTCCTCCCCACCCCCTCCCAGCTATCTCACTACCCCCCCCCCCCCCCCCCCCCCCCCCTATAAACCGATTTCCACTAGTCCTAAACTGGAATCCCCCCAGCTCTACAACAGAAACATCAAGGGTGCTCATGGGAAATTTTAAAAATCCTGCAAGGCACAGGTCCAGGGGCCGCCCAGTTAACAACTTGACTTAAACAATCCTAAAAATATAAAGTTCCTGGTGAAGGCATGCAAATATTTATCTGTATTCATTTCTTTTATATTCTACAGATGCGTTTATAACCAACACAACGTTTATAAATAGGAAATTTGTTGCTTCTCAAATTATCATAATCCAGTGACGCTGACTCGAGGGACTAAAATTTTGTTCCTGCATTTCAGGACATCCTGAACCATCAAAAAGATGATTGCGGTTGTGCAGAGAAAGAAGAAAAGTGTGTGTGTGTGCATGTGCGTGCCTGTCCGTGTGAGAACAAAACTGGCAAAGAGATGATTTTTCAGTAAATGTATCATTTCCTGACAGAGTTATCTGGTTAGTATTGTACCCTGTTGTCTCTCAAACTCGGGGGACATTTGCAGTAACACTTAGTGCTGCAGCTAAAGGGGTGGGTTGGCCTGGGGGCTTCCCCATCCCCAGCTGCCCGCAAATCCTTTTAGGTCGAGAGTGGGGATGTACCCTAGGCAAGGCTTCTCTACTATGAACAAATTTTAGCTCAGCCCATCAGAAGTCTCCTCAGCTACCTGCAAATCATAGTTGAAAATGTTAGGACTGGCAGAGTTGTTTTTTTCCCCGGGGCATTGTAAATAGTCAGTGTAGAGTGGCACAGTGGTAGCGCGTTCGCTTCGTGTCAAGTAAACCCGAGTTCGAACCTGGGTACAGGGGATTTTTCCTCTCACTTTGCACTAGGCCTTACGGTCTGAACGTGGAGTCTTTCGGATGAGACGATAAACTGAGGTCCCGTGTGCTCATGCACTTGGCGCACATTAAGCCCAGTGGCAACGAAAAAGTTGTCATTTGGTCAAAATGTATCCCCCTCCCTTCCTTCCTCATCAGTCACAAAAATCGCATGCAAAAAAATAAAAAATAAAATAATGTGGCGCGCCTCTGGCTGTGACGCGCTATTCAGGTGGGATCAACCCGGATTTTACAGACGTCTCTGTGACTATAATGTACCTAACCTAACCTAAATGTTTTGTTTCACCTAAGCTGGGATTTTTTCTTCTTTTTTTGTAAAGAATAAATGTTCTCATTGTATAAACAAAGCAAAAACAAAACAAAAATCCAGCCTTGTTGTTGTATGTGTTGGTAGCGAGGCATTGGACTATCCTAATGAAGGATGAAAATTAAATTGAAGTTGTGTGAAGTGTAAATGTGTGCATGCACCCGTGTGAGTGTAGATATCAAACTTGTTTACCCTGAAATCAAGCTTCGTGTATTCAAAATCCGAAATAATAAGTGCATTTTTTTACAAAATTGGAGTACTCCAATGCAAAAGTTTAAAGAATGGAGTGCAAACTTGCATACATTTATTAACAAATACGGTGGAACCTCCCTTATAAGACTCCCTCCCACATAAGACCTACTTCTCTGAGACATTGCCCTTTGTAAGTATTACAATTGCCTCCCTTATAAGACCCCTCCCTTATTAGACCTCATTTTGGACGATTTTTGAAGGTCTTATAAGGGAGGTTCCACTGTAATTAAATAGTGTGTCAAAAGTATTGTCCATTCAAAATAACAACATACAGACACACAAATACAGCGCACCCATTTCCTGAATCAGGCAACACACACACAGCGCACCCATTTCCTGAATCAGGCAATACACACACACAGCGCACCCATTTCCTGAATCAGGCAATACACACACACACAGCGCACCCATTTCCTGAATCAGGCAATACACACACACACACAGCGCACCCATTTCCTGAATCAGGCAATACACACACACACACACACCTGAATCGGGCAATACACACACACAGCGCACCCATTTCCTGAATCAGGCAATACACACACACAGCGCACCCATTTCCTGAATCAGGCAATACACACACACACACACGCAGCCATTTCCTGAATCAGGCAATACACACACACACACAGCGCACCCATTTCCTGAATCAGGCAATACACACACACAGCGCACCCATTTCCTGAATCAGGCAATACACACACACACACACAGCGCACCCATTTCCTGAATCAGGCAATACACACACACACACACACAGCGCACCCATTTCCTGAATCAGGCAATACACACACACACACAGCGCACCCATTTCCTGAATCAGGCAATACACACACACACACACACAGCGCACCCATTTCCTGAATCAGGCAATCAGGCACACACACACAGCGCACCCATTTCCTGAATCAGGCAATACACACACAGCGCACCCATTTCCTGAATCAGGGCAATACACACACACACACACACACAGCGCACCCATTTCCTGAATCAGGCAATACACACACAGCGCACCCATTTCCTGAATCAGGCAATCACACACAGCGCACCCATTTCCTGAATCAGGCAATACACACACACACACACACACAGCGCACCAATTTCCTGAATCGGGCAATACACACACATTTCCTGAATCAGGCAAACACACACACACACAGCGCACCCATTTCCTGAATCAGGCAATACACACACAGCGCACCCATTTCCTGAATCAGGCAATACACACACACAAAATTTCACCATATAGTTTTTCCAATGTACGATATTAATGTCATTATTTCTGTGAAGCATTATAGTTTTTCCAATGTACCATATTAATGTCATTATTTCTGTCAAGCATTATAGTTTTTCCAATGTACCATATTAATGTCATTATTTCTGTCAAGCATTATAGTTTTTCCAATGTACCATATTAATGTTATTATTTCTGTCAAGCATTATAGTTTTTCCAATGTACCATATTAATGTCATTATTTCTGTCAAGCATTATAGTTTTTCCAATGTACCATATTAATGTTATTATTTCTGTCAAGCATTATAGTTTTTCCAATGTACCATATTAATGTTATTATTTCTGTCAAGCATTATAGTTTTTCCAATGTACCATATTAATGTTATTATTTCTGTCAAGCATTATAGCTTTTCCAATGTACCATATTAATGTTATTATTTCTGTCAAGCATTATAGCTTTTCCAATGTACCATATTAATGTTATTATTTCTGTCAAGCATTATAGCTTTTCCAATGTACCATATTAATGTTATTATTTCTGTCAAGCATTATAGTTTTTCCAATGTACCATATTAATGTTATTATTTCTGTCAAGCATTATAGCTTTTCCAATGTACCATATTAATGTTATTATTTCTGTCAAGCATTATAGTTTTTCCAATGTACCATATTAATGTTATTATTTCTGTCAAGCACAATGTACCATATTAATGTTTATTTCTGTCAAGCATTATAGTTTTTCCAATGTACCATATTAATGTCATTATTTCTGTCAAGCATTATAGTTTTTCCAATGTACCATATTAATGTCATTATTTCTGTCAAGCATTATAGTTTTTCCAATGTACCATATTAATGTTATTATTTCTGTCAAGCATTATAGTTTTTCCAATGTACCATATTAATGTTATTATTTCTGTCAAGCATTATAGCTTTTCCAATGTACCATATTAATGTTATTATTTCTGTCAAGCATTATAGCTTTTCCAATGTACCATATTAATGTTATTATTTCTGTCAAGCATTATAGTTTTTCCAATGTACCATATTAATGTTATTATTTCTGTCAAGCATTATAGCTTTTCCAATGTACCATATTAATGTTATTATTTCTGTCAAGCATTATAGTTTTTCCAATGTACCATATTAATGTTATTATTTCTGTCAAGCATTATAGTTTTTCCAGTGTACCATATTAATCATATTTCTGTCAAGCATGTGTACAAAATAAGGCAAACTATGGGTAAAAACAGGTCTGACATATGCATGTGTTACATCAAGTCAAAATTTTATTTACAGATGGACATCGAATAAGCAAACATACATGCTTTTTTTCATCATAAAAAAATGTGATATATGTCTGTGTGTGTGCGTGTGTGTGTGTGTTTGTCCATTGTGCATACAATGTGTGTATGTGTGCACATGTGTGCATGCTTGACCTACTCACCCACTCACTTCACACAACACACACTTAAAATAAAATCAAACGCAGACTTTTATTTCTCTTTAAGAAGCAAAGTACAAACAACTACACACAAACATGTTTGTTACCAGTCTTCAAAACAATTTTTCTTTCATCAGGTTTAAAGCCAAGCCAAGACACTTCCTTATTCTGTAAACAACACTGACTTCCAATTCAAGTCATTTTCTTGTTCAAACATTTACCAAATCAAATTTTCAACCATTTTCTATCTTTTACTTTATAACCCCCCTTTGACCATTTCAACGTCAGAATGTTTTTTTCAATTCCTTAGTCTTAAAATCAGCACACATCTCTAAAATCAACAGTCATGTTATTATGTACAGGTAACATGGACAGAAAGAAAGAAAGAAAAATGAAAACGTTAACATGCAGAACTGCTGCAAAAAACTAACGCAAATTTGATTTCGGTAAAAACGTGGAAAAAAGTGATGGGGAAAATTGTTACGAAGCTTTACAAAAATACCCGAATCAACAAAGACGTCGACTTCTTGTTTTTAAAAAACCGAGATACGCCAATCTTCACCCCTCACAGTCACGATATTGTAACATTCACACAGACACAATATTTTAATGTCAATGGAAAATTAGAAAATGATATTTCACATGAGTGAATAAATGATTCACTTACATATAAGACTTTCATTTGTAGACACGATTTACTGAACCTTAAAACACACTTATCCTGCCTTAAAACACACTTATCCTGACATAAAGTAAACGCATCGGCGTGTATATGGGTGCTCCTGGGAAATTAAAAAAATCCTGCAAGCCCCGGCGGAGTGCTGGGACAGCGAGCTCTCCTGGGGGTTCCGGGGGCAATGCCCCCTGGAAGCTGAAGGGAAACAAGTTTCCAATGTCATTGACAGGCTCTCGTTGCACTTTCACTTCTGGTTAAACTTGATGACCTCTATAACCAGCAAAATGCATCTTCTCACATTCTCATAATTCGGCGATGCCGGCTACAGGCAATACAAAAATCCTGAACTTCAGGACATCCTGAAAGCAGGAGCATCCATGCGTGTAGCATCCCTTTGTACACAAACCTACGCAGACGCAAGACATAGAACAAGAGGCAATCCTTATGTACAAAGCGGAACACAAAGACAAGTGCCACAATAACAAACTGCAAGAAAAAAACACACACAATATGCGACAGAAAAACTAATCGGTGTTTTCCATGTTGAAAAAGGATCACTGTTCTCACATAGAAAACGGTAAAATCTTTCAATCCGAGGACATTTGGGGCTATTTTTGTCAAATTTCTACGCTTTTCTTTACAATAGCTATCTTTGTTAAATGTCCACTTTTTTTATTATAGAAATAGAATAGCTATCTTTGTCAAATTTCTACGCTTTTCTTTACAATAGCTATCTTTGTTAAATGTCCACTTTTTTTATTATAGAAATAGAATAGCTATCTTTGTCAAATTTCTACGCTTTATTTTTATTTTTATAGAATAGCTATCTTTGTCAAATTTCTACGCTTTATTTTTATTTTTTATAGAATAGCTATCTTTGTCACATTTCTACACTTTTAACAATCTAACTCCCAGTCTAAAAACAGCAGAACTCCCTTTTCCAAAATTGAGAAAACGTTTTTTGACAAGATTTTTTTATGACTATCCCAATACCCAATGGTCACAATGCATGTTGTTATTTTTCGCTCTTTCCCCGTGGCAACACCATGATACGCTAGTAATAATATGACTTGCATGTCCCCTGTGTTGCCATGAGGAAACAGTGGGAAAATAGCAACGTGCAACATAATGCTGATCTGGAAACACCGATGTTTAAAACCGGGACAACACAACCAATACACTGGCTGAGCCTCAGTAATCATAATAATAATGAAAATGTATATAGCGCTTATTCTCCTTACGGGGCTCTAAGCGCTTCACAAAAAAGTTTAAAATCTGAGCAAAAAACACAACGCACTTATCATAAGGAACAACCCGAAACGAAATCACGATAACTACATTTACGTCACCCCCCCCCCCCCCCCTTCACACTCCACTAGAATCCAAACCATTACAAATAGCGTTTTCCACGCAAAAGGCATTTTCTCACACTACCCCCCTCCCCCGACGCCCGCCCCGGCATTCACCATCCCCCTTCAAATACCTCAAGCTGACCTACTTTTCATAGATCTCCCAGCATGCACGCATGCATGCACACACACACACAGTGAGGCTACGAAAAGCAAAGATTTCTACTTGACTGAACACACAACACTTCACATCGTTACCTTGATTTAAAAAAAATATAATAATAACAAATATATAAAGAACTTGTATCACTAACCTCACAAAACACGTACAAAGAACAAGAATAGATGTTTTAAAGAAAGAAAAAGTGGGGGGGAATGAGACACTAACGAATCGTTAAAATGGAGACTGAAAATAACTAAGATCTAATCATACCAATTGTGTTTGCTTTATGAAGAAACGTTTGATGTTTTCTTTGCTTACTTTTTTTCAATTGGATGTTTTAATTGTGTAATGTATCGATTAATACATCTTGGTATTTTATTTATTACTTTTTATAGTCAGCAACAGATATTTGTAAAAACAACAACCCATAACTGATTTGGGCTGGAAAGGAAATATTTTTAGTGTTCAATAAACTTGCTTTTTGTCAGTTCATATTTAGTGTTCAAGTCTTAAAACAAACACTCTAATAATAAAAATAAAGAATTATTGTGTGTTCTGATTTAGCTATTAAAGGGACAACTACCGATCCATAGGATCGGGTAACGGATAGTCCGACACATCTGACTCGGCGAGCGAAGCCTGTTGGCTCACACAATACAGGCAAAAGAGGGGAAGACCCGCTTCTGCGGCTGCAGCGATTTGAATAGGCTATGCCTACTGAGCGCGCGTTGCGCCTTCCCTCCTTTTATACTGCCAGTGCCGGTTTACGGTCAGAGCACTAGGAAGAGCACACAATGATTTATGGAAATAATTTTTAAGCCGTCGTGGAAGTTAAGAACACACCTTTCCACGCACGCAAAACAAAATTCAAAACACCAACATTTCTTCACATGTAACACATCTTTCAACACATGCAAAACAAAATTCTTCACATGTAACTGACCCGTTCGTTAGAAAAATACCGTAATTCACGGATTACAAGCAGCGCTTCGTAATATAAGCCGCACCACCTACTTAAAAAAAAAATCTGAAAAAAGTAACGTGTAAGCCGCGGAAGCACGCTTCCGGTTGAGTCTAGAGTTGATCGCGGGTGTGTTGACAGACAAAACGAAAGTGTCGGACCGCGAAACAGATCGTCATTTTGTGAAAAATATACCGAAATCAAGGTGATTTTTTTGGTCATCAACCGTGAACAAGGCCACAGATCAAAGGTCTGAATCAAGGATGCCACAGAGTTGAGTTGAGTCGGTAACGTTTAGGCCGTGGCACTGTACTAGCCGCAGGGGAGGTAGAAAAAAAAAGTTGTGGCGAAAATTACGGTAACTGAAAAAAAATCATCAAAATGTCCGACCTTCATTAAAACTAAACAACCAAACATATCACCAACAATAATCGATACATAACAACAACAAAATCACTGGAACTTAGCGGGCAAGGCAGCAGTTTACGTTGAACAACAGAACGCAATACCAAAATTATGCAACTAAAAATGAGATCTGGATCGTTCGGTGAGACATATCATATTAGCTCTTATTATATAACGAATCTCTGAACACAACCAGGCTTTACAACACAAAACAATAGCATGCAACACAAATCAAAGTCAACAACAATAACAACAAAAGACTAGTGTTATTTTTATTTTATTTTTTTTTAAAGGGAAAAGAATATTCTTCTACATTACACAAAATAGGAAATCAATTTCATAACTGGAAAACACTAAAAAGAATAATCTGTACCATACGACGGGCATCAGAATAGTCTGAAGTCCAATCCTCTGAAAACCGCGGTAAAAGGGACATCAAGGCCCCAGAATATAGAGGGACAACACTGACACGAGTCCCCAACATCACCAAAAAGCCTTTATGCAGTGATAAATCACTATAACATGCTATTTAACAAAAAAGATATATCTCAATTGAAAGGTAAAACGACAGAAGAGGCCAATCCTCTGTCAGAGATTCTTAATCCTCTGACAATTCTGATGCCTGATACAAAGAATCACACAGTCAGGGAGAGGGGGTGGGGTGGTGGTGGTGTTAAATCTACAACAAATCAATTGCTTTTCTGTATTGCTGTCACGTGTCTTGAGTACCGTATTTTCCGGACTATAAGTATAAGGCGCATCCTCGAAATTTCAGATTTTGTTACTATATTTTCTTACTATTTTATTGGTCATTATAAGGCGCAGGGGTCTGAATCTGGGGAAAAGTATCGCCTTATAGACCGAAAAACATGGTAAGTAAATTATGGCCAACCTCCCCCCAAAAAA
>CM065702.1:44111482-44113649 GCA_017654935.2 Phymorhynchus buccinoides | reverse complement strand
AAGGGGGAGGAAAAAAAAGAAGAAGAAGAAGAAGAGGAGGAAGAGGAGGAAGAAAAAAAGTAGGAGGATGGAAGAAGAAGAGAAGGAAAAAAAAAAAAAACCCAAGGGAACTTAATCGTGGGCAAGTTTCAATGGGTCTTTAAAAATTAAGCACTTTAGCACTTGATAAATAACTGTGGGAAAAAGCAAGCTAAAATACCTTCATAAATCTTTTTTTTTTTCTTCAGCTGCAGGGGGATATTGCCCCTGGACCCCCGGTCTTTGTGTAGTTGGATGCAACCATGGAACTGAGCTGGAAGTTAGAGCCTGGCTATAGCTATTCGCTTTGTGTTTGTGTTTATGTTTAAAATATGAATAAAGTAGATAACTATACCGTGGTATTAACCCTTTCACCGCCAGCCATACATCAGCCAAAAATGTCCATTAAATTGACCTGGGTAGAGAACAAAATCCATCTGCAGTATTGGGGATTCTTCTGTGACATAATTATACAATAAGGTCTATCCTTACTTCCCGAATCTAAGACAATAGGGTCTTTGGATAATAGACCCCAATTTGATGCCTTTTAGTGACATAGGTGTTAAATCACTGTGGTGCTAAAATGCGACTTTGGCGGTGAAAGGGTTTAATATTGTCTCTCACACGAAATGGTACATATATGTTGCATACACAACAAAATACAAACATTGAGTGTAGATAATAAATAAGTAAAGAAATAACTTTCCATTGAAAGAAATAACAGTTTCAAGAAAACAGCCACCCAGACATCTTGTTTTGACCAGGTTTGACTCCCATACAAATGCCCCCAAATTGAAAGCGAAACATCATTTTAAAGAGCAGCCTCAGTTTGAAGTTGGGGACATTTGTATGTGGGTCACAGCTACCCAGAAAAAAAAACCCAAGGGAATTAATCGTGGTGGGTCAGTGGTGTCTTTAAGAAGCTTCCAAATTAGCTAACCTTAACCTTTACCGGACTTCTGGGGTCGCCCACGACCCCTTGACACACAAAACATGTTATATCTCTAAAACTATTTAAGCAATCTTCATGAAATTTTATGACTTTGTCAAAAACGTAAATGGCTTTAAGTGTGTTAAAATTTCATTAATTTCATTAATGTGTATAAAATATAAATGACGTAATATGACGCGTAATAATTATTTTGATATACCTGTCCGGATGACAGGGGTCTCCCACGACCCCTACTTTAAAGAGCACTGCAGTGCCCCACCCGTAAGCCATTGAGGTAGGGGTCCGTGGGCAGACCCACCGCCATCCGCGCCCCACAGCGGATAAACACTGGTGCCCCTCTTTTGTACAAGTAGGGGGTCGTGGGGGACCCCCTGCCCATCCGGAACAGGGGGATAAACACATGGTGACTCATTTGACAAGTAGTTGGTCCCGTGTGCGGGAGACCCCCGCCATATCCGGACAGGTGTATAAACACCTTCGTGAAATTTGCCTCCAATCCACTCTCCCAGGCCAGCCGCAGATACGGGCGTCGTCGCTGACCACTCCGCGCATCACCCCCCGCCATCGTGTCCGTGTAGTCAAAAGCATGACCCGGTAAAGGTTAAGCCTAACAAACCACGATTTTAAGCCTAACAAAACAATCGGGTTGCACTAAAATTCAAACCGTTCTCTAGTCTTCTTACCTTTTTTGGTTGAGTTGTAGTCGAGAAATCGGGTCACACACACACACACAAATCAGTCTAGGTCTTTATGGAAGGTGCGTCATATCTTTTAAACCCCATTAACAACAATCACGTCACAACAAACATTTTAGCAAAACCGTAACAAAGTTGATTTTCCTGTCATTGTGAACTACAACTTTGGCAAAAATACTCGGCGATAGGAACGACAATAAACAATTACGAAATATAATATAACTTGCATGACTTTGGTAGGCTATACTCGAAAGAAGAATGCTAATGCTAATGCTCAGAAAAAGAGACACAAAGAAAATCTCAATCTAACCCCCCGTCTCTCTCAAAGTATTGCTTGTACCACACTGTGACCTTCATGCTCAGTGTTTTTCCTCTTCTTTACCTTTGCTATCTAGTTTTTGGCAAACGCGCGTGCAGAATGACGTAGGTGTATATACTTACCTGTAGCACGTGCAGTCAGTGTGGTTTTGACACATAACAGCATGCCCGCTGCACACGCCCC
>CM065702.1:44073982-44103982 GCA_017654935.2 Phymorhynchus buccinoides | reverse complement strand
GAGAAGTGCACAAACACATGACAAAACCAATCCTAATCTTACTTTACATACTCATCTTCAAAATGTACTTATTTGAAAGGAAAACATGCACGTAATAAAGTCAAACCTAGTTCTACTTTACCTACTCATCTTAACATGCGCAATTTTAAATGTAAAATATAGCCTATACGTGTACACATGGCAAAATCAAACATATTCTTATATTAACATGCACAGATTAAGAGGTAAATGCACACACACGTGACAAAAATGAATCTAGTCATATTTTTAGAATGTGTATGCACATATTGAAAAGTAAATACATACAATGACGAAATCAAACCTAAACCTGCTTTATGTACTCATCTTTAACACGCATAAAAGTAAAACTAAGCACATACTCATCACAAAACCAAACCTAAACCTACTTTCCAACATGAACAATTTAAATTTAAACAGATACAAACGACAAAATCCAGCCTTAGACCACTGTAAATACTCGTAATACACAAATCCGAACGTAAATACATACACATGACAAAATAAAACCAAATCCTATTCTACATGTTCATATTTAAAGTGGCACTCCAAGGCCCAAGGTTCTCCCCATGAACCGTTAGAAACCGCCATCACAAGGCGTTTGCCTAAAACCGCTAAATTCAATGAGCTTCAGTTAGCTCGATAACGGGCCTCCAAACCCCTGTTTTGCACCTGGATTTTTTCAGGAAATAAAATTTCACAAATCGACTTCCGCCTTGAAGGGACCCAGTGAATCCCTTCAAGACGGAAATGAACTTTAGACATTACTTTCACTCAGCATGATCCTCGCTTCCCTGTCTCTGTAGCGCTTTGCATTAATTTTATTCACTTTCTGCATACCAAAACCCATTGAAATGGCACGCATTAATTTGTGTTTCCTCTTCCATCATCCTGGGCTCTTTATTATAAATCGGTGTCGATTAAAAGAAAAAAATTAATGGGGGTAGGCTCTTGGCTACAATACGAAGTCTTTCAGCCCAGTTTAGAGTCTTCTTGGAGTAACACTTTAACGTGCACACATTTAGGAAGAAACACATAATTGATCAAATCAAACCTAATCCTATCTCAGAGAGAGAGAGAGAGAGAGAGAGAGAGAGAGAGAGAGAGAGAGAGAGAGAGAGAGAGAGAGAGAGAGAGAGAGAGAGAGAGAGAGAGAGAGAGAGAGAGAGAGAGAGAGATGAGAGAGAGAGAGAGAGAGAGAGAGAGAGAGAGAAAAGCTCTTACGGAGAATATCTAGCTGTGGTTTGTAACCATTCTTTGACAAAAAGGGCAGTAGCTCCCAATATCAAAATCGACTTCCTGTTCCTGCCATGTGGATGGTATTCGCCTTTCGACAGGCAAGAGGGCAGCACGTTTCTCAATCTCAGCATTTCTTTGTTCATCCTTTCCACATGTTCTTCTTCCCTCTTCTTCTTCTTCCTCCAGTCAATCGGCCAACTACAACGTCAACGGGTTGAAGACGACTGCCGGTATAATGAAACAGAAAATGTTTCATGTTGATAAATCATCAAAAGAAAGTTAGAAAGATTGGAACTGAAAAACGTAAAGCTACCTGAAGAAAGTCGAGAGAGGTATGTAATGTTTATTCTACTATCTAGGCTTGATTGGTAGTAGTAGTAGTAGTAGTAATTAGGATTAGAAGTGGGCCTCACGGCCCTTTTACGCCCTTTCTCATTTGGCTGGGTCATCTTCGTAGAGTAGGTTTTTGTTTCGGTAAAGGTCAAGATGTGCCACCCCCCCTACCTATCTCGGTGAATTCTATTTTTCCGTTATTGCCTTTCTTACCATACATAAAGCTGTATTTTAGGAACATTTTTAGCTAATAACCTTTGGTAAAGGTAAAGATGTACCCCCCCTTTAAAAAAAATAAAAGTCCATTCCATATTTTTGTTAAATTTGATAGTTTAGCTGTAGAAAGCAAGCCACCCTGAAACAAAATTAAGTCACAAATCTTCCTCTTCTTCTACGGTTGAGTATCCACAATTATCAGGTTGATTTTATGATACTATGCAGTCGAGGTCTGAAGTCGGGCATCAAAAACTAAAAGAAACAAAGGTAAAGGTAAAGATGTACCCCACCCCCCCCCCCCCCCCACCCCCCCCCCCCCCCCCCCCCCCCCCCCCCCCCCCCCCCCCCCACCCCCCCCCCCCTCCACCCCCCCCCCCCCCCCCCCCACCCCCCCCCCCCCCCCCCCCCTCCCCTCCCCCCCCCCCCACCCCCCCCCCCCCCCCCTCCCCCCCCCCCCCCCCCCCCCCCCCCACCCCCCCCCCCCCCGCCCCCCACCCCCCCCCCCCCCCCCCACCCCCCCCCCCCCTCACTCCCCCCCCCCCCCCCCCCTCCCACCCCCCCCCCCCCCCCCCCCCCCCCCTGCATTTCTCGGTTAATTCAATTTTTCCGTTTTTGCCTTTCTTACCAAACATAAAGCTATATTTTATTAACCTTTTGAGCTAATTATCTTTTTGGAATATTAACCCTAACTATAAGACGGAAAAACGCAATGAACCACGACTGTGACAAATGCCGTGGTGTACTGCAGTACATAGTCCTATTAGATAATGGCCTTTATCATGACTGCAATTAATTATTGAACAAAGATAATTAGCTGAAAATGTTCATAAAATACAGCTTCATGTTTGGTAAGAAAGGCAAAAACGGAAAAAAATGGAATTAACCGAGAAATGTAGGGGGGGGGTGGCACATCTTGACCTATTCCGTGTTTTTTATATTTCTGCAGTCTTTTAAAAAAAATTTAATACAAGTTATTACTTTTCGCAATAAGTTCAATAATATGTCAAGGGACTATCTAAAGATAGTCTGTTTTGACTCCAAGCCATCGTTATTTTTTTATTTTTTTTATTCATCGAAAGATTAAGTTGATAATGATTAATGTTTCACACTCACAGCGGCACCCTGGAAATTAGCTGGGGTTTTTCCACCCCACTTGAGCTGCTGTAGCTCAATTGGTAAACTTCCGAGTCGCTAGCTCGTAATCCATCAGATTTGCGAGTGTGCGGGTTTAAAGTATTAACCCAGCTCGGTTCACAGTGGTGTGTCCTTGGGAAAGGCACTTTACTCCTATTTTCCTCAAGATCCTGCTCACACGTTAAACTTAAAGCCCATTCCACTGTGACTCAGTGTGAGTAAGCCGTGTGTGCCAATGGGATGGATGACACGAATTCATATAGCACGCATTGTTGCGCTATTAATGATCTGAATCTTTAACTATTTAATATGATGATGTTAAGTATATGTTTTTGTTGTTGTTGTTTTGTGTGTGTGTGTGTGCAATTCATGTATGTTGAACCTTTTTATGATTTGTAATGCCTTTATACTGTTGTAAAGCGCGATGAGCCCAATGTGGGGTATCGCGCTATATAAGTATCCCCTATTATTATTATTATTATTATTATTATTATTATTATTATTATTATTAATGAAGACCGGTGAGTGCGGGGCAGGATAAACATCCCCAACTCTGAACTGGAAGAAGAAGTCCTTCATTGGATAAGGGATATAGGGTCATTTAGAGTTACTTTAGGGCTGTTTTCATCACAATCAAATATTAAATCATCATACAAAAAGGCAAAGTCTGTCTGTCTCTGTATCTAGTGTGTGTCTGAAACACAAAACAGGCCTTATAACTCTCCGCCGTTTCTTAACCGAATCGCTTCAAATTTGCTGTCAGGCTTGCTGTGGCCGGGGCAAAGCCTGGCAGGAAAATTTGAAGAGAATTGGGAGAGCGCGTCACTCTCAGAGCAGCACCAACGGGAAACGGGGCCTTATAACTCCGCCGTTTCTTAACCGAATCTCTTCAAATTTGCTGTCAGGCTTGCTGTGGCCGGGGCAAAGCCTGGCAGCAAATTTGAAGAGAATCGGGAGAGCGCGTCACTCTCAGAGCCGCGCCAACAGGAAACGGGCGTTTCTTAACTGTTATCGCTTCAAATTTGCTGTCAGGCTTGCTGTGGCCGGGGCAAAGCCTAGCAACAAATTTGAAGAGAATCGGGAGAGCGGTATGGTTGGGGTGTGTGGGACAGAAATGGATGGAGGTCTCTTGTCGGCGGCCTATGCCCCAGGAGGGACGACAGGCGGAAGTAAGCAAGTAACCGAATATTTGCGACTGAGCTTGGCGAAACGAGTGCCCCTATGTTACAAGTACGTGGCGTTAAAAGGTACTCGGTGTTGGGGGTACCCAGCGTTGCGCTCTAATTATAATTTAAGAAAATAAACAGCTGCTCAAATTATTGCTGATGTGTGAATTTCTAACATTTATGATTTTATCAGTTGCCAAAAAGGAGTGTGCCTGCCATGCTGGTAGGGCAACACTAAATGGTGACACTGGTAAATTTAGAGGGTTTATGTTCATTTTACCGTTGATCATTGAATTGTTTTTGCCTTTCCTGGGCATGAAAATAACTGTAAACTGGTTAAGAATAAAAGATTGCTTGTCAGCCTAATGAAGATGAAGTATAAGTTTTGCACACAAAAAGGCCCACTGAATTCCCAGTGATCCGCTAACAAATAACCAATCACAGATCAGTTAGTTGGTCATTCTGGTACCCTCTGGTAAAGAAACTGATAATCATTATTAGCCTGTCGGAGAAGGGTTTGTTTGAATCAGTTTGTGTCAGTGTGTGTGTGTGTGAAATCCGTTGTGACACTGCAATCCCCACCAGATGCAGAGCAAACCGCTGGCAAGGACATCAAAATTGTGCTTTGCTTATTCCACCCATACTCCCCTTGCTCCCGTACTCTCCTCCCTCTTTGATGCTTCCACACAAAATTTAAAGTGATTCCATCAAGCGGTTCACAACATAGTGCTGGACAGACAGACACAAAAAAACAACCCCACCAGCCACAGTGGCATAAAGGTAATGTCGTGGACTACAGCAAGGAGGTCTCAGGTTCAAATCCCATCAGGGTTGTTTTTTTTAGTTCTGGACCAAGTCTTACCCAGAGTGAGTGGACTCAATGAGAAGACTAAAACCACAGTCAAGCTTCATCAAGATATTCGATTATGAGTGTTGCTCTGATGTCAAGACAAAGACTGGGATATAATTTAATTTATGAAAGGAAGCATAGAGTACAGCCCTGTCGCTTAGTCTCAGACCGATATGGAACTCCATAGCATCATCTTCATCATAGTCATCCGCCTCGTTTCCATCAATCATCAAAAAGAACAAATGTCTCAAATTCTGTGGACTTGCTTGACCTGCTCTCTCGCGTGTTCGGGTCAAAGTCATGAGGAACAGTATGATCGTGGGAGCTGTCGATGGACGGTAGTGGTGTCGCCCTCAGGGGAGGACCTCACTCATGCTGGCTGCATGACTAAGATATTATTGTCATCGATAGGGGGGCTTAGTAAGCGGTGTCCTGTGTATATTAGCTCAGAACAGGCTCCACTGAACTCCACCGAAGTGACTCAGCAGCAGTGCAGTGTCTCCTCGATTGGTTGCCCCCTGACGGCCTAACATAGATTTGCTCCCCTTGAACCACTGGTCTTGGATTCTGCAACCTGACAGGCCAGGGTGAGGCTGCGGGTTGGGATTCGGAATGAGTGGCATGAGAGTAACGCCACTGTATGGCACCGGAAATGGGAAAACAAAAACACATTTTTTAAATAGGGTCAAATGGTCAAGGAGCTTCACAATGTTTTCTATCGAGTCCTAATGCGTTCCTTGAATGATGCCGACCGAGAATATTATATGGTTATATTATACGGGTGTGTGATGAATGGTTTTCTTGTAATAATAATAATGGCTATTTGTTGCGCTCTTTCTCCAAAGAGCTCAGAGTGCTTACAAAGTTGACTTTAGACAATAACAATAGTAATAAACACAAAACAATCAGAAATCATATAGTAAAAAGGCAAGGTTGTGTCTGTGTGTGTGTGTGTGTATGTGAAACACAAAACGGGCCTTATAACTCCGCCGTTTTTCGACCGAATCACTTCAAATTTGCTATGAGCCCTAATGGGGCGATAGCAACGGCAACCGAGGCGGCCGTGTCATTTGCGCGGTTTGGCAAATGCGCGAAAAGCGTATCCGCCGGCCTCTCGGCGCCCGTATCTCCGGTGTTTCTGGACCGATTGCCTTCAAATTTGGCAGGTGGATGACCGGGGACGGTGACTATCGATGTGCCAAACCGGAAGCGAATCGATTCATAAACACGCACGATATCAACAAACCGCGGTGAAACCAGACCGGACATTGACTCCAAATTTGGAACGTGCATGACCCCATCCACATCACACCACCCACATCAACCGCCCAAGACGCACCCACGACGATGGTATAGGACAAAACAGCCTTAAGGTCAAGGTCAAGAGGCTTCAAATGTTATCCATTACATTCCTTACGTTGTGCTGATCAAGAACACATAAGCTTATGTGGGCACATGACCAATGTTGTTTTTCTTTTCGTATTAACCTTCCCAGTACGTCGCCTTTTTCTTTGCGCCATGTACGTCCTGGGTAGTTTCTTCCCCATGGTGGTTTATGAAGGACTCTCCTTACGCGTACATAACAGGGTCATTTTCGACCCATACACTAATATTGTCAAGGAAGGAAGGAGAAGGCGCTTGCCCAGCAAGCCTCCTTGCCCATCCAAAGCAATGAATAAACAATTATTAGGATTATAGTACTTCACAGACCCCCAAATTGAGGGTCCCTGGGAACCCTGCCTTATCTTAGAAAAAAAAAATCTGACACTAACTTGACCTTAAGAAAAAAAAAAAAAAAAAAAAAAAAACACCCCCCCCCCCCCCCCCCCTCCCCCAAACATCTAAAATCCAAAGCCATATTCTATTTAAACAAACCCTTAAATGTAAGTTACATTTTCCCTTCAAAGCCATCTACCCCCCCCCCCCCCCCCCCCCCCCCCCCCCCCCCCCATCCCCCCCCCCCCCACACACACACCACACACACACACACACACACACCACAGTTATATACTAGATTTTGACAGATTAATGGGTACGTTTATTGATCAAATGTGTTTCAGTACAATTATAATACAGTAGAACCTCCCTTATAAGACCTTCAAAAATAATCCAAAATGAGGTCTTATAAGAGAGGGAGTATTCTAAGGGA
The DNA here is from genome assembly GCA_017654935.2 of Phymorhynchus buccinoides. Taxonomy (NCBI): domain Eukaryota; kingdom Metazoa; phylum Mollusca; class Gastropoda; order Neogastropoda; family Raphitomidae; genus Phymorhynchus; species Phymorhynchus buccinoides. The sequence continues at coordinate 44,096,877 of CM065702.1, read as the reverse complement.
AGTAATTTTAATACTTACAAAGAAGAGCACTGTCTCAGAGAAGTAGGTCTTATATGGGTGGGAGGTCTTATAAGGGAGGTTCCACTGTAAATATTCTAATAGTTTTATTACTGTTTAACTCTGTTTCAGGAGGAAACACGATGAGTGGTCCAATCCCACAGACCGGTGGTCACCACTGTCCCTGTCCGCAGCTTGACCAGTTCTGGGGAGACGTCCAGAGGTCAGGATGGAGCCAAACCACAGAGCTGTTGGATCACATGGACAGGTGCCCTCACTGGCTGAAAGACGTCAGGGTCAGTGGAGCAGCTGACTGTCCGTCCATTCCTGTCCAGCTGCCTGAGAACTGCCCAGATCAGCGTACAACTGGAGTGTTCGGGAAACTTGTGGACTCCCACCAGTGGTCAGCTCTGCTGGCCCAGCGTCCTGCGGGCAGTGGGCAGCAGGGTCTGAAAGGTCTGCTGCTGCTGGCCTCCATCAGACACGGCCTTGGGGACCTCGCCCTGAACATCCTAGGGTCAGTCACCGACTCCATGGTGATGGAAGCCACCAGGTTTGCCGTCCACCTCAAGGACAAAGACAGTTTCCTCCAGATGTTCCGAGGTTGTCCCAGGAGCCGCAGAGTCTTCAGACAAAAGTTTGTCCTCCAACAGTGGAAGTATCAGCAATTTGGGCATTCAGAGTTCCCTTCAACAAGTTCAATAATCATTGAAGGTGAAGTCGGTTGGATGTATACAACCTTGTACGATGCAGGAGAGAAAGACCTCGCATTGTTTGTGGCAGCAAACAGTCCACATGAAGATGAACTTATTGCACATTTTTGCTTGGAAGAAAGGACACAGTTTGATACAAAGCAAAACATGTACAGATATGCATTAAGAAAACTGTTAAGCAGGCCCAGTCCATATTCTTTCCATTATATTGTAGCAGGTATATGGGCAGATCAAGGAAGATCCAGGGCAGACCACTCTTACATCTTTCGACAAGCTGTCCGCCAGGAACAACATGCATCGCTGCGCGCCCTTCCTGAACAGACAAGGATTTTGAAAAGAGATCTTAAGTTTTTTACTTCTTGGTATCTTTTCGAAAAAAATGACTATGCAAATTTTTTCATCATTTGCTCAAACTTTGGAAAGGAAGATATTGAGTGGCTGGAAAAGTATGGGTGCAAGTCTGCCTTTATAACTTACTTCATAGACAAGCCTGACAGCAGCCTCGAACATTTCATGAAACTGTTTCCTCCTGATTCAAACACGCCGTTCTTTAGCACCTTGTTCAGAAAGGCCATTGAAAAGTGTGTTCAGTCTGACCATGTGAAAGAATATATCCGGCTGTGTGAAGCACGGAGTAAGCTTCTTGCACCTTCAGTGACTGAGTTCAATGAAGAAGATTTGAAGAGTGCGTACATGTCTGCCATTGGCAAGAGACATTTCATCCAGGAACTGTGTGCCAAAAAGATTGCACAAGTCTGTGACGATGCATCATTGAATGAAATTCTAGTTTTGCTGGACGTTGTGGTGGAAAAAAGGGCGTGGACTGTTCTGCCTGTTCTCCGCCATAGTATATCACATTTTGAGTGTTTCTCGCGGAGATTTCTGCCCAAACTGCTGGAGAAAGGTTTGCTCAAAATGCTGGCTGACCGGTCCACATGGGCAGGAATGGCACCAGTTTTGGAGCAGTGGATCAAACAGGAAGCTGTGGGAGTTTTCCCTTGTGTGGCGGACCCAGTGAAGGCAGTCCTGTTGGCAGAGCACTGGCCTCACAGTGTGTCCAGTTTGAAGCAGTGGTGTCTGGACAGTGACCTTGTCTACCTGGCTTTCTTCCTAGCTGTGGTCACTGCAGACTGGACACTGGTGGAAGCAGTGGTCACTTCTCTGAAGGTTCGCCACATTATTCTTTGGCAAGCTGTAGTGTTGGCTTCTGAAAGTGGGGCATTATCTACATGTATCACAATGCTGAAAGCCTTGCCTGTGAAAGTAGAGGTTATTAATATCTATTATTCTTTTCATGGAAAGGATCGTCTGGCAAAGGCTTGTGAAGAGCACGGTCTTCTGGATTTGGCGATGGCACTACAGTGCCTTGATCTGAACTACATCAAGCAGCATCTTCACAGTTATCACAACCAAACTGTGTTGAACTGGATCATGAAAACAGTGGTTAATTATAGGAGATGGGACATTGTTAGGGAGCTCATGACCAGGTGTGCCGATTCTGAGGTTCTCAAGTTTGCTCTTCAAAGATCTACGAGTTATGGCCCAGAAGACATTGCTCAAGCCCTCATCGTTCGTGTGGATCCAGTGACATGCTTTGAGCATGAAACAACCTTGCTTGAAACAGCAGTCAAACTCAGTCCTGAAAAGAGGATGAAGATGGTCAATCTGTGTCTGGCCTCTGGTGTGTCCACATTTCAAAACCGCATCGATCGTCATAGACCTAATCGTTTGCTGTGTTACCTAATGAGACAACTGAGGTCTGGTCATCCGGATGTTGTGAAAGCGTTGCTTGGGTCTGGGACTTTTTCCTACAAGTCCTTATATGCCATAGCAAACGACGAGCGACTGCAAACCCGTTTGATCAGTGAAGGGGAGAGTGAAGACTGGAAGCAGGGCTACCGGGAGATCTGCCAAGCAGCAGCCACCCCTTGCCGCCTGGAACACCTGGCTCGCTTAGAGGTGTCTCACAGCCTGGGATGCCAGCCCGGGCGGGCTGCTAGAATCAACCGTTTGCCCCTTCCTTCTGCTGTGAAAGAAAAGGTGAACTTCAAGGACATTCTTGAGCCAGTGAAAGAGAAAGAGGATTAGTGGAGCAGAATCCACGGTTCAATCATTCCTACAATGCTGACAAAATACAGAAGTGTATTTAAATCAGACAAAGTCTGACCAGGCACAATTTGCATTTCACTGGTACCAACAGACAGTTCCGGATGACATGTTGAGTTTGTAACTATGAATCATTTTAATTAAAGATTATTCCTGACACATAATGAAGAAAAAAACATTGGCTGATCAAGCGGAACTGACTTAACAAAGGACATGATAAAACTTTGATGACATTTATGGGTCAAACTCAAAGAGAAAGAAGAAGACCAGCGCAGCACAGAAGCAGTAAAGGCAGAGTGTGGTTTTCATGAGAGACTAGGACTAGCTTTGCATCATCACAGCTTTGCCTACAGATACATAACAGGTTATTTGCTTCCTGTAAGGAGTATGGATAATTTTATCTGATATATTGTAATGCTGTGTTTGAATCAACAGATCTTGACAATGTTTGTCTACCTGTGTGCTTTTTCATCAATCATGTTTGTTTTTTGGTTGCAGTGGTGTGAATTATATTTTCTGTTGTTGACTATGGGGAGGAGTATTTTATGTGATTCTTCTTCTTCTCCTTCGATCGCTCAGACATTTTCCTGTCAATTATGAGCGCAGATGCGTCATGCTGTCATTATGCGCCTAAGTAAGAAATGATTAGGCCCAGCATGTCCGACTTCAGCTGTAGGAAATACTTTTGAAAGTCTTTCAAGATTGAAAAAAAGGCAGGAGATTGGACCGTAAAGGCAGAAAGATTGTAGATGACAGTAAGCAAAGGGAAAAGGCAGAGGCAAAGAGAGGGTACCAAAGAGAGTGACAGATTAGAGGAAGCTACAAGCACAGAAGTTGGGGGGACTATTTATACAAAAGACCCCCCAGTATCCCCACAGAGGGGGGGGGGGGGGGGGGGGGGTATATGATTAACTCCACTGGTGTGTATTATGCTTTCTGTTGTTGACAAGGTCAATGAGTGTTCTATATGATTAACTCCAGTGGTGTGTATTATGCTTTCTGTTGTTGACAAGGTCAATGAGTGTTTTATATGATTAACTCCACTGGTGTGAATGGTGTTTTCTGTTGTTGACAAGGTCAATGAGTGTTCTATATATGATTAACTCCACTGGTGTGAATGGTGTTTCTGTTGTTGACAAGGAGAGTGTTTTATATGATTAACTCCACTGGTGTGAATGGTGTTTCTGTTGTTGACAAGGAGTGTTCTATATGATTAACTCCAGTGGTGTGCATGCTGCTTTCTGTTGTTGACTAGGAGTGTTCTATATGATTAACTCCAGCGGTGTGCATGGTGTTTTCTGTTGTTGACAAGGAGTGTTTTATATGATTAACTCCACTGGTGTGAATGGTGTTTTCTGTTGTTGACAAGGAGTGTTCTATATGATTAACTCCAGTGGTGTGCATGGTGTTTTCTGTTGTTGACAAGGAGTGTTCTATATGATTAACTCCAGTGGTGTGAATGGTGTTTTCTGTTGTTGACAAGGTCAATGAGTGTTTTATATGATTAACTCCACTGGTGTGAATGGTGTTTTCTGTTGTTGACAAGGAGTGTTCTATATGACTAACTCCAGTGGTGTGCATGGTGTTTTCTGTTGTTGACAAGGAGTGTTCTATATGACTAACTCCAGTGGTGTGCATGGTGTTTTCTGTTGTTGACAAGGAGTGTTCTATATGATTAACTCCAGTGGTGTGCATGGTGTTTTCTGTTGTTGACAAGGAGTGTTCTATATGATTAACTCCAGTGGTGTGCATGGTGTTTTCTGTTGTTGACAAGGAGTGTTCTATATGATTAACTCCAGTGGTGTGAATGGTGTTTTCTGTTGTTGACAAGGAGTGTTCTATATGATTAACTCCACTGGTGTGAATGGTGTTTTCTGTTGTTGACAAGGAGTGTTCTATATGATTAACTCCAGTGGTGTGCATGGTGTTTTCTGTTGTTGACAAGGAGTGTTCTATATGATTAACTCCAGCGGTGTGCATGGTGTTTTCTGTTGTTGACAAGGAGTGTTCTATATGATTAACTCCACTGGTGTGAATGGTGTTTTCTGTTGTTGACAAGGAGTGTTCTATATGATTAACTCCAGCGGTGTGAATGGTGTTTTCTGTTGTTGACTATATGGAGGAGTGTTCTATATGATTAACTCCACTGGTGTGCATGCTGCTTTCTGTTTTGAAGTGAAAATAGAATTTTGATGTCCTCTGGTCCTCTTTATTTCGCGAATAAATGTAGAAACGGGGGGGGGGGGGGGGGGGGTCACTAGGGTAAACTATATCATTTTTTTGTTTTTGTTTTGTTTTGTTTTTCTTCCTTTAGTGTGAGGTGCTAGATCTATTGCTTGCTGCTACAGTTTGAATGAAAGGGGGGCAGGGATGTAGTCGAGGGGACGTTGGTGACGGCACTCTTAAGTTAATGGTTATGTTAGTTTTATTGGAACCTGGGTCTCATGTAATTATGTTTTAAATATGATGTTTTATGGATGATTGGCCGATGGCCTTGCTTTCTGTTCTCAACGTCAAGGAGTGTTTTATTTGATTGACTCCAGTGCTGTGAATGAAGATTTCCATTGTTCATACGGTCAAGGAGTGTTTTATGAGATTAACTCTATCTATCTGTCTATCTATCTATCTACAAACCATTCTTATGAGATTAACTCTATCTATCTGTCTATCTATCTATCTACCAACCATTCTCTTGTAGAATGTCTTCTTGCTCAAGTTGACATCCAATCCACTGGACAGTCAAATTGCAGACCGATCATGCAAACTGATGAGATCTTCACAGATCGAAACAGCTGTCTTTGCATAAGGCACTGTCCTCCCCTATTGGGAGAAAAAGTAAATCAGCACTATCTTCTTCTTTTTTTCTTTTGAACAGGAAACATTACATAAAATTATTTACATGTTCCTTTTCAGTTATTTCTACTTGTGTTTTCTTTTTAACGTTTTCTTTTTTATCTATCTATCTATCTACGTTAACACGATAACAGTTAAGCAAAGGGACTTAGGATGCTCAAATAGTGCATGCAGATATGTACTAGGAATATATAGGCCAGGTTTGAAAATGGTCCAAGGTCATGGTCACTGGAGCCGAAAATGCTGCTGAACACCTGGTATGATAACGGAAGAACCTACCTAGGACGCTCAAATTTTGCAATGTGCATATGTACTAAAAATATTTCGACCAAAAACTGAAGGTCAAAGGTCAAGTCATTGGAGTCGAAAATGCTGCCAAACACCTGGCACGATAACGGAGAGATCTAGGATGCTTAAATTTTGCATGTGGATAGGTAATAAAGATATCTAGGCCAAGTTCAAAAATGAAAATCATAGGTCAAAGGTAAAGGTCACTGGTATCAAAAATGTTGCTGAGCCCCTGGCACGATAACGATTGAACGCAGGGACCCAGGATGCTCAAATTTTGCATGCGAATATGTATTAAGAATTGGCCAAATTTAAAAGTGAAGGTCAAAGGTCAAGGTCACTGGAGTCGAAGGTGCTGCCGACCTCCTGGCACAATAACGGATGGACTTAGGACGCTCAAATTTTGCATGCGGATGGGTACTAAAGATATCTAGGTCAAGTTAAAAAATGAAGGTCAAGGTCATTGGCACCGGAAAGGCTGCTGAGCACCTGGCACGATTACGATTGAACGGAGGGACCTAGGACACTCAAATTTTGCATGTGGAAAGGTACTAAAAATATCTCGGCCAGATTAAAAAATTATCAAAGGTCGAAAGTCAAGGTCATTGGAGCCAAAAATGCTGCTGAGCACCTGGCAAATGTTTGAATGTAGGGACCTAGGACACTCAAATTTTGCTTGCAGATAGATACAAAAGATCTGTACACCAATTTCGAAAATCAAGGCCATAGGTCAAGGTCACTGGACCCGAAAATGCTGCCGCGTGGCTGGTGGTTTAGCGTCTTAACGCTCTAGTTTCTGTGTATGTTTGTATGCATATTATACATGAATTAGAATAAGTAAAATACCGGTACTTGTACACAGTTGTAGGTTATGTTAAGACAGGTGTTTTAACCTTCACCATGCTCCCTGGGTATTCTGGTACCCAGAGACACATACAAACTGTTATGTCTCAAAAACTATTTAAGCAATCGTCATGAAATGTCATGACTTTATCAAAAACGTTAATGGCTTTACGTGTCTTAAATTTCATTAATGTGTATAGAATACAAATGACGTAATATGATGCGTCATTTTAACATGCTTGTCCCAATGGTGCAGGTCTCCTACGACCCATACTTTAAAGAGCAGAAATATGCCACTGCAGTGCATTGAGTATGGGTCGTGGGAGACCCGCACCATCTGGATAAGGATAAACACATGGTGACTCTTTGGCGAGTATGGGTCCTGGAGAACCCGCATCATCTGGACAGGGATAAATAAACACTATTAAAATGCATGTCCCTTTTCTTTTTTACTGAGTATGGGTCATAGAACACCCGCGCGATCGTATCTGTGTAGTCAAAAGCGTAATCCGGTAAAGGTTAAGGTTTAGGTATTATAGGTACTTTATAGTGACAGAGGCATCTCTGTAAATTGTGTCTACAAGTGAAAGTCTTAGTATGTAAGTGAATATTTTGTTCACACTGTGTGAAATATAATTTTCGTGTTTTGCATTCTTCGTTAAATTAAAATATTGCGACTCTGTGTGAGGGGCGAAGATATGCATATCTCCGTTTAAAAGAACCAAAACAAAATGTCAATGTCTGTTGATTCAGGTATTTTTGTAAAGCTTTGTAACACTTTCCCATCACTTTTTCATCACTTTTTGTTTTACCCAAATCAAATTTGCGTTACTTTTTGCAGCAGTTCTTTATGTTAACGTTTTCTGTGTTCCTTCTTTCTTTCTGCCAATATCAGCTTACAGAATGACATGACTATTGATTGTTTTGAGTTTAGATAAATCTGTGCTGATTTTAAGACTATGGGTACTGGAAAACCTTCTGACGTTGAAACGGTTAATGGGGGTTATAAAGATAGAAAATGGTTAACAAAAATGTATTTGGTAAATGTTTGAGCAATAAAATGACTTGAATGAGCGACTTAGGACGCGCATTTTACCGCCAGGGGGCAATCAAACCAGTAGGGGCATAGTGCGTGATATGCTTAGTTGGGCGTAGTGAGAGAGAGGGAGATGAGTCCGTAGTGAGAGAGAGAGGGAGATGAGTTCTTCCCTTTCTCTCTCTCTCTCTCTCTCTCTCTCTCTCTCTCTCTCTCTCTCTCTCTCTCTCTCTCTCTCTCACACACACACACACACACTACGCCCAACTAAGCATATCACACGCTAAGCCCCTACTGGTTTGATTGGCCCATGGCGGTCAAATCTGTGTCCTAAGTTGACCATTGGAAATCAGTGTTTGAGAGAGAGAGAGAGAGGAGAGAAGAACTCATCTCCCTCTCTCTCTCTCTCTCTCTCTCTCTCTCTCTCTCTCTCTCTCTCTCTTCTCTCTCTCTCTCTCTCACTACGGGACTCATTTCCCTCTCTCTCACTATGCCCAACTAAGCATATCACGCACTATGCCCCTACTGGTTTGATTGGCCCATGGCGGTCAAATCTGTGTCCTTAGTTACTCCTAAGTTGACCATTGGAAATCAGTGTTTGAAGAACAAGAAAATGTCTTGGCTTGGCTTTACAACTGATGAAAGAACTGAGATACAGACGTTTCGTACCCTGGACGGTCTTAGACGTTTCGTCTGGTCGTTTTGTACCTCATGACCGTTTCGTCTTAGTCACTTCGTACACACTTGGACACTTCGTACACAAGCAAAAAATCGCTAAAACTTAGGCTACTTTCTCCTGGAGAGCATGTCACCGCAGGCACAGTGCTCATCTACTTTTTTTCTTTTTTTTAGGGTGAGAGGGGTATGAAAAATGTAGCTCTCATTTTGGCCGCACCGGTGTGAAGAGAATTACCTACCTCATCAAATAAGTAGGCCTAGCCGGCGCCTAGCCAATCAGAAACGTGGTTAGGGATAGGGTTAGGGTTAGAAATGAAAACGGCCGCTTGACGTTGCCGTTATCCAATGAAATTGCTTAAAATAGCTGGAGTCCAGACTGCAGATAGCTTACTGTGTACGAAACGCCTGTGTACGAAATGTCTTGTGTACGAAACGCTAAGTTCATGTACGAAATGTCTTGAAAATAATGTACGAAACGACCAATCCAGGGTACGAAACGTCTGTAATCCGAAAGAACTGTTTGAAGACTGGTAATAAAATGCTTGTGTGTAGTTATTTGTACTTCTTAAGAGAAATAAAAGTCTGTGTTTGATTTGATTTGAAGTGTGTGTTGTGTGAAGCAAGTGTTTAGTGGGTGAGTGTGCGTGTCAGACAAGCCATATTGGCATGCATGCACACATATAACTTAACTTAAAAGACATTGTATGCACAGACACACATGTACTCTCTCTCTCTCTCTCTCTCTCTCTCTCTCTCTCTCTCTCTCTCTCTCTCTCTCTCTCTCTCTCTCTCTCACTCACTCTCTCTCTCTCTCTCTCTTTCCATAACTTGAACTCATTTCCATTCATTCTTTTATAATCTTTACAACTCTTACCAAAAAAAAAATTGTCCTTTGAGCTCCTCCGAAATCGGAATGTGTTGGCTGTGCACAGCAGCGGGGAGACCAGTGAAAACTGAAAACCGGACACATACATAACTTACCCATTGTGGCCATATGGTTTGGGAACGCAGAAGAAGAATTCTTAACGAAAGAAGAAACAGACCATCTTGGGTGAAATGAACCATCCACAATGCCCCCCCCCAAAAAAAAAAAAAAGAAGAAAAAAAGTTTATAGTGGAGAAGGCTTGCCGAAGTTGTATCCCCACTCTCGAACAAAGGGATTTGGGGACAGCTGGGGTTGGGGAAGGTCCCCAAAGGCCATTTTGCTGCAGAACTCGGCTAGTGCAAACGCCCCCTTGTTTGCAATGACGACTTGCTCCGTTTACTGAGGACATATGGAATTTATTGTCCTTTCTGTAACATATCTTGCCACTTTTGAGCTTACACACACACACACACTCTCTCTCTCTCTCTCTCTCTCTCTCTCTCTCTCTCTCTCTCTCTCTCTCCCTCTCTCTCTCTCTCTCTCTCTCTCTCTCTCTCTCACTCTCTCTCTCTCTCTCTCACTCTCTCACTCTCTCTCTCTCTCTCTTCTCTCTCTCTCCTCTCTCTCTCTCTCTCTCTCTCTCTCTCTCTCTGGCGATACTACATTGAACATCTTGTAAGTAAAGCTCAACAAAGATTAAACTTTTTGAAAATAGCGTTCAGACGTGGGGTCAAGATACTCAAACACTCTTACATCTTCATAATCTTGCTACTAGTCTGGTTCGATCAAAATTAACATACGGACAAGAAGTTTACTTTTCGGCTCCACAGACACCACTAAAAAAATTACAAAGCATAGACAGTAAGGCCGTTAAATTAGCACTTGGTACAAATGTCCCATATGTGCCTTCCCGGGTCGAGAGGACGTAAAATTCAATTTCATTCATTCATTGGTGTTCCAGTGCACACAGATAGCCTACATTCAAAATGTACTAATTTGTAATCACCTGATAATCAACGTAAGCTGGCTACAGCCAAGCATGTGACTAGAAGTATCTCAGTGCATGTCTAGTTCAGTGACTAGTGGAATTTTTCTTGATTCAAAACAAATTAAGGGGACTCAAAATATTTTTCACCTTCAACCTATTAGACATTATACAGATGAATTATTTAAGAAGTGCGATATCAATATTACATCAATTTCAAATATGCCAACAATGCCTATTGTACCTCAGTGGGAGCATATTTCTGCTAAATTTGATACAGATTATACCGCTTTGAAAAAAGATGATATTGTTAATCTAAAACACATACCCGTATCATCTTAAAATGTATAGCACTATCCTGGATAGCTAATATGTATATTACAATTTATAGTATTTTGCTTTGTGTTGACTCGAAATCTGTTCTTTATAGTTTACAAAACTGGAATGCAAACATCAGAAGAGATTTAATTTTTGATGTAAAATATCTAATACATTCTATTATATCTAAGGAATTAACGTAGGATTTTGCTGGATTCCATCGCACTGTGGTATCATTGGGAATGAACTAGCTGATAAATTAGCGAAAGAAGGTGCTTGTAGAAAATCTTCACTTTGTTCAATAAAACTAGAAAAACACGAAATAAATTCAATGTTAGAAAATAGTATATATAATGAAAAGCTTCCTTCAAAATCTAAAATATTTTCAAGATCTTTAATCTAGACTTATCTATAAAATTCGATTAAACTCGTGGAGGACCAAATTTTCTAAAGATGTAGAATGCGCTTGTGGTTACCCAATATCAGTTCAACACATTCTTTTAGAATATCCATTATTATAATTGTTATGCAAACTATGCCCCACATGGCCGAAAGGCCGAAGAGGGCGTAAAGCCTTAATAAATTTAAAAAAAAAAAAAATTATGCAAACTATTTGGGATACATGCAAGTTACACAAATTGGAACTTTAAAAGATGTAGTTTACATTCATGAAATGATCAAAATTGCTACAGTCTTATCCAGCTCTGGAATTGAAAGATTGCTGTAGTACCATTCAACTGAAATTTTGTTTTCTTTGGCACTTTTTTTTTTGCTATTAATTTATTAGGTTTTGGGGTCCCCCCCCCCCTCCTCATTCACAGACATAAAATCATATGCATAGTTAGACTTAATTCATATAATTTGCCCATACATCTGTATCGGTAAAAAAAATTGGGACTTTCCTGGAGTTGTACTGCCTCCAGGCATTGCCTCCAGGATCGTTCCCACCATCTTTATATCTACTAATGTCCCATATGTGTCTGTTTCAGACCGGAGGACGTTAAACGGATTTTCATCATCACTTACTCATACACACACACTCATATCCACACACACGCACATACACACACATACACACGCGTGCACTCACACACACATACTAAAAACCATTTAGAGAGAGCACGGATTCTATATGTAGGTGTGGAGAGAGAGAGAGAGAGAGAGAGAGAGAGAGAGAGAGAGAGAGAGAGAGAGAGAGAGAGAGAGAGAGAGAGAGAGAGAGAGAGAGAGAGAGAGAGAGAGAGAGAGAGAGAGAGAGAGAGAGATGATGCAGGAGAAAGAGGAGAGGAGAGAGAGAGAGAGAGAGAGAGAGAGAGTTCTCTTACGGAGAATATGTAACTGTGGGTTGAACCATTCTTTGACGCAAAGGGCATTAACTCACAATATCAAATTCCCCCAAATCGACTTCCGGTTTATGCCATAATGTGGAAATTACAAACTACATGTAGGCCTTCTTCTTGACTGTGCGTGGTCACAATCAACGATTGCCTTTCGAAAAGGCAAGTGGCTCTCAGCATTTCTTTGTTCATCCCTTTCACATGGCGGCGCGTCGATTTACCCAAAAAGGACCCAAAAGGAGACTTTAAGAGACACAAAAGAAAAGGACACAAAAGACGTGAAAAGTGTGTGTGTGTGTGTGTGTACAGTTGATATGAATGCATGAAGAATTAATGGATTTCTCGTTGGCTTTTCAAAATAAGAATTACAGATCGTTTTGGTTTTTCTTGTTCATGTGTACCACACACACACACACACTGACACGCACTCATTCACACGCATACACAATGACATACACACACACACACACACAACGTAAACTTCTTCCTGGACTTCTTCTTCTTCTTCTTCTTCTTCTTCTTCGCCTTAGGCAGCCAACTTCAACACGCTGAAGATTCTGCTGCACTTTAGGGGGGCAGTATGAAAAAAGAAAGAAAATAAGTTCAGCAAAGATAGGGTAGATAGTGAGATCGGATGAAATATTATTATGGGGGAAAGATAGAGCCAAAATAGTCAGGAATAATTTAAGTATTTGATACTCCGTTTGCTGTATTGGAACCTGACACTCAGTGACAGGACCAATATGGCGTTTGATGTCCAGAACTTTAAATCACGCTAGGACGAAAACCCAAATTTGATAACAAAATTTTAATGTTTTGATGAATTAAAAAAATATATATATATAATATATACAAAAAAGCCATTCTCTTAAATATTTATCTTTTTATTAGTTTTTGATTAAGAGACGCAAACCACTAAATACATTTTGTCAAGTCAAATTCATCGAGAAGGGGCGTAATAAGGGCCGAGAGGCCTATGCATAGCCCTACATCACCTACCTACCTACTTACCTACCTAGGCAGACGTCGTGTGCTCTCGGTTCTTTAATAAAGATGGATTAAAATCAGCTCTAAAACTTGTGTTAAAACTACGTTCATTTTTTGTTTTTTATCCACAGCAGAAAGACGCCTGGTGGCTGGTGTAAATGCTACCAAGGCCCGCCCTGAACACATGCGGACAGGTGGTCTCTGTCAGCGTTGCGGGGAGCAGGTTCCACTCTCTCAATGTCGACTTGGAACTTCCTGAGGCTGAGACTGTGAGGGCGAAGCTGAAGCCGTGAACGGTGAAGGAAGCAAAGAGTTTAAGTAAGAGAGGTATGTATTATTTATTCTAGGCTTGATAGTCATTACTTTATTTTACAGTAGCAGCTCAGAACATTTCTAGGATTTGATGTTGACTTTAAAAGCACCACTTTGTGGTATTATAAAATATAATATATAATATATAAAGCACAACTTAGAAACAAAAAACAAACCCTAATGACTATAATTTAATAGTATAATGTAATTTGAGTGACCTGGCCAGCCAGTGCTCATTCAGCGGGTCACCAACATGATGATGATGCCACGTCCAGCAGCAGCCTAATCTAACCCTAATAGCCTAAGTTAAAATGTTGCTTTGTTGGGAGGGAGGGAGGGGGGTAGGCCAGGAGAAATGGGGAGGGGGTTGGGGGTTGATTTATTTCGGATCTGGCTGTCCACCACTGCAAAGTCAGCTAAATAAGTGTTGTAAACGTTGCTAAAAGGAATGATAAATGGCGGTCTTAGCATTTACGTTGTTGCTTTGGGCAGCTGTTTCTATTAGGGTTAAGGTTAATGCTTTCACTATTCGGCCCTACCATTCAGTGTTTTGACCATTCACCATTCTGCACCATTTGGCATTATTCATTCTGCACCATTCGGTGTTTAGACGGACCCACGGAAACCAGTGATCGCGTTTACTGGTAAATATCCTGCCGCGTACCATCACGGCAATTAGAACAACCTCCCCGAGCTGGCTGTTGATGCGGGGACCTTGGGTACTTTTGTGTCCTGGGTCTCCAAATCACAATAACTACAGCACACTCCCTTCTCTCTTTTTCTTTATTTCATTTTAATTTATTTTAGTTTATTTTCCTTTATTTTATTCTTCCCAATGATGCAGGATAACTTAGCCGCCAGAAAGCAAATGGCGTTGAATGAAATTTTGCAAAGATGAATATGTAAATTATTAGACATTACATTTACAATTTAAAAAAAAATAACAAATAGAACTGGCAGTTAGCCAACATTTTAGCTCAACAAAGATTATAATAAATCGAAATATCGCTCTTTTAACACAGTGTTGCTGATTTTATTTCGTCTTGTCTGAAAAAGTAACACTTATCTTATGAAACTGAAGATTCTCAGTAATTACCCAGTATTGTATCATTGTGTACATTTTGTTTTTATTATATTTTTTTTTAAAAATAAATAGAAAATATCATTCAGGACACCAACTCTGCCCCAGCCTCTGTTTCTTGTGGTGTGCCACAGGGACCAGTCCTGGGGCCTGTTCTATTTGTTCTCTACACTTCTCCTCTTTCAGACGTCATGTCCCAGCATTCAGCTCTCCATCACTCTTTCGCTGATGATACCCACTTGCAGAAGTCTTCTAAGCCTAATGACATTGGTGATCTAGTTTTGTCCATGCAGGATACTGTTTCAGATGTCAAGTCATGGATGACCTCCAATAAATTGAAACTCAATGATGATAAAAGAGTGAGGCAATGATCGTTTCTGAAGAATAGTGACAGGCATTTGTTACACATGCATACGCATGCTGAGGGCATAATATCAAACACGAACTCAGAGTTCAAATGATAACAACAATTTAATGTACTTCCTTGGCTTCTTGCTCTGGGCAACTGGCGCCATACCATCACTACGTCACAGCTAACGCTGCTTAATATGCATACCAATACAGTAGCCTCTAAGCAGACTTATACTCTCAACACTAAATATCTATAAATAATAACATACACAACACTACAATTTCCACTCAGAGAAGTTCCACCTCTGTTCAGTTTCATGACTCTCTTGTCATTGGCGATGCTACTGTTCCTTTCTGTCAGTCATCTAAAAACCTTGGTGTAACCCTCCACTGTCAGCTAACTATGGTCATTCATGTCATGACTGATTTGTAGTGTGAACTTTGAACTCGTCGTATTAGTGCCATTCGTCACTGTCTCACAGTTGAAGCCACCAAGACTCTAGTGTCAGCTTTTGTACTGCCTCACGTCGATTATTGCAATTCTTTACTTGTAGGTTGTCCGCAAACCCTCCTCAAAAAGTTCAAAACAATGCAGCTCGGTTAATCCTTAAATTCCCTCATACAGACCACATCAAACCCCACCTCAATACCTTACCCTGGCTTCTAGTCGAGGCAAGAATAAAGTATAAAATTGCTTGCCTGTGTTTCAGTGCTCTCCATTCATCTGATCCTGCCCACGGCAGCACAACTGGTGAGAAATCCCGCCCTTTAGTACCTTCCTCTTTGTCTGTGTTAGCGTTGACCAGCGCTCTTCCACTATACCACCCACGCTGTTACACATGAGGTTGGTGCTGAGATTGGCGCATTCTTTAGAATACGGGAATGGTTGCTGCAGTGAATTTGTGCCAGTTTGTGTGCTCTGAATCGCCTTTGTGAATGTCAACAAATTCGTAACATTTTGTAATTTACCTTGCTGGAAAGTGTGTGTGTGTGTGTTCAGCGTGGACTAAAAGCTTGTGGTAGCAACATTACTTAAGAGTGTTAACAAGCTCCAGTAAAGTGAAATTGTATTGCTTGTAGCTACCTAATTTGCATACCACCGGTCTGACTCCTGACTTCGTGCTTCATGTTGTGAGTAGCAAGATTCAGTGACTGGACTGATTCACGCAGCACTAGGCCTAGGCCTAACTCTTGTGTTTTGGTATAGGAAAATAGTCGGGGGAAGCTGGATGGGATCAAACAAGGTTGCTTGCAAACAAATTCTTTTCAATGAAGTTGCTCTTCATACATGTTCATATTTATAATATTTTACCTGATCTCTATAACGTAAGGCAAGATTGTTAAAAAGTTTGATACAATAAACATCAGGTAGCATTAGACTAATGAACGAAAACGTTTCAACATTCACAACAATTGTATGAAAAAACCCAATACAAACTTTGTCGATTTTTATTTATATTTGTTGATCTTTAGTCGGTTGCAGTATTCACCCTAGAAGTAGGCCTACTAGTGAACATTCTAGATTTTGCAAAGAGCAAGCTTGATTATGTAAAAACAGCCATTCTTAGGGATGTCAGTGTTGCATTGTCAATACGGTTGAAACGCTAGATTAACGCTGTTGTAAATTAAATGTAATAAACTTGGAATAGAATCATTAGAACATAATAGTAATAAGGTGTAAACGTTTGTGTTTGTATGTGCGCACGCGTGAGTGTACACGCGCATTATGATGTGTGTCTTGCGTTTCACGGCTGTTCCAAGCAGATACATTCTCGCTGTTTAGTTAGCCTGCACCGACCAGAGGTCAGCTGCTGGCGGGGAAGTTCAGAACTCTTTCCCTCCTCTGGCACTGGCCGGTTTTAGTAGAAACAAAGAAGGAAATTTGCTCCGTTTGTTTATACTCATTGTGTTAAAACTTACCCAGTATTCTCAGATATTTTTTGGTGTGTGGATTTGTAAGTGTGTGTAAAAGACTGTTGTGCACTCAGTTTGTTAAATAGTAATGCTTTGCGGGTGTTATTTGTGTAAAAGACTGTTGTGCACTCAGTTTGTTAAATACTAATGCTTTGCGGGTGTTATTTGTGTAAAAGACTGTTGTGCACTCAGTTTGTTAAATACTAATGCTTTGTGGGTGTTATTTGTGTAAAAGACTGTTGTGCACTCAGTTTGTTAAATACTTATGCTTTGCGGGTGTTATTTGTGTAAAAGACTGTTGTGCACTCAGTTTGTTAAATACTAATGCTTTGTGGGTGTTATTTGTGTAAAAGACTGTTGTGCACTCAGTTTGTTAAATAGTAATGCTTTGCGGGTGTTATTTGTGGTTTTTTAAAACGCGTTCTTTGTGTGATCTCATTAGCATAGGGACGAGCTTGACTTCAAGAACCTTCTAGGCTACTGCTTCTCTTTTGGTACTGTTTACGTGGCTCTTCTCTACTCCGGTTTATCAAAACTAATAAAGATTAAGTCGTCACCTTCTGGTGACACATTCTTCAATCATCTAGTGACAGCTTTGTGGACTTAGTTTTTTTTAATGCGTGTTGTGTTACTTTTTTATGATTATTTTTTCGGATGTTTCCATTTAGTTTTGCTTGCTGGGCGCCAGCCGCTCCCAGTAGCGAAGAAAGGGAGGAGCTAACATTGTGTTGTGTGGCACACACGCGCGCGTGATGCGTGGCTTGTGCTAGCTTCTATATAGGCCTAGTGAAGTGGTAATAGGGTCGGAGGCAACAGAAACTGCAACCCCTCCCCCTTCATATCCTCCTTCCACCCTACTTCCCCCCCCCCACCCCCCCACCCCCCCCCCGTGTTAGTACTGGTGGTTTTATTTCTGAAGGCCAACTTCGTTTTCAGTGACTTCTCTTTAGGCCTAGTTCCCGAGGGAAGCTGGGGAACTATTGTTTTTGTTGTGTTTTAATTCTGTTTCTGTTTCTATTTTTTATTTATCCTGTTTTTTGCCTGCATCTCTTTAACAAATTACAATTTTTTTTAGTTTATACCTAACTGACAGGCACAAGGGAAATACACATTTATACTTTCTTTATAACTGTCAGTAAACACTCTGCTCTCTCTAATGCATTCTCGCTTGTGAGCACACTCACTAACACACTCGCGCATGTATATTACACACACACACACACACACCCATACTCTCCCTAAAGTATTGTCACTTGTGAACAAAAGCACGCACAGATTCACATTCATACTCTCACCTCACACACACTGACAGGACAACACGCACGCAGGCACACACACGTACACACACACACGCACGCGCGAGTGGACCTATGTTTACAAAAATACTAATAAAAAATAAGACTAGATTATTTATTGCTTTTTAGTTTCTTGTTTGTCAGGTTGTTGTTTTTCCTACAGGTCTCTACCCTGTCAAAAGACTAGATTGTTGTTGCTAGCCTACAGTTCTGATTTTTATATAAAGTTAGCAACCCAAACAGCATGGCTGATGCAGCACACACCCAGGTTGTTCATTTAAGGAAACTGCATGCTCTTTGTAGATTGTGTGGTTCGAGATCAAAGAAAGCTAAACAGACTGGAAAAACAGTTCTATGCAAGCCCTATGCAAATGACTTAAAGAGATGTTATGGCTTGAACATTGATGTTGACACACATTCCAAACATTCAGAAACCATGTGCACAAAGTGCTACCTTAAATTAAATAAGTTCAAGAGAACACAGTCTGAAATCTCTCACCAAAATGCAACTAGGATCATCCAAACTTCCTCATTGATCTGGTCAGATTTTGACCCTGCTCTGTCCGCAAGTGACTGTACTGTGTGTGCCCATTTTGAGTCACAGTTTGTCGCCAAATGCAGCAAGATGAGGTTCAAGAAAATGACACTAGCAGAAGAAAGCAGTGCAGGCAGTGGGACCAACGGGTCAACGAGACAAGAGGACAGGGAGATCTGCCATGCTGAGAGGGGTGCTGGCTCTACTGCTGGCTCTTCTGCTGGCTCTACTGTTGTCTGTAGGAGAGCATGTGATGACGCTAGTGGCATGCAGCAGTCTGGACAAACATCTTTTCAGGGAGAGACAGCAACTGACCCCACACATGACAGTGAACGTTCCAGCCTTGAGTGCAGTGCGGAGAGCGCAGCCAACCTGTCCACTGAGTCGGTGCAAAACGACCATGTTCTCTCTGACCATCTACAACGGTTGAATTCTTTGTGTCGATTGTGTGGCAGAAGATGCAAACGATCAACAAAAGACAAACACAAAAAGGAAAAAAGATGCTTGAGTTTGGCTTCAGAACTTCTTCTTCTCTTCGACTTTAATGTCATGAACGATCAGGAGGGTGTGCACTCAAAGTTTGTCTGCTATTTGTGCCACAAAAATGTCTTGTTTTTGATGAAAGGTGTGCAAGGAAAAAGCAAAGAGCGTGCATGTGCAGAAATTGAAGAGGCGTCGCGTTTATGGCAGATGTTTGATCCCACTGTGTCCGTCAGTGAGTGCGCGCTCTGCGCTCGTTTTCTGAAACAGTGTAGAGGTGGACGACCAGAGAAAACACAGAAGAAAAATCCCTCAACCAAACCATCCTCCAACTCCAAGCCAGAAAAACGACAGCACCGGTCTCAGCCTGACACCGACAGTGACGTTTCTTTTGCTGTCCCTTCTGGGGACACTTCAACACCAGCCAAACGACCAAGAGGTGAATCAGAGCCATCTGCTTCGTTGAAAATCGATGCTGCGTCGTCTCCATTCAAACTACCAGGCTATGTCCCCTTGGACGTGACTGATGCTGCGTTGTCTCCATTCAAACTGCCAGGCTATGTCCCCTTGGACGTGACTGATGCTGCGTCGTCTCCATTCAAACTGCCAGGCTATGTCCCCTTGGACGTGACTGATGGTGCGTCGTCTCCATTCAAACTGCCAGTCCCATCCACTCCACCCAAAGGCGAAGGAGGCGCATCAGTGCACTTTGCTTCATCACCTTGCAGCATAGGGCTGTCTCCATCCAAACTCAACACTCTGAGACCCCTCAGTCAGCTGAAGGCCCCGCTGACGACACGTGAGGAGCTGTACTTGTCAAAACTTATCAAAATCAAGCTTTCAGAGTCTGAGGATAAAAAGACTGTTAGATGCAAAACGGGCGGGCAACCCATTGTTCTCAAGAAGTTCAAGAACCCCAAGAAACCATATGCCAAGCTATGGGATCAAGTCTGCTGTGGAAACCTATTTCAGGGACATGCCTGACAGCAACCTGGAAAGTTTCACTGAACAGTTTCCTCCTGATTCAGACACACCGTTCTTTAGCACCTTGTTCAGAAAGGCCATTGAAAAGTGTGTTCCGTCTGACCTTGTTGAAGAATATATCCGGCTGTGTAGTGCACGGAGTAAGCTTCTTGCACCTTCAGTGACTGAGTTCAAAGAAGAAGATTTGAAGAGTGCGTACTTGTCTGCCATTGTACTGCCAGTACTTCTTGTTTTTACTTTTAATCTCTCATATAAACATTTGACTGGGAAACCTATACACTTTTAGAAAGAAAAAGCTTGAATTTTGCAATGAAAGCAAAGAAAACAACTTTTCTTGAACCTCTTTAAACCGCAGCAGTACTATTAACAAATACCTATCCTACCATATCCTTATAAAAACAAACCTCATCATTGTTAATCCATTCATTCTTGGTGCCCCTTCTCCGTTTCTTTTTCTTCCCCGTCCTTATCCTAACAAATGTCCCATATGTGCCTCTAAGCAGGTTGGAGGACTTAAAACAAATTTCTATCTATCTGATTTGTGCATGCTTTTTTGTAAGATTGATTCATAAAGCTTTATGGTTGATAAAAACTTGGTATATCTCTTGAAGACAAATAAGTTAGTGTGTGGTGTTCTTGAATATGAACTGTATTGTTGTGAAGGCATGATTGTATCTGATTTGTGTATGCCTATGTTGATTATTATTCACTTATTCTTGAATTGTGTTTAATGCATATGCTTACTCGTTTGTATTCTAGTGTTTAGTTCTTTGTACAGTGCTTTGAGCTCCCTGCACAGGAGTAAAGCGCTTTACAAGTATCCAGTATTATTATATTATTATAAAGCTTTATGATTGATAAGAACTTGGTAACTCTTGAAAACAAATAAGCTGGTGTATGGTGTTCTTGACTATGAACTGTATTTTTGTGAAGGCACGATTGTACAGTGGAGCCTCCCTTATAAGACCTTCAGAAATCATCCAATGTAGGTCTTGAAGGGAGGGGTCTTATACAGGAGGTAGTTTTAATACTTACAAAGAAGGGCAATGTCTCAGAGAACTACCGTATTTTTCAGACTATAAGGCAACACTTTTTTTGCAAGACTGAGACCTCTGCACCTTGTAATGTGACTGATAATATAGTAGGAAACTATAACAAAATCTGGATTTTGTGTAGAATTTTGGGGGTGTGCTTTGCAATCACGTGCGCCTTGTAGTCCGTAAAATACGGTAGGTCTTATGTGGGAGGGAGTCTTATAATGGGAAGTCTTATAAGGGATGTTTCACTGTATCTGATTTGTGTATGCTTTGTTGTAAGATTGATTCATAAAGCTTTATGATTGATAAGAACTTGGTGTATCTCTTGAAAACACATATGCTGGTGTATGGTGTTCTTGACTGTGAAGTGTATTGTTGTGAATGGTTGTACTTCAGAAATGCATGAAATGTATCATGTGTGGTGGGGAAGATTGGATCGAAACTGGTTTTGTTGTTTGTGGGCATGATATGCTTGCTACATCACTGTATTTTTGCTTTTTTATATTTCTGCAGTCTTTTTTTATACAAGTTATTAGTTTTCGTAATAAGTTCAATAATATGTCAATGGAATATCTAAAGATAGTCCGTTTGGACTCCAAGCCATTGATTATTTTCTATCAGTTGTATGCTAATTATTTGTTCTTATCCAATTGAAAACAATGTCAAAGGTTTTGTATGGATGCAGGAGATACAAAAAGTAAGTTTATTGTCTTACCTGACTTACATGTTGTTGAAATGTAGAGGATCAAAAAGACTGTAATCTACCAGTGGGCTGAAGTAAAGCTTTGAAAATGTGAAAAGTCAATTGTTTTAATGTTTCTTGGCCAGAAATTCGTATTTGTGTGTGTGTGTGTGTGTGTTTCAATTAAATGTTCTTTTCACATAAGTGGATTTTAGAACAACAAAATAATAAACAGAGAGAGGAGGAGGAGAAGAAAAAGATGAAAAGTTAACATAATGGAAGGTTATAACCTGTAACTGTAGGTGCTTGTCTGACTGACACTCACCCAATCTGAACACTCACTTCACACAATACACACTCAAAATCAAATCAAACTCCGAGAGTTTTATTTATCTTAAAAAACAGAACCTGTACAAATAACTACACACAAGCATTTTATTACCAGTCTTCAAAACAATTTGCCTTTTCAAATCAAACTCAGAGAGTTTTATTTCTCTTAATTAAGAAACAGAACCTGTACAAATAACTACACACAAGCATTTTATTACCAGTCTTCAAAACAATTTGCCTTTTCAAATCAAACTCAGAGAGTTTTATTTCTCTTAATTAAGAAACAGAACCTGTACAAATAACTACACACAAGCATTTTATTACCAGTCTTCAAAATAATTTTCCTTTTCATCAGTATTGAAGCTAAGCCAAGACATTTTCTTGTCCTTCAAATAACACTGACTTCATTCAAGTATTTCTTTTCCAAACACTAGCTCATCGTGGACAAATCATTAGTGTGGAGGCTCCCTCTAATACATCAACTTCCTCGCTTCGGAAGCATTGACAGTGTGAGCGTGAGGAGCTCTGTGGAGGCTGCTGAGAACTCACGGAGTGCCAATGAAGCCAGCTGATGGGGCTTGTTGGCGGTCTTTGCCCTGGGGGGTGCAGGCGCAAGTAGTAGTATAAATATTATGCAAATAAGTTTTAAAAACCTTTCAACGTCGATGTTTCATTCCGTAGTCTTAAGATCTGTATTCATTTCTCTAAAATCACCGAAAGGAGACATGAAAAACGTTCACATGCGAACGCACGCAAAAAGTAACGCAAATTTGATTTTGGGTAAACGTGGGGAAAGGTGGAAGTGTTACAAAGCTTAACAAAACTACTTTCATCCAAGAACGTCACTTTTTTGGTTTTTTAAATAGATTGCCTATCATTCACTCCGC
>CM065702.1:44065583-44073482 GCA_017654935.2 Phymorhynchus buccinoides | reverse complement strand
CTCCCCCCCCCCCCCCCCCCCCCCCCCCCCCAGCCCCCCAACCCCCCCCCCCCCCCACCACACCACACCAACCCATCACACAACCATACCGCACAGGTATATACTAGATTTTTGACAGATTAATGGGTTAAGTTATTGATCAAATGTGGTTTCAGTACAATTATAATACAGTAGAACCTCCCTTATAAGACCTTCAAAAAATAATCCAAAATGAGGTCTTATAAGGGAGGGGTCTAGTCATAAGGGAAGTAATTTTAATACTTACAAAAGAAGGGCAATCTCTCAGAGAAATAGGTCTTATGTGGAAGGGAGTCTTAATTGGGAGGGTCTTATAAGGGATGGGTTCCACGTGTCAATATTCTAATAGTTTTATTACTGGGTTAAACTCTCGTTTCAGGAGGAAACACGATGAGTGGTCCAATCCCACAGACCGGTGGTCACCACTGTCCCTGTCCGCAGCTTGACCAGTTCTGGGGAGACGTCCAGAGGTCAGGATGGAGCCAAACCACAGAGCTGTTGGATCACATGGACAGGTGCCCTCACTGGCTGAAAGACGTCAGGGTCAGTGGAGCAGCTGACTGTCCGTCCATTCCTGTCCAGCTGCCTGAGAACTGCCCAGATCAGCGTACAACTGGAGTGTTCAGGAAACTTGTGGACTCCCACCAGTGGTCAGCTCTGCTGGCCCAGCGTCCTGCGGGCAGTGGGCAGCAGGGTCTGAAAGGTCTGCTGCTGCTGGCCTCCATCAGACACGGCCTTGGGGACCTCGCCCTGAACATCCTAGGGTCAGTCACCGACTCCATGGTGATGGAAGCCACCAGGTTTGCCGTCCACCTCAAGGACAAAGACAGTTTCCTCCAGATGTTCCGAGGTTGTCCCAGGAGCCGCAGAGTCTTCAGACAAAAGTTTGTCCTCCAACAGTGGAAGTATCAGCAATTTGGGCATTCAGAGTTCCCTTCAACAAGTTCAATAATTATTGAAGGTGAAGTCGGTTGGATGTATACAACCTTGTACGATGCAGGAGAGAAAGACCTCGCATTGTTTGTGGCAGCAAACAGTCCACATGAAGATGAACTTATTGCACATTTTTGCTTGGAAGAAAGGACACAGTTTGATACAAAGCAAAACATGTACAGATATGCATTGAGAAAACTGTTAAGCAGGCCCAGTCCATATTCTTTCCATTATATTGTAGCAGGTATATGGGCAGATCAAGGAAGATCCAGGGCAGACCACTCTTACATCTTTCGACAAGCTGTCCGCCAGGAACAACATGCATCGCTGCGCGCCCTTCCTGAACAGACAAGGATTTTGAAAAGAGATCTTAAGTTTTTTACTTCTTGGTATCTTTTCGAAAAAAATGACTATGCAAATTTTTTCATCATTTGCTCAAACTTTGGAAAGGAAGATATTGAGTGGCTGGAAAAGTATGGGTGCAAGTCTGCCTTTATAACTTACTTCATAGACAAGCCTGACAGCAGCCTCGAACATTTCATGAAACTGTTTCCTCGTGATTCAAACACGCCGTTCTTTAGCACCTTGTTCAGAAAGGCCATTGAAAAGTGTGTTCAGTCTGACCATGTTAAAGAATATATCCGGCTGTGTGAAGCACGGAGTAAGCTTCTTGCACCTTCAGTGACTGAGTTCAATGAAGAAGATTTGAAGAGTGCGTACATGTCTGCCATTGGCAAGAGACATTTCATCCAGGAACTGTGTGCCAAAAAGATTGCACAAGTCTGTGACGATGCATCATTGAATGAAATTCTAGTTTTGCTGGACGTTGTGGTGGAAAAAAGGGCGTGGACTGTTCTGCCTGTTCTCCGCCATAGTATATCACATTTTGAGTGTTTCTCGCGGAGATTTCTGCCCAAACTGCTGGAGAAAGGTTTGCTCAAAATGCTGGCTGACCGGTCCACATGGGCAGGAATGGCACCAGTTTTGGAGCAGTGGATCAAACAGGAAGCTGTGGGAGTTTTCCCTTGTGTGGCGGACCCAGTGAAGGCAGTCCTGTTGGCAGAGCACTGGCCACACAGTGTGTCCAGTTTGAAGCAGTGGTGTCTGGACAGTGACCTTGTCTACCTGGCTTTCTTCCTAGCTGTGGTCACTGCAGACTGGACACTGGTGGAAGCAGTGGTCACTTCTCTGAAGGTTCGCCACATTATTCTTTGGCAAGCTGTAGTGTTGGCTTCTGAAAGTGGGGCATTATCTACATGTATCACAATGCTGAAAGCCTTGCCTGTGAAAGTAGAGGTTATTAATATCTATTATTCTTTTCATGGAAAGGATCGTCTGGCAAAGGCTTGTGAAGAGCACGGTCTTCTGGATTTGGCGATGGCACTACAGTGCCTTGATCTGAACTACATCAAGCAGCATCTTCACAGTTATCACAACCAAACTGTGTTGAACTGGATCATGAAAACAGTGGTTAATTATAGGAGATGGGACATTGTTAGGGAGCTCATGACCAGGTGTGCCGATTCTGAGGTTCTCAAGTTTGCTCTTCAAAGATCTACGAGTTATGGCCCAGAAGACATTGCTCAAGCCCTCATCGTTCGTGTGGATCCTGTGACATGCTTTGAGCATGAAACAACCTTGCTTGAAACAGCAGTCAAACTCAGTCCTGAAAAGAGGATGAAGATGGTCAATCTGTGTCTGGCCTCTGGTGTGTCCACATTTCAAAACCGCATTGATCGTCATAGACCTAATCGTTTGCTGTGTTACCTAATGAGACAACTGAGGTCTGGTCATCCGGATGTTGTGAAAGCGTTGCTTGGGTCTGGGACTTTTTCCTACAAGTCCTTATATGCCATAGCAAATGACGAGCGACTGCAAACCCGTTTGATCAGTGAAGGGGAGAGTGAAGACTGGAAGCAGGGCTACAGGGAGATCCGCCAAGCTGCAGCCACCCCTTGCTGCCTGGAGCACCTGGCTCGCTTAGAGGTGTCTCACAGCCTGGGATGCCAGCCTGGGCGGGCTGCTAGAATCAACCGTTTGCCCCTTCCTTCTGCTGTGAAAGACAAGGTGAACTTCAAGGACATTCTTGAGCCAGTGAAAGAGAAAGAGGATTAGTGGAGCAGAATCCACGGTTCAATCATTCCTACAATGCTGACAAAATACAGAAGTGTATTTAAATCAGACAAAGTCTGACCAGGCACAATTTGCATTTCACTGGTACCAACAGACAGTTCCGGATGACATGTTGAGTTTGTAACTATGAATCATTTTAATTAAAGATTATTCCTGACACATAATGAAGAAAAAAACATTGGCTGATCAAGCGGAACTGGCTTAACAAAGGACATGATAAAACTTTGATGACATTTATGGGTCAAACTCAAAGAGAAAGAAGAAGACCAGCGCAGCACAGAAGCAGTAAAGGCAGAGTGTGGTTTTCATGAGAGACTAGGACTAGCTTTGCATCATCACAGCTTTGCCTACAGATACATAACAGGTTATTTGCTTCCTGTAAGGAGTATGGATAATTTTATCTGATATATTGTAATGCTGTGTTTGAATCAACAGATCTTGACAATGTTTGTCTACCTGTGTGCTTTTTCATCAATCATGTTTGTTTTTTGGTTGCAGTGGTGTGAATTATATTTTCTGTTGTTGACTATGGGGAGGAGTATTTTATGTGATTCTTCTTCTTCTTCTTCTTGATCGCTCAGACATTTTCCTGTCAATTATGAGCGCAGATGCGTCATGCTGCATGCCGTTATGCGCCTAAAAGTAAGAAATGATTAGGCCCAGCATGTCCGACTTCGGCTGAAGAAATCTTTTGAAAGTCTTTCAAGATTGAAAAAAAGGCAGGAGATGAGGACCGTAAAGGCAGAAAGATTGTAGATGACAGTAAGCAAAGGGAAAAGGCAGAGGCAAAGAGAGGGTACCAAAGAGAGTGACAGATTAGAGGAAGCTACAAGCACAGAAGTTCCGGGGGAACTATTTATACAAAAGACCCCCCCAGTATCCCCACAGAGGGGGGGGGGGGGGGGGGGGTTATATGATTAACTCCACTGGTGTGTATTATGCTTTCTGTTGTTGACAAGGTCAATGAGTGTTCTATATGATTAACTCCAGTGGTGTGTATTATGCTTTCTGTTGTTGACAAGGTCAATGAGTGTTTTATATGATTAACTCCACTGGTGTGAATGGTGTTTTCTGTTGTTGACAAGGTCAATGAGTGTTCTATATATGATTAACTCCACTGGTGTGAATGGTGTTTCTGTTGTTGACAAGGTCAATGAGTGTTTTATATGATTAACTCCACTGGTGTGAATGGTGTTTCTGTTGTTGACAAGGAGTGTTCTATATGATTAACTCCAGTGGTGTGCATGCTGCTTTCTGTTGTTGACTAGGAGTGTTCTATATGATTAACTCCAGCGGTGTGCATGGTGTTTTCTGTTGTTGACAAGGAGTGTTCTATATGATTAACTCCACTGGTGTGAATGGTGTTTTCTGTTGTTGACAAGGAGTGTTCTATATGATTAACTCCAGTGGTGTGCATGGTGTTTTCTGTTGTTGACAAGGAGTGTTTTATATGATTAACTCCACTGGTGTGAATGGTGTTTTCTGTTGTTGACAAGGAGTGTTCTATATGACTAACTCCAGTGGTGTGCATGGTGTTTTCTGTTGTTGACAAGGAGTGTTTTATATGATTAACTCCAGTGGTGTGAATGGTGTTTTCTGTTGTTGACAAGGAGTGTTCTATATGATTAACTCCACTGGTGTGAATGGTGTTTTCTGTTGTTGACAAGGAGTGTTCTATATGATTAACTCCAGCGGTGTGCATGGTGTTTTCTGTTGTTGACAAGGAGTGTTCTATATGATTAACTCCAGTGGTGTGCATGGTGTTTTCTGTTGTTGACAAGGAGTGTTCTATATGATTAACTCCAGTGGTGTGCATGGTGTTTTCTGTTGTTGACAAGGAGTGTTCTATATGATTAACTCCAGCGGTGTGCATGGTGTTTTCTGTTGTTGACAAGGAGTGTTCTATATGACTAACTCCAGTGGTGTGCATGGTGTTTTCTGTTGTTGACAAGGAGTGTTCTATATGATTAACTCCACTGGTGTGAATGGTGTTTTCTGTTGTTGACAAGGAGTGTTCTATATGATTAACTCCACTGGTGTGCATGCTGCTTTCTGTTTTGAAGTGAAAATAGAATTTTGATGTCCTCTGGTCCTCTTTATTTCGCGAATAAATGTAGAAACGGGGGGGGGGGGGGGGGGGGGGGGGGGGGGGGTCACTAGGGTAAAAATATACATTTTTTGTTTTGTTTTGTTTTGTTTTTCTTCCTTTAGTGTGAGGTGCTAGATCTATTGCTTGCTGCTACAGTTTGAATGAAAGGGGGGCAGGGATGTAGTCGAGGGGACGTTGGTGACGGCACTCTTAAGTTAATGGTTATGTTAGTTTTATTGGAACCTGGGTCTCATGTAATTATGTTTTAAATATGATGTTTTATGGATGATTGGCCGATGGCCTTGCTTTCTGTTCTCAACGTCAAGGAGTGTTTTATTTGATTGACTCCAGTGCTGTGAATGAAGATTTCCATTGTTCATACGGTCAAGGAGTGTTTTATGAGATTAACTCTATCTATCTGTCTATCTATCTATCTACAAACCATTCTTATGAGATTAACTCTATCTATCTGTCTATCTATCTATCTACCAACCATTCTCTTGTAGAATGTCTTCTTGCTCAAGTTGACATCCAATCCACTGGACAGTCAAATTGCAGACCGATCATGCGAACTGATGAGATCTTCACAGATCGAAACAGCTGTCTTTGCATAAGGCACTGTCCTCCCCTATTGGGAGAAAAAGTAAATCAGCACTATCTTCTTCTTTTTTTCTTTTGAACAGGAAACATTACATAAAATTATTTACATGTTCCTTTTCAGTTATTTCTACTTGTGTTTTCTTTTTAACGTTTTCTTTTTTATCTATCTATCTATCTACGTTAACACGATAACAGTTAAGCAAAGGGACTTAGGATGCTCAAATAGTGCATGCAGATATGTACTAGGAATATATAGGCCAGGTTTGAAAATGGTCCAAGGTCATGGTCACTGGAGCCGAAAATGCTGCTGAACACCTGGTATGATAACGGAAGAACCTACCTAGGACGCTCAAATTTTGCAATGTGCATATGTACTAAAAATATTTCGACCAAAAACTGAAGGTCAAAGGTCAAGTCATTGGAGTCGAAAATGCTGCCAAACACCTGGCACGATAACGGAGAGATCTAGGATGCTTAAATTTTGCATGTGGATAGGTAATAAAGATATCTAGGCCAAGTTCAAAAATGAAAATCATAGGTCAAAGGTAAAGGTCACTGTTGCCGAAAATGCTGCCAAGCACCTGGCAAGATAACGTTTGAACGCAGGGACCCAGGATGCTCAAATTTTGCATGCGAATATGTATTAAGAATTGGCCAAATTTAAAAGTGAAGGTCAAAGGTCAAGGTCACTGAAGCCGAAAATGCTGCCGAACACCTGGCACAATAACGGAGGGACTTAGGACGCTCAAATTTTGCATGCAGATAGGTACTAAAGATATCTAGGTCAAGTTAAAAAATGAAGGTCAAGGTCATTGGCACCGGAAAGGCTGCTGAGCACCTGGCACGATTACGATTGAACGGAGGGACCTAGGACACTCAAATTTTGCATGTGGAAAGGTACTAAAAATATCTCGGCCAGATTAAAAAATTATCAAAGGTCGAAAGTCAAGGTCATTGGAGCCAAAAATGCTGCTGAGCACCTGGCAAATAACGTTTGAATGTAGGGACCTAGGACACTCAAATTTTGCTTGCAGATAGATACAAAAGATCTGTACACCAATTTCGAAAATCAAGGCCATAGGTCAAGGTCACTGGACCCGAAAATGCTGCCGCGTGGCTGGTGGTTTAGCGTCTTAACGCTCTAGTTTCTGTGTATGTTTGTATGCATATTATACATGAATTAGAATAAGTAAAATACCGGTACTTGTACACAGTTGTAGGTTATGTTAAGACAGGTGTTTTAACCTTCACCATGCTCCCTGGGTATTCTGGTACCCAGAGACACATAAAAACTGTTATAATAATCTCAAAAACTATTTAAGCAATCGTCATGAAATGTCATGACTTTATCAAAAACGTTAATGGCTTTACGTGTCTTAAATTTCATTAATGTGTATAAAATACAAATGACGTAATATGATGCGTCATTTTAACATGCTTGTCCCAATGGCGCGGGTCTCCTACGACCCATACTTTAAAGAGCAGAAATATGCCACTGCAGTGCATTGAGTATGGGTCGTGGGAGACCCGCACCATCTGGATAAGGATAAACACATGGTGACTCTTTGACGAGTATGGGTCCTGGAGAACCCGCATCATCTGAACAGGGATAAATAAACACTGTTAAAATGCATGTCCCTTTTCTTTTTACTGAGTATGGGTCATAGAACACCCGCGCGATCGTGTCTGTGTAGTCAAAAGCGTGATCCGGTAAAGGTTAAGGTTTAGGTATTATAGGTACTTTATAGTGACAGAGGCGTCTCTGTAAATTGTGTCTACAAGTGAAAGTCTTAGTATGTAAGTGAATATTTTGTTCACACTGTGTGAAATATAATTTTCGTGTTTTGCATTCTTCGTTAAATTAAAATATTGCGACTCTGTGTGAGGGGCGAAGATATGCATATATCCGTTTAAAAGAACCAAAACAAAATGTCAATGTCTGTTGATTCAGGTATTTTTGTAAAGCTTTGTAACACTTTCCCATCACTTTTTCATCACTTTTTGTTTTACCCAAATCAAATTTGCGTTACTTTTTGCAGCAGTTCTTCATGTTAACGTTTTCTGTGTTCCTTCTTTCTTTCTGCCAATATCAGCTTACAGAATGACATGACTATTGATTGTTTTGA
>CM065702.1:44045583-44060583 GCA_017654935.2 Phymorhynchus buccinoides | reverse complement strand
CGAAGAGGGCGTAAAGCCTTAATAATAAAAAAAATTATACAAACTACTTGGGATACATGCAAGTTGCACAAATTGGAACTTTAAAAGATGTAGTTTACATTCATGAAATGATCAAAATTGCTACAGTCTTATCCAGCTCTGGAATTGAAAGATTGCTGTAGTTCCATTCAACTGAAATTTTGTTTTCTTTGGCACTTTTTTTTTTGCTATTAATTTATTAGGTTTTGGGGTCCCCCCCCTCCTCATTCACAGACATAAAATCATATGCATAGTTAGACTTAATTCATATAATTTGCCCATACATCTGTATCGGTAAAAAAAAATTGGGACTTTCCTGGAGTTGTACTGCCTCCAGGCATTGCCTCCAGGATCGTTCCAATGTCTTTATATCTACTAATGTCCGATATGTCTTGGTTTCAGACCGGAGGACGTTAAACGGATTTTCATCATCACTTACTCATACACACACACTCATATCCACACACACGCACATACACACACATACACACGCGTGCACTCACACACACATACTAAAAACCATTTAGAGAGAGCACGGATTCTATATTTAGGTGTGTAGTGTCCATGGAGAGAGAGAGAGAGAGAGAGAGAGAGAGAGAGAGAGAGAGAGAGAGAGAGAGAGAGAGAGAGAGAGAGAGAGAGAGAGAGAGAGAGAGAGAGAGAGAGAGAGAGAGAGAGAGAGAGAGAGAGAGAGAGAGAGAGAGAGAGAGAGAGAGAGAGAGTGAGATCTCTTACGGAGAATATGTAACTGTGGGTTGAACCATTCTTTGACGCAAAGGGCATTAACTCACAATATCAAATTCCCCCAAATCGACTTCCGGTTTATGCCATAATGTGGAAATTACAAACTACATGTAGGCCTTCTTCTTGACTGTGCGTGGTCACAATCAACGATTGCCTTTCGAAAAGGCAAGTGGCTCTCAGCATTTCTTTGTTCATCCCTTTCACATGGCGGCGCGTCGATTTACCCAAAAGGACTCAAAAGAACCCAAAAGGAGACTTTAAGAGACACAAAAGTGTGTGTGTGTACAGTTGATGCATGAAGAATTAATGGATTTCTCGTTGGCTTTTCAAAATAAGAATTACAGATCGTTTTGGTTTTTCTTGTTCATGTGTACCACACACACACACACACACACACACACACACTGACACGCACTCATTCACACGCATATATACACAATGACATACACACACACACACACACACACACACACACACACAATGTAAACTTCTTCCTGGACTTCTTCTTCTTCTTCGCCTTAGGCAGCCAACTTCAACACGCTGAAGATTCTGCTGCACTTTAGGGGGGCAGTACGAAAAAAGAAAGAAAATAAGTTCAGCAAAGATAGGGTAGATAGTGAGATCGGATGAAATATTATTATGGGGGAAAGATAGAGCCAAAATAGTCAGGAATAATTTAAGTATTTGATACTCCGTTTGCTGTATTGGAACCTGACACTCAGTGACAGGACCAATATGGCGTTTGATGTCCAGAACTTTAAATCACGCTAGGACGAAAACCCAAATTTGATAACAAAATTTAAATGTTTTGTCTTTTGATGAATTAAAAAAAAATGTATATAATATATATAAAAAAGCCATTCTCTTAAAGATTTATCTTTTTATTAGTTTTTGATTAAGAGACGCAAACCACTAAATACATTTTGTCAAGTCAAATTCATCGAGAAGGGGCGTAATAAGGGCCGAGAGGCCTATGCATAGCCCTACACCTACCTACCTACCTACCTACCTACCTACCTAGGCAGACGTCGTGTGCTCTCGGTTCTTTAATAAAGATGGATTAAAATCAGCTCTAAAACTTGTGTTAAAACTATGTTCATTTTTTGTTTTTATCCACAGGGGGATGGTTCAGCAGAGAGACGCCTGGTGGCTGGTGTAAATGGCAGCTACCAAGGCCCGCCCTGAACACATGCGGACAGGTGGTCTCTGTCAGCGTTGCAGGGAGCAGGTTCCACTCTCTCAATGTCAACTTGGAACTTCCTGAGGCTGAGACTGACTGTGAGGGCGAGGCTGAAGCCGTGAACGGTGAAGGAAGCAAAGAGTTTAAGAGAGGTATGTATTATTTATTCTAGGCTTGATAGTCATTACTTTATTTTACAGTAGCAGCTCAGAACATTTCTAGGATTTGATGTTGACTTTAAAAGCACCACTTTGTGGTATAAAATATAATATATAATATATAAAGCACAACTTAGAAACAAAAACAAACCCTAATGACTATAATTTAATAGTATAATGTAATTTGAGTGACCTGGCCAGCCAGTGCTCATTCAGCGGGTCACCAACATGATGATGATGCCACGTCCAGCAGCAGCCTAATCTAACCCTAACAGCCTAAGTTAACATTTTGGTTTGTTGGGAGGGAGGAGGGGGGGGGGGTAGGCCAGGAGAAATGGGGAGGGGGTTGGGGGTTGATTTATTTCGGATCTGGCTGTCCACCACTGCAAAGTCAGCTAAATAAGTGTTGTAAACGTTGCCGAAAGGAAGACAAATGGCGGTCTTAGCATTTACGTTGTTGCTTTGGGCAGCTGTTTCTATTAGGGTTAAGGTTAATGCTTTCACCATTCGGCCCTACCATTCAGTGTTTTGACCATTCAGTAAGCACCATTCTGCACCATTTGGCATTATTCATTCTGCACCATTCGGTGTTTAGACGGACCCACGGAAACCAGTGATCGCGTTTACTGGTAAATATCCTGCCGCGTACCATCACGGCAATTAGAACAACCTCCCCGAGCTGGCTGTTGATGCGGGGACCTTGGGTACTTTTGTGTCCTGGGTCTCCAAATCACAATAACTACAGCACACTCCCTTCTCCCTTTTTCTTTATTTCATTTTAATTTATTTTAGTTTATTTTCCTTTATTTTATTCTTCCCAATGATGCAGGATAACTTAGCCGCCAGAAAGCAAATGGCGTTGAATGAAATTTTGCAAAGATGAATATGTAAATTATTAGACATTACATTTACAATTTTTAAAAAAATAACAAATAGAGCTGGCAGTTAGCCAACATTTTAGCTCAACAAAGATTTTATAATAAATCGAAATATCGCTCTTTTAACACAGTGTTGCTGATTTTATTTCGCCTTGTCTGAAAAAGTAACACTTATCTTTTGAAACTGAAGATTCTCAGTAATTACCCAGTATTGTATCATTGCGTTCATTTTGTTTTTATTATAATTTTTTTAAAAATAAATAGAAAATATCATTCAGGACACCAACTCTGCCCCAGCCTCTGTTTCTTGTGGTGTGCCACAGGGACCAGTCCTGGGGCCTGTTCTATTTGTTCTCTACACTTCTCCTCTTTCAGACGTCATGTCCCAGCATTCAGCTCTCCATCACTCATTCGCTGATGATACCCACTTGCAGAAGTCTTCTAAGCCTAATGACATTGGTGATCTAGTTTTGTCCATGCAGGATACTGTTTCAGATGTCAAGTCATGGATGACCTCCAATAAATTGAAACTCAATGATGATAAAAGAGTGAGGCAATGATCGTTTCTGAAGAATAGTGACAGGCATTTGTTACACACGCATACGCATGCTGAGGGCATAATATCAAACACGAACTCAGAGTTCAAATGATAACAACAATTTAATGTACTTCCTTGGCTTCTTGCTCTGGGCAACTGGCGCCATACCATCACTACATCACAGCTAACGCTGCTTAATATGCATACCAATACAGTAGCCTCTAAGCAGACTTATACTCTCAACACTAAATATCTATAAATAATAACATACACAACAGTACAGTTTCCACTCAGAGAAGTTCCACCTCTGTTCAGTTTCATGACTCTCTTGTCATTGGCGATGCTACTGTTCCTTTCTGTCAGTCATCTAAAAACCTTGGTGTAACCCTCGACTGTCAGCTAACTATGGTCATTCATGTCATGACTGATTCGTAATGTGAACTTTGAACTCCGTCGTATTAGTGCCATTCGTCACTGTCTCACAGTTGAAGCCACCAAGACTCTAGTGTCAGCGTTTGTACTGTCTCATGTCGATTATTGCAATTCTTTACTTGTAGGCTGTCCGCAAACCCTCCTCAAAAAGTTCAAAACAATGCAGCTCGGTTACAGACAACCCCCTATTTTACGACCCTCTGTTAAGCGACCACCTCTCATTTGAGACCGGATTTGTTGGCACGGATGCATTTTACTATGTAAACGACCTCTCTTAAACGACTTCCTCTAAAACGTGACTTACGACCGCCATTTTGTTGGTTTTTACGACCGTTGTTGTCGTCTGCATAGACTTCGAGCAAAGGGAAACAACCACAGTCAAGGGCCTGAAAGCGGAGTCGCTTCCCTTGTAGAAAAGATGGCGGAAAGCGTAGGAAAAGCACGAAAACCACTGACTTTGAAAAAGAAAACCACTGACTTTGGACGAGAGTGGAGGTGATTAACAGAAGTCGGCAAAGTGAAACTGTAATATCGATTGCACAATCCTATGCAGTTGGAAAGACCCAAATCCAGTTTTAATATGTTATTGTATGTGTGCATGAAGAAGAGAGGATGAACTGTGCTGAACTTTTTCTTTCTACGGCTGCCAGTGAAAACCTCCATCATACGACCCCTCCAATTTACGACCGATTTTTCCGGACATTTTGGAAGTCTTAAAATAGAGGTTTGTCTGTAATCCTTAAAGTCCCTCATACAGACCACATCAAACCCCACCTCAATACCTTACACTGGCTTCTAGTCAAGGCAAGAATAAAGTATAAAATTGCTTGCCTGTGTTTCAGTGCTCTCCATTCATCTGATCCTGCCCACGGCAGCACAACTGGTGAGAAATCCCGCCCTTTAGTACCTTCTTCTTTGTCTGTGTTAGCGTTGACCAGCGCTCTTCCACTATACCACCCACGCTGTTACACATGAGGTTGGTGCTCAGATTGGCGCATTCTTTAGAATACAGGAATGGCTGCTGCAGTGAATTTGTGCCAGTTTGTGTGCTCTGAATCGCCGTTGTGAATGTCAACAAATTCGTAACATTTTGTAATTTACCTTGCTGGAAAGTGTGTGTGTGTGTGTTCAGCGTGGACTAAAAGCTTGTGGTAGCAACATTACTTAAGAGTGTTAACAAGCTCCAGTAAAGTGAAATTGCATTGCTTGTAGCTACCTAATTTGCATACCACCGGTCTGACTCCTGACTTCGTGTTGTGAGTAGCAAGATTCAGTGACTGGACTGATTCACGCGGCACTAGGCCTAGGCCTAACTCTTGTGTTTTGGTATAGGAAAATAGTCGGGGGAAGCTGGATGGGATTAGGCCTATAGATCAAACAAGGTTGCTTGCAAACAAATTCTTTTCAATGAAGTTGCTCTTCATACATGTTCATATTTATAATATTTTACCTGCTCTCTATAACGTAAGGTAAGATTGTTAAAAAGTTTGATACAATAAACATCAGGTAGCATTAGACTAATGAACGAAAACGTTTCAACATTCACAACAATTGTATGAAAAAAACAATACAAACTTTGTCGATTTTTATTTATATTTGTTGATCTTTAGTCGGTTGCAGTATTCACCCTAGAAGTAGGCCTACTAGCGAACATTCTAGATTTTGCAAAGAGCAAGCTTGATTATGTAAAAACAGCCATTCTTAGGGATGTCAGTGTTGCATTGTAAATACGGTTGAAACGCTAGATTAACGCTGTTGTAAATTAAATGTAATAAACTTGGAATAGAATCATTAGAACATAATAATAATAAGGTGTAAACGTTTGTGTTTGTGGGTGCGCATGCGCGAGTGTACACGCGCATTATGATGTGTGTCTTGCGTTTCACGGCTGTTCCAAGCAGATACATTCTCGCTGTTTAGTTAGCCTGCACCGACCAGAGGTCAGCTGCTGGCAGGGAAGTTCAGAACTCTTTCCCTCCTCTGGCACTGGCGGTTTTAGTAGAAACAAAGAAGGAAATTTGCTCCGTTTGTTTATACTCATTGTGTTAAAACTTACCCAGTATTCTCAGATTTGTTTTGGTGTGTGGATTTGTAAGTGTGTGTAAAAGACTGTTGTGCACCCAGTTTGTTAAATACTAATGCTTTGTGGGTGTTATTTGTGTAAAAGACTGTTGTGCACTCAGTTTGTTAAATACTAATGCTTTGCGGGTGTTATTTGTGTAAAAGACTGTTGTGCACTCAGTTTGTTAAATACTAATGCTTTGCGGGTGTTATTTGTGTTCCTTTAAAACGCGTTCTTTGTGTGCTCTCATTAGCATAGGGACGCGCTCGACTTCAAGAACTTTCTAGGATACTGCTTCTTTTGGTACTGTTTACGTGGCTCTTCTCTACTCCGGTTTATCAAAACTAATCAAGATTAAGTCGTCACCTTCTGGTTACACATCCTTGAATCATCTAGTGACAGTTTTGTGGACTTAGTTTTTTTAATGCGTGTTGTGTTATTTTTTTATGGCGCCGGCCGCTCCCAGTAGCGAAGAAAGGGAGGAGCTAACATTGTGTTGTGTGGCACACGCGCGCGCGCGTGATGCGTGGCTTGTGCTAGCTTCTATATAGGCCTAGTGAAGTGGTAATAGGGTCGGAGGCAACAGAAACTGCAACCCCTCCCCCTTCATATCCTCCTTCCACCCTACTCCCCCACCCCACCCCGTGTTAGTACTGGTGGTTTTATTTCTGAAGGCCAACTTCGTTTTCAGTGACTTCTCTTTAGGCCTAGTTCCCGAGGGAAGCTGGGGAACTATTGTTTTTGTTGTGTTTTAATTCTGTTTCTGTGTCTATTTTTTATTTATCCTGTTTTTGCCTGCATCTCTTTAACAAATTAATATTTTTTTTAGTTTATACCTAACTGACAGGCACAAGGGAAATACACATTTATACTTTCTTTATAACTGTCAGTAAACACTCTGCTCTCTCTAATGCATTCTCGCTTGTGAGCACACTCACTAACACACTCGCACATGTATATTCATACACACTGACAGGAATTTACACACACACACACACATACTCTCCCTAAAGTATTGTCACTTGTGAACAAAAGCACGCACAGATTCACATTCATACTCTCACCTCACACACACTGACAGGACAACACGCACGCAGGCACACACACGTACACACACACACGCACGCGCGAGTGGACCTATGTTTACAAAAATACTAATAAAAAATAAGACTAGATTATTTATTGCTTTTTAGTTTCTTGTTTGTCAGGTTGTTGTTTTTCCTACAGGTCTCTACCCTGTCAAAAGACTAGATTGTTGTTGCTAGCCTACAGTTCTGATTTTTATATAAAGTTATCAACCCAAACAGCATGGCTGACACAGCACACACCCAGGTTGCTCATTTAAGGAAACTGCATGCTCTTTGTAGATTGTGTGGAGCAAGATCAAAGAAAGCTAAACAGACTGGAAAAACAGTTCTATGCAAGCCCTATGCAAATGACTTCAAGAGATGTTATGGCTTGAACATTGATGTTGACACACATTCCAAACATTCAGAAACCATGTGCACAAAGTGCTACCTTAAATTAAATAAGTTCAAGAGAACACAGTCTGAAATCTCTCACCAAAATGCAACTAGGATCATCCAAACTTCCTCATTAATCTGGTCAGATTTTGATCCTGCTCTGTCCGCAAGTGACTGTACTGTTTGTGCCCATTTTGAGTCACAGTTTGTCGCCAAATGCAGCAAGATGAGGTTCAAGAAAATGACACTAGCAGAAGAAAGCAGTGCAGGCAGTGGGACCAACGGGTCAACGAGACAAGGGGACAGGGAGATCTGCCATGCTGAGAGGGGTGCTGGCTCTACTGCTGGCTCTACTGCTGGCTCTACTGTTGTCTGTAGGAGAGCATGTGATGACGCTAGTGGCATGCAACAGTCTGGACAAACATCTTTTCAGGGAGAGACAGCGACTGACCCCACACATGACAGTGAACGTTCTACCCTTGAGTGCAGTGCGGAGAGCGCAGCCAACCTGTCCACTGAGTCGGTGCAAAACGACCATGTTCTCTCTGACCATCTACAACGGTTGAATTCTTTGTGTCGATTGTGTGGCAGAAGATGCAAACGATCAACAAAAGACAAACACAAAAAGGAAAAAAGATGCTTGAGTTTGGCTTCAGAACTTCTTCTTCTCTTCGACTTTAATGTCATGAACGATCAGGAGGGTGTGCACTCAAAGTTTGTCTGCTATTTGTGCCACAAAAATGTCTTGTTTTTGATGAAAGGTGTGCAAGGAAAAAGCAAAGAGCGTGCATGTGCAGAAATTGAAGAGGCGTCGCGTTTATGGCAGATGTTTGATCCCACTGTGTCCGTCAGTGAGTGCGCGCTCTGCGCTCGTTTTCTGAAACAGTGTAGAGGTGGACGACCAGAGAAAACACAAAAGAAAAATCCCTCAACCAAACCATCCTCCAAGCCAGCCAAACGACAGCACCGGTCTCAGCCTGACACCGAAAGTGACATTTCTTTTTCTGTCCCTTCTGGAGACACTTCAACACCAGCCAAACGACCAAGAGGTGAATCAGAGCCATCTGCTTCGCTGAAAATCGATGCTGTGTCGTCTCCATTCAAACTGCCAGGCTGTGTCCCCTTGGACATGACTGATGCTGCGTCGTCTCCATTCAAACTGCCAGGCTATGTCCCCTTGGACATGACTGATGCTGCGTCATCTCCATTCAAACTGCCAGTCACATCCACTCCACCCAAAGGCGAAGGAGGCGCATCAGTGCACTTTGCTTCATCACCTAGCAACATAGGGCTGTCTCCATCCAAACTCAACACTCTGAGACCCCTCAGTCAGCTGAAGGCCCCGCTGACGACACGTGAGGAGCTGTACCTGTCAAAACTTATCAAAATCAAGCTTTCAGAGTCAGAGGATAAAAAGACTGTTAGATGCAAAACGGGCGGGCAACCCATTGTTCTCAAGAAGTTCAAGAACCCCAGGAAACCATATGCAAAGCTATGGGATCAAGTCTGCTGTGGAAACCTATTTCATGCCGTTACTTCTTTGTTTTTTACTTTTAATCTCTCATATAAAAAGGTATTTGACTGGAAACCTATACACTTTGAAAGAAAAGGCTTGAATTTTGCAATGAAGCAAAGAAAACAACTTTTCTTGAAACCCTTTAAACGCCAGCAGTAACTATTAAACAATACCTATCTCCCATATCTTGAATAAAAACACCTCATCTTTGTTAATTCCTTCAATTCTTGGTGCCCCTTCTCCGTTTCATTTTTCTTCCCCCGTCCTTATCCTACAAATGTCCCATATGGTGCCTCTAAGCAGGTTGGAGGACTTAAAACAAATTCTATCTATCTGATTTGTGGCATGCTTTTTTGTAAGATTTATTTCATAAAGCTTTATGGTTGATAAAACTTGGTATATCTCTGAAGAACAAATCAGTTAGTGTGTGGTATTCTTGAATATGAACTGTAATTGTTTTGAAGGCAATGATTGTATCTGATTTGGTATGCCTATGTTGATTTATTATTCACTTATTCTGAATTTTGGTTTAATGCATATGCGTTACTCGTTTGTATTCCACTAGTGTTTAGTTTCTTTGTACAGTGTTTGAGCTTCCCTGCACAGGAGTAAGCGCTACAAGTATCCATTATTATTATTATTATTAATACAGCTTTATGATTGATAAGAACTTGGTAACTCTTGAAAACACATAAGCTGGTGTATGGTGTTCTTGAACTATACGGTATTTTTGTGAAGAACGATTGTACAGTGGACTCCTTATACAGACGCTTCAGAACTCATCCATGTAGGTCTTGAAGGGAGGGGGGTGTTTTCCCCCCCCCCCCCTTTTTTTTTTTTTTTTTTTTAAAAAAAAAATCACAGGAGTATTTTTTACTACTTACAAGAAGGGAATGTCTCAGAGAACTACCGTATTTTACAGACTATACGGCAACAACTTTTTTTGCAAGACTGAGACCCTCTGCAACCTTGTAATGTGACTGTAATATAGTAGGAAACTATAACAAAATCTGGATTTTGTGTAGAATTTGGGGGTGTGCTTTGCAATCACACGTGCGCCTTGTAGGCCGTAAATACGGTAGGTCTATGTGGGCAGGGAGTCTTATAATGGGACTTCTAATAGGGATGTTTCACTGTTCTGATTTTGTATGCTTTGTTGTAAGATTGATTCATAAGCTTTATTGATTTGATAAGAACTTGTGGTATCTTTTTGAAAAACGACATATGCTGGTGTATGGTGTTCTTGACTGTGAAGTGTATTGTTGTGAATGGTGTACTTCAAAATGCATGAAATGTATCATGTGTGGTGGGGAAGATGGGATCGAAACTGGTTTTGTTGTTTGTGGCATGATATGCTTGCTACATCACTGTATTTTTGCTTTTTATATTTCTGCAGTCTTTTTTTTTATCCAGTTATTATTTTTCGTACTAATTTCAATAATATGTCAATGGACTGTCTAAAGATAGTCGTTTGACTCCAACCATTGAGTGTATTTTCTATCAGTTGTATGCTAATTATTTTTTCTTATTCCAATTGAAAACAATGTCAAAGGTTTTTGTATGATGCAGGATATACAAAACGTAAGTTTAGTTGTCTACCTGACTTACATGTTGTTTGAAATGTATAGGAATCAAAAAGACTGTAATCTACCAGTGGGCTGAAGTAAGCTTTGAAATGTGAAAAAGTCAATTGTTTTAATGTTTCTTGCCAGAAAATTCGTATTTGTGTGTGTGTTTGGTGTGTGTTCAATTAAATGTCTTTTCACATAAGTGATTTAATACAACAAATAATAAAACAAGAGAGAGGAGGAGAAAGAAAAAGATGAAAGTTAACAGACTGGGAAGGTTATAACTGTAACTGTAGGTGCTTGTCTGACCTGACCTCACTCCAATCTGCAACACCTTACACTTCACACAATTAACAACACTCAAATCAAAATCAACTCGAGAGGTTTATTTTATTTAAAAAACAGAACCTGTACAAATAACTACACACAAGCATTTTATTACCATTCT
The DNA here is from genome assembly GCA_017654935.2 of Phymorhynchus buccinoides. Lineage (NCBI taxonomy): Eukaryota > Metazoa > Mollusca > Gastropoda > Neogastropoda > Raphitomidae > Phymorhynchus > Phymorhynchus buccinoides. Next base: position 44,049,578 of record CM065702.1, on the reverse strand, counting down.
TCAAAACAATTTTGCCTTTTCAAATCAAACTAGAGAGTTTTTATTTCTCTTAATTAAGAAACAGAACCTGTACAAATAACTACACATCAAGCATTTTATTAACCAGTCTTCAAACATTGCCTTTTCAATCAAACTCAGAGAGTTTTATTTCGCTTATTAAGTAACAGAACGTACAAATAACTACACACACGCATTTTATTACCAGTCCTTCAAAATAATTTTTCCTTTTCATCAGTATTGAAGCTAAGTACAGACATTTTCTTGTCCTTCAAATAAACTGACTTCATTCAGTATAATTCTTTTTTCCAAACAATTAGCATCATCGTGGACATCATTAGTGTGGCATGCATCCCTCTACGTCACGTCCTCGACTTCGAGAAAGCTTTGACAGTGTTGAGCGTGCGACTCTGTGGAGCTGCTGAGAACACCACGGAGTGCAATGAGCAGCTGAGGGTCTTGTTGGCGGTCTTTGCCCTGGGAGGGGTGACAGCGAAAGTATTAATTATTAAGATAATTATCAATAAGTTTTAACCATTTCAAACTCAAATGTTTTCCAATTCCCCGTAGTTCTTAAATCTGTATGCCATTTTTCTCTAAAATCACACAGAAGAGGAAAATGAAAACGTTACATGCAGAACTGCAGCAAAAAGTAACGCAAATTTATTTTGGTAAAAAAAACTGGAAAAGTGATGGGAAAGTGTTACAAAGCTTTGCAAAAACTACTTGAATCACAAGACTCAACTTTTTTGGGTTTTTTTAAATTAAGATATGCTATCTTCACTCCTCACACAACACAGAGTCGCGAATATTTGTCTGCCGATAGTTGAAATATTTTTTCACGTACAGTGAATAAATCGTTCACTTAGGTATATTTTGTTTTAGGAAATTTGCAAAATCCTTGAGTGAAACAGTAACTTTGCAAATTTACTGAATTTTTCAGGCAATTTTGCAATTATGGTTTTTGCAAATTTACTGTAACGATTGACTTTCCTTGCAACACAATTACTAAACTTTAAACACTTTCTCTTGACAAAACTACATTGCTGGTACTGTATAGATCCTCTGGTGCATATTAACCATTACTGACAAAATATCTATTTATGCACACAATGTTAGGCCCACTCATAATGACTTTACAACTCAACTGTGTTGCCATGGGAATAGTGATATTTTTGTGAATAAACGTTAACTGTACAGATACCCTTAATGCAGGACTGCCTACCGTCGCCCCCTAAGTCGTATTTGTCCCTGGAAACAGTTAAATGGGCACCCTGTCCCCCTGGAAATCCCTTTTCTGTTTAGCGTCCTTAGAAACTGGAGTAGAATCAACATGTGTAGAGGCAGTCACTTGTCTTGTTAGCTGACCTTAACTTAAGTTACTATTGAACACAGGAACACCCAAAACAACAGCACTTTGACATTGTGTAGAGCCGTCCACTTGTCTTGTTAGCTGACCTTACTTAATGTACTATTGACCAGTAACACCAAAAACAACAGCACTGTTTACATTGTGTAAGCAGGTCACTTGTCTTGTTAGCTGACCCTTACTTAAGTTACTATTGAACAACAGGACCCCAAAACAAAAGGCACTGTGACATTGTGTAGAGCAGTCACGTTTGTCTTGTAGCTGACCTTACTTTAAGTTACTATGTGAACACGAGTGTAGACACCGCAAACAAAAGCACTGGTGACATTTATAGCGTCACATGTCTTGTTAGCTGACCTTACGTAATTTTACTATGGAAACACAGAACACCCAAACAACAGCAAACTGTTGACATTGTGTAGAGCAGTCACTTGTCTTGTAGCTGACCTTACCCTTAAGTACTAGTTAAGCACAGGAACACCCAAAACAACAGGCATTTGGACATTGTGTAGAGCAGTCACTTGTCTTGTTAGCTGCTCTTACTTAGTTACTCTTGAACCAGAACACCCAAAACAAAAGGCACTGTTGAACATTTGTGTAGAGCATCACTTGTCTTGTTAGCTGACCTTACTTAAGTTAACTATTGAACACAGGAACCTCCAAAACAACAGGCAATGTGACATTGTGTATAGCAGTCCACTTTTGTCTTGTTAGCTCACCTTACTATTGAACACAGAACACCCCAAACAGCAGGTCACTGTTGGAACATTGTGTAGAGCAGTCCACCTGTCTTGTTAGCTGACACTTACTTAAGTTACTATTGAACACAGAACACCCAAAACAACAGGCACTGTTGACATTTTCTTTCTGTTAGTTACTGAATGAAAATCTGTTTAACGTCTCCGGTCTGAAACAGACACATAATTTTATGTAACGATTAGATATAAAGATGGTGGGAACGATCCTGGAGGCAATGCCCGGAGCAGTGCACAACCAGTAAAGTCCCGAATTTTTTTAACAATACAGATAATGGTCTGTAAGTGTTAGGTTACTGAACACAAAAGATCTGAATAGAAGCTGTTGGAACCAAAAAGACGACTTATACTACGACTACCAGGCCACCCTGATTATACGGTGCACCCACACATTTTACACAAACTTCAGATTGTTAGTCACAATTTCTTACTATATTATAGTCCTATAAGCACAGGGGTCTCAGTGTAGGAATAAAATATCGCCTTATAGTCCGTAAAATATGGTACCACTGGAATATGTCTTCCATCCCTGGTTTTTAGCAGTTTTGTCCCTGGATGTACAACAGGGGGCGGCAGCCCTGCTCATGGTAATATCCTCATGCAGGTGCTACAACTTTCAGTTTTACACTGATTTCAGTATTTTTAATTTTACAGAAACTGAACTTCAGTGGGTTTTTTAAATCCATCCACCAAAAATGACCACAAGGCGATTTAGGGCATTTTTGAACTTGGTTGTTTTATCCTTGGAAGTTTACGAAAGCATGTAATAAGTTTACAAGGCTTTATCGGACTCAAAACTGTGTCTATTATTTTAACCTGTCCCTGTCATCTCGTTATCTCTCTCTCTTAACTTGCCCCCTGAATCGTCGGACGGGCTCTGCCCCTGTACCCTGCTGGGTCATGGTCCTGACCCTCCTTTCAGTTTTGTTCATTTGGGGAGTTTGCACCCATGCTCATGTACTATTTGCTTTTCTTATTACCCTCTATTAATAACAATAATTCAATTCAATTCCATCCACACAAAACGCTACCAGACACACTGCATAGAACAAGAGAATTCTACAAAGCAAACACAAACATAAGAGCCCACATAACAGGTCAGAAGGCATAGAACAAGAGGCAATCCTACAAAGGGCACGAACACAACATAAGAGCCACAATAACAGGCAGAAGGCTACAAGAACCACAAAAAATATGACAAAAAACTAATAACAGTAATGATTTCCATACTGAACAAAGATCACTGTTTCTTACATAGAAAATGAGTAAACTTTTCATCTGAAGCCACTTTGGGCTATCCTTGTTAAATGTCTACACTTCTTCAGATCTTTATCGCATGCTAACCCATATGCAAATCATAATACATCGAATATGCACTGCATTTTAAAATATGAGAAACATGCACCGTCATAGATGATGAGAACAGATTTCAAATTTCAAAATATTTTTAGTCAAACGCTGATGACTCATAGCGAAGCGAACTAACCCATTCAGTCATGGGAATTGTCCGCGCATTCGCGGATTTCCACACATTTTTTTGGATTGTTACTAAATATTTCGTTTTGGTTACTAAATACTTCAATTTGGGGGGCTCTTCAGAGTTTTTTTTGTCTCTGACAATTCCCCATGCCTGCCATTAGTGACAAACGACACACGAAGTGAAAGTACAAGTCAAAATAAAAACAGTACCGTTACAATTTACCAAATATAAGAATATAATTTCATTTACATAGCGCAATAAAAAAAAAACATGCTAAAAGCAAGCTCTCTCAGCGCTTTAACAAACTTCTGAAACCATAAAAAATTGAACACAGACATGTTTCTTTAGCAATGATATTGGAATAAAAGTAGCATTATTTAATGACCATGAGAGA